>JXCR01140729.1:58384-84451 GCA_002079205.1 Phalaenopsis hybrid cultivar
GGTGACAGACAAGCTGGACAAAATTGCATTAAAAAAAAAGATGGGGCAGTGATTCCTCCTCCTAAAGACAAACCTGCATATAGAAGGCCCCCTTAAACCATTTAGTTTAAGAATATCATCAGTAGGAAGAAGATTATTAAAAACCCTCCAACAGAAAAATGACATGGAAGGGGACATAAAATTGTTCCAAATAATTGTGCTCCAGGCTAGGTGTTCCCATTAGAAAATTTTAGAGTAGATGGCTTTGGTAAGGCTTTGATTTGAGAAAGACTGCCAAACAATTCTATCAGACTTTCTTCTGTTAATTTTGATGCTGGCAATTTTTGTTACAGAATTGGCATGGAGAATTTTTGAAAGTTTAAGTAAAGACCAATCATCATCCACCCAGCAGTCAGCCACCTTGAGGTCAGAGTTAGGGGTACTACAGATAGGGAACAACCAATCTTTAGGGCACCAATTATCAAGCCAGAAATTTATGTCTCCTTTCCCCAAGTGCCAAATGAATAGGTTTTCAGCAGTATGTCTTATGTTTAGCATCTTTCCCCAAATTTTGGAATCCCCTATCTTTCTTTCAACAAGTGTGGGGTGCTGGTCTCTACAATATTTGCCCTTCATGAAAAGAGCCCACAAAGAAGTCTGAGCTCTGAACTTAATCCAAAGCTTGCATAAGTTGATTTGGAAGAGCTGATTAATACCCTTGAAGCCAATACCCCCAGCCAACTGGGGTTTAGCCACTTTTTTCCAAGAAGCCCAATGCATCTGTTGCCTCTGTCCAAACCATAAAAATCTGTTAAAGGCCCTTTCAAGCTGAATTTGGGTGCTTTTCTTGATATTAGTCATCTGCAGGATATAAGAGGGAAAAGTAGTTAGAATGCTTTTCAGCAGTGTAATTCTGCCCGCATTTGAAAGAAAGTAATGAGTCCACCCATTAAAGTAGGTAGTGATCTTATTTATGACTTCTTCAAACTGAATTTGTCTGGTTCTTCAAGTAAGAAGCATGGTCCCCAAATACTTGACAAGAAGCTGGGAGTTTGGGAAGCCAGTATAACTAGAAGCCCAATGTTTGCAATTTGGATTTGCATGTTTATTAAAAATCAGTAGGCACTTCTCTGGACTGAAACACATACCAGAGTGTGTTTGGAACTTTTGAAGAGTCTAATACACTTTCCTTACAACATTTTTATGAACTCTAGAGAATACCATGATGTCACCAGCATAGAGCAAGTGGGTGATGGCAAGGTTGGATCTATGATGATAGATAGTATAGTTTTGGCTTAAAAGAGATTCATCCAACATTCTAGATAAATAGTCAATTGCAATAATGAACATAGTGGGGGATAAGGGGTCTCCTTGCTTCAAAACTCTGGATGCAGTGAAACACCCCTAGCTTTTGTCATTTATGAGAATATAATGATTATTATTATGAAGCCATCTATGAATCAGCTGGCAGAAGTCAGAGTTTAAACCTCTAGCAATAAGAACATCCATAATGAATCCCCAACTGATAGTATCATAGGCCTTTTTCAAATCCAATTTGTATATCAAATTACCACCTCTACAAGTCTTATTCAGATCATTCAGAAGTTCCTGTGCCAAGAGAGTGTTGTCAATAATAGATCTCCCCTTTACAAATGCGGTCTGATTGGGTTTAATGATGTGTTCAAGATGAGGTTGGAGTCTATTGAAAATGATTTTGCTGATCACTTTGCTGATTATAGTAGCTAGACAAATAGGTCTGAAGTGATTCCAGGTGGTTTGTATCTCAGATTTGGGGATCAGCACAAAAGTAGAAGCACTAAAGTAATGTGGGAGATTATTTCCTTGGAAAAAATTGGCCACAACAGCAATCACCTCAGGTTTAATAATGTCCCAAGATTTCTTATAAAACTCAACTGTGAAACCATCAGGACCAGCTGCTTTATTACTATCAATAGAATTAATAGCCTCCCATATCTCCTCTTCATCTGGGATGTCAGCAAGTTTTAAATTAGCAGTGTAATCCTGCTCAGCATTGAAATAATCTGGATCAATAGGGATTCTGTGATTGTGCTCTTGGTTCAACAGATTTTTGAAATAGCTTACAACATCATTAGCTATTTCAGCATTCTCATGAAGCCAATTCCCCTCAACAGTCTCAATAGCATGAATAGTATTGCATTTCCTTTTGTACTTTATGTAAGCATGGTAAAATTTGGTATTTCTGTCCCCCTCCTTGAAGATGTTCATAGCAGTGTTTTGCTTCAAAAATTGGTCTTGATAATCAATAACAATAAGAAGTTTATTTTGAACAGTTAGAAAATCCTTTTCCTCAACTAAACCCTCCTATTAATTTTGCTCTAATCTTAAGACTTCCTCCTCTAGCTCCTGCACATTGGTGAGGACATTCCCAAAATCCCCCCAACTCCAATTCCTCAGAAATTTAGCAGTTTTGATATGTAATAAGCTGAGTTTGATGAGAGGGTTAGTGTGTGAAATTCCATTCCAAAGGTTGGCAATGTACGAGTTGTAGGAAGGATGGGAAGACCACATGTTCAGATATCTAAATGGGGAAGGGTAAGATGTGTTATCTGAGGAGGTGATGCTGATAAGGATAGGTCTGTGGTCAGAACCAAAAAGGCTAAGATGGGTTACAAAAGTGAAAAAGAAGTAGTTGTACCAGCTGTCATTGAACAAACATCTATCAAATCTTTCCCAAAATTTTCCCCTCTTCCAAGTAAAAGCAGGACCTTTGAAGCCCAAATCAAACAGCCCAGCACTGTGGATATTATCATTAAAAGTATTCATTTTAGCATGGTTAGGAGCTTTACCCCCAATTTTTTTCAGCAAGAGAAGCAATGTAGTTAAAGTCTCCCCCCACAATCCAGAGGGAATCCATTAGCTGACTGATATTCAACAAGCAACTCCACAGCTCCTTTCTATCTTCCTTAGTACAACCTGCATAAGTGAAAGTAGCATAGCCTATATGTCCATTTATATTGAACTTAAAATGGACAAATTGTTGATGATTAACAATGATGTTCCATCTGATTTCCTTTCTACATAAAATCCAATTTTTATTATTGGTGTTGGCAAAATTAATGAAACCAGTGAATTTCTTGATAAGCTTTTGATGGTTCTTGTGAATCATAGGCTCAAGAATCACAATGCACCAAAGTTTATATTTATAATTTAAATGTAAAACTCTTTTAAGAGAAAGGGGATTGGCTTTTGCCCTAATGTTCCAGCAAAGGATATTAATCATTTGATGGATGGATTTGTAGGGATGGCTGTGATCTTGATCTAGTTTTGCCTCTGTGTTGGTGGGGAGAACCAATCTTAGCACTGGCTTTACTCTTAACCTGTTTTGATCTTCCCTGTTGTAGTTTCTGTACTTCAGTTACTTGTTTTCTTTTCCTTCTAGCTGTTTGTACCTACCAATCATCTTCTATTGCCTGCTGAATACCAGCAATAACATGATCCTCAGGGGTCTTGCCATGAATGTCTGTTTGTCCTTCCTCATGAGGGGAAGGTGAAGGAGTGATTATGGTGATTTCTTGGATTTCCTTTCTAACTATATTGATTGGATAAGTCCCTATGTTTCTATTTGTAGGGGAGACTTCTGATGGCTCACCTAAAGGATCCTCTGATGAAGAGTTTACTTTAATGGTTGGGGGTNATATATTACATATATTACATATATATTACATATAGTTTTGACTATGAGATTTGATATTACATATATTACATGAGAGGACAATACTTGGTCTAAAAGTATATTGAAGACTTTATTACAGCTAGTTTTGTCCAATAGGTCACAAAGATTGAATTTGATAAAACCAGAAGGGACCATTTGACTATGAGATCTGTTCCCAACCACAGCTTAACCAAAACCATATATGAAAAAGTTTATATTTGGGAAAAGATGGACTAGGGGGACTGTTTGTGGAATTAGTTCCTTACTCCTTCAATGTCTTTCTTCTCTTGGAGAGCTTTTAAAAATTTACTCCCAACAGATGATATACTCAAATTGAAGGGGTTGAGAGGTCCTTCCATGTGCCACCTGTGCAGAAATGATAATGAATCTATCTTCCATCTATTTTTCCATTGCTACTACTCTCAACTAATATAGAGGGCCTTGCAAGCACACCTTCATATCAACACTTTACAGCTTGAATGTCAGTGGCTTACTAAGTGTTGGAAAGGCTAGAAAGAGCTGAAATTGGGGTGTTTACCCTTTATCATTGCTTGGTTTATTTGGAATGCTAGAAATCAAGCTAAACATGATGATCAGCTGACAAGTGTGGATAAAGTGGTATTAAACTGTCTAGACTATATCAATAGACTGAATGAATAGAAAAGATTCTCTAATATTCTGAATATCTGCAGACAGGATCAACAGAAAAGTTTCAAGTTGCTGAAAGCTGTTTGAACAAACCATTGTTCCCTTTCAATAAAGTTAACACTGATGTAAGTTTTACCCCCAGGAGGGCTGGCATTGGTGGGGTCTTCAGGAACTCCAAAGGAAGATGCTTGCTTTACTTTCAATCTCCCACAATAACTAAGAATCCAATGGAAGCTGAAACTCTTTCTTTATTTTTGGCATTGAAGATGGCAAAATCAAACAACTGGAATTACATTCAGGCGAGGTTGATTCTTCCCATATGGTTGAACATATGTTAGATAGAAAACACCCCCCTTCACACATTCAATAGAGGATCATCCAAATGAGGCATATGATCAAGGATATGATCCAAATGAGGCATATGATCGAGGATATGATTAAAGGCATATATATATGGAGATGCATTTGTCTCCCTACATGTTGATTAAGGAAGAGGTTACAAGAAAGAAAAAATAGCTGGAGACCTTTTGCTTCAATACAGGAATCATCAGTCCTCCCAAAAAACTAAACAAAAACAATAGTTTGCCTAAAAATAAAACCCTAGATAACATGGAGTGCAAAATAAGAAGATAAAGAGGGGGAAAGGAAAACAATAACAAAAAATAAGCAGCAGTCTAGATCTTGATTAACAATTCTGAAGTGTGGGACCTCAATCCTGTCACCCTGCAGTAAAAATTGAAGGATGNAAAAATAAGCAGTCACTCTAGATCTTGATTAATAATTCTGAAGTGTGAGACCTCAATCCTGTCACCCTGCAGCAAAAACTAAAGAATGTGGGGAGGGGAAACAACAACAAAGAACTCCTTTAAGTTGTAAGCTTGTCTAGCAAGCCAATTTGCAGGCTGGTTTCCCTCTCTATAAATAAAAGTGTAGTGCATCTTTAGCAGTGAAGATATTTCTCTGATTTTTTTAATCCAATAAGTAAGGTGCCAGGGTGCAAGCTCCTCATCCTTCAGTATCTTGATTATGGCAGTAGAATCCACTTCTAACCATAAGTTGTACCAGCTAGACATTTTGGCAATTTTTAAGGCCTAATAGACAACCACTATTTCAATTTCAATAGCATCAACAGCCACAATGGGGATGTGAAAGTATAATAAGCATTTCCCCAAGTGATTTCTGTAGACACCCCCCACACCTACTCCTGACTTATTGAAGCTTCAATCAGTATTTACCTTGATTGTGTGGTAATCAGGAGATTTCCAGAAAAACCTATGAACATAAATCTTGTCAGGTTGTCCCAAAGAGTAAGAGTTAGAAATGTTAGGAAANAATCCAATAAGTAAGGTGCCAGGGTGCAAGCTCCTCATCCTTCAGTATCTTGATTATAGCAGTAGAATCCACTTTTAACCATAAGTTGTACCAGCTAGACATTTTGTCAATTTTTAAGGCCCAATAGGCAGCCACTATTTCAGTTTCAATAGCATCAACAGCCACAATGGGGATGTGAAAGTATAATAAGCATTTCCCCAAGTGATTTCTGTAGACACCCCCCACACCTGCTCTTGACTTATTGAAGCTTCCATCAATATTTATCTTGATTGTGTGGTAATCAGGAGGTTTCCATAAAAACCTATGAACATAAATCTTGTCAGGTTGTCCTAAAGAGTAAGAGTTAGAAATGTTAGGAAATCTTCTAAACTTAATCTTCTTGTGAACATAGGAAAGGCTATTTCTGACTATCTTCTCAGTTTTTGGTATACCTTCTTCAAACTTAACCTTGTTTCTTTCCATCCAAATAAACCATGCAACAATGAGAGGTATAGAAGCATAGTTCCTCTTATTCCATGTCTACTAGCAAGTGGTGATATTATCCCAAGTAAAGAGGTTTTTGTCAATATTCAAGTGGGATAGCAGTTGGTGACAGACAAGCTGGACAAAATTGCATTAAAAAAAAAGATGGGGCAGTGATTCCTCCTCCTAAAGACAAACCTGCNCAAGAAGATAAAGAGGGAGAAAGGAAAACCATAGCAGAAAAATAAACAGTCACTCAAGATCCTGATTAATAATTCTGAAGTGTGGGACCTCAATCCTGTCACCCTGTAGTAAAAACTGAAGGGTGTGAGGAGGGGAAACAACAACAAAGAACTCCTTTAAGTTGTAACCTTGACTATCAAGCCAATTTGCAGGCTGGTTTCCCTCTCTATAGATAAAAGTATATTGCACCTTTAACTGTGAAGATACTTCTCTGATCTTTTTAGTCCAATAAGTAAGGTGCCAGGGTGCAAGCTCCTCATCCTTCAGTATATATATATAAAGAGTGATCTACGGCTCCTTACGCGTTAATAAAAAATGATCACAAAAAAATGAGTAGGGAGGGGATCCCCCGCTAAAAATAACAAAACCATACAAAACACACCAAACTCAGAGACATAAAATCAATAATAAGAAATGAAAGGTAAACCCAAAATAGTAAAGATGAATATCCAACCATAGTATAGCCACAAAAGAAACAAAAACATAAACAAATGAAGCCAAGAAAATTAAGACGGTGGGATGGATGGATGAATAAGTGTAGTCGAGGAGTGTGAAGCCGCCCATAGATATCCAAAGACTAGTTGTAAGATGGGAGCAAAAATAGTTTGAGTGCAGCGACGACCTTCAACCTCGATTGAATGTAGTTTAAGCAAAATCTCGCGTCGACCCGATCAAGTAAAGAGGACACCTACATATATAGGAAGAAATCATGAAGGAAGAAGTTGAAGCATATGAAGGTATAACACGGGAGGAAAAGTCCACACCAAAGAAGCAAGCATAATGAGTTCCCCCCATGCCTAGCTAAACAAAACTAGAAAACAAAAATATTACCAAAACAGCCCATCATAATGAAATAAACCAAAATGATCCAAGAAAAAAATAGCTGCACCCAGAAAAAGTGGAGACCAAAATAAGTACTAAAAATACGTTAATTGCAATCATGCTGAAGGATGGGCTCCCAACCGAGAAAGCATAGAAGGTTATCCAGTAAAAGTTTAGTCATGTATAATGATTTAAGGTACTTCATAGAAGAGAAAACACCTTCCAACAAAAGTTTCATGTAGGTCATGAAGTTCCAACAAAGGCAAAAATCAAAATGGTAACGCCCAAAAAATCCTGCTCGCAGGGCAAGTGCACCATAAAACATAGAACCCAATATTGTGAAAACCCCCAAAACCCCCTAAAACCCCCAAATAAAAGCCACCACCGCAAGGACCAGCAAATAGTTCCAAAATAAAAACGTTATCTCCTGATGAAAGGCAAATCCAAAGAGTCACCCTGTAACAACAGCTTTAACTAGTGCAAAGGTGAAATATCGACAATAAGGTTACCCATAATCTTCCCCTACCTGGCCAACCAATCCGCTGGGCAACTACCTTCCCGAAAAACATGACTTAAAATTATAGATAATTTAGATTTGTCTATGAGTATTCTAATTCGATTCCAAATCCCCAAAACATTCCACTTGGACATATTAGTCAAACCAAAATCCTTGACGATAGTAAGATAATCTATCTCAAGCACCAAATGAGAAAAGTTACAAGAAATTGCAACATGAAGAGAGAAAATAAAACCCCAGTACTCGGCTTCCAAAGGAGAAGAAGCCACAATTGGAGAGGTAAATTAACAGAGGCACTTCCTGAGGTGGTCACGAAACACACCCCGCCCCTACCTCAGAGGAGTCCCAGCTACCATCAAAATTAACCTTTATCCATACAAAATGAGGTGGTTGCCACTTAACAAGAGTGGGCATCCTAACCACCCTAGGATCGATCGAAGCATAAATGAGGCCCAAAATATGGCAAGCCACGGTAAAAAAGCAATAATGTGAGAAACTGCAATAGAAGTAGGCATACCCAAATGTTGATATTTATGATCATTTCTGGCCACCCAGATAAAACAAATCACCAATATAGGGAATGAAACCAATTTCAAATTCACAATATCCACAATTTTCCAAATACACAGAAATTCAACAATTTCATCACACTCACACCAGTTTATATGAAAATGTTGCCCAAGAGCAAACCAAACCTCTTTTGCATAAGAACATAAAAAAAGATGCACCATAGATTCCTCATTTCAACAAAATGTAAGATTTCATTAATGAGAATTAAGGTTACAACTCTAAGATGGGGAGCATGTAAAGCATTTCCAGCCAACAAAAATTGAAGAGGGGGTGGTGGGGAATAAGAAACAAGACTCTCAAGGGAGAAAAGGCCATTCATAGCAAGCCAATTAGCAGGTTTGTTTCCTTTTCTGTAAACAAAAGATAGTCAAATCTTCAAAATAGTCAGCATCATCAGTATCATCTTAACCTATTGTAAATGGCACCAAGAAGAGTGCCTTCCATTCTGCAAAATTTGGAGAAGAACCCCTGAGTCTCCTTCAAGAAGTAAATTGTGCCAGTGGTTCATCTTAGCAAGGATGATGGCCCAGTACACAACAATCAACTCAACTTCAAGGGCATCAACAACACAAACAGGAGCTTGGAAAAAAAGGAGGCAGATTCTAAGTTGATTCCTGAACACCCCCCTCACCCCAGCCCGTAATTGAGAAAAACTGACATCAGTGTTAATTTTAATGAAAGGGCGTACATGTGGGAACCAGTAAACAATAGATAATGTATAAGAATGAGGCATATCCAGTGAGGTGTGAACAAATACATGGGAAATTTTGGTAGTGTATTAACTTGTGCAGATAAGAAATACAATGTCTAGTCACTTGCAATTGAGTGCTGATCTGACCATCAAATTTGGCCTTGTTCCTGGCCATCCAGATGAACCAGACCACCATAAAATGGATTGTTCCAACCTTAGCATCCTTTCAGCTCTTTCGGTAGGAAAAAATATTGGTCCATTCCAAATGAATATTATTCAGTGTGAGACTTTGAGAGAATTCATTCCAAACATCCTTAGAAAATTTGGACTTAAAGAAGAGATCAGGAATAGATTCCTCCACCTCCCACATAAGTAACATTTTGAAAGACCTCTCAAACACTTGAGTTTAAGTATATCATCAGTGAGGAACAGGCCATTGAAAATTCTCCAACTGAAAAAAGACATAGATGGGGATACACCTTTCTGCCAAATGAGCTCACCCCATGGCTTTTGTTCCCAAGTGTTGAGTTTTTAATAGATTGATTTAGTGAGACTCTGAAGCTTACATCCTTGTCAGACCATTATGTCAACTCTAGATCTGTCAAACTGAATTATTTTAACTTGGATAGCAGACTGAGGTTGTAGAATGGTTTGGAGTAAAGATAGTGACCAGTGGTTCCCCTCTCAGCAGTCAGCAACAGTTACATGGGTATTAGTCTGATCAGTGATGGGTTGGAGCACATCATTAGGACACCAGTAATCAAGCCAAAAACTAGTCTTACCATTGTCAATATCCCAGATGAAAAGATCTTCAGCCTGCTGTCTGAGTTTCAGCATATTAACCCATAACATGGAGTCTCCAAGCCTTTTATTTACAGTATTAGGGTGACAATCCCTATAATACTTCCCCAACATGAATTTTTCCCCAAGAGAATTTTGCTCTCTGAACTTGATCCAAATTTTGCACATGTTGACTTGAAGTAGGTGTTGCAGACCTATAAAGCCAATCCCCCCAGCCACAATGGGTTTAGTTGTTTTCTGCCAGCTAGCCCAATGGAGAAGCCTTTGAACTTCCCACAAAAATCTATTAAAGGCCCTTTCCAATTGCATTTAAGTACTTTTTTTCATACTGGTTATTTGGAGAATGTAGGAGGGAAAAGTTGTAAGGATTCTCTTCAACAATGTAATTCTACCCCCATTAGAGAGGAATGAGTGTGCCCAGCTAGAAAGAGTGGCAGATATCTTCCCCAGCACATCTTCAAATTTAGTATACTTAGATCTACCTTTTATCAACTAAACTCCAAGATACTTGATCGGCAATGCAGAGCTAGTAAATTTTGTATAGTCAAGGATCAAATTTCTCTGCATCGTAGGCGTATGCTGATTAAAGTAGACACTGCATTTATTTGGGTTAAAGTTCAGACCAGAATGCATTTGGAAAAGTTGTAGACATTTAAGAACTTTCTTCACTGCATTCATATTAGTATTGAAAAACACCATAATATCATCTGCATAAACTAAATGTGAAACAACCATTTTTAGATTTATGGTGGTACCTGACATAGTTAAAGGGAAAGAAACTTCTTTTCAACATTCTGGATAAGTGATCAAGAGTCAGTATAAAGAAAATTGGAGATAAGGGATCGCCTTATTTAAGTCCTCTGGAAGCTGAAAAGGAACCTCAAGCTTGACCATTAATAAGGTGGGAGTGTGTGTTATCCTTAAGACACCTATGTATGAGATTGTAGAAATCAGTTGGAAAAACTCTAGAAGAGAGGATCTCCAAAATGAACTCCCAGCATATTGTATCATAAGCTTTCTTGATGTCGAATTTATAAAATAGATTGTCATTCTTAAAGAGTTTATCCAAAGCCAACAAAAGCTTTTGAGCTAGGAGAACATTATCAGTGATAGATCTGCCCTTAACAAAGGCAAATTGATTTTCCAAACAAGTTTACCAAGTTGAGGCTGAAGTATGCCAACAATAATCTTGCTTATCAATTTACTAATGATAGAAGTGAGACTAATTGACCTGAAATCATTCTAAGTTTTCTGAATAGAAGATTTTGGAAATAGGACAATACTAGTGACATTGAAGTACTAAGGGATGGAAAAGCCTTGAAAGAAGCTTTGAATAGCAAAATCACGTCATTTTTTATGATGTCCCACACTTTCTTATAAAAGTCAGAAGTAAAGCCATCTGGCACAGCAGTTTTAAAGCTATCTACGTCTTGAAGGAACTGCCAAATTTCAACATCAGTAGGAGGAAAAGCTATATTTAGATTGGAAGCATAGGTAGTCTCCTCATTGGAATAGAAATTTACTATAGGTGATCTCTAGAGGTTAGGTTGTGTTAAAATCTGATGGAAATGAGCTACAACATCAATGACAATAAAAGCATTAATGGAAAGCCAAGTTTCTTTGGATTTTTGGATGGTATGAATTGTATTACATTGTCTACTATATTTGATGCGATCAAGATAAAACTTAGTGTTCCTGTCCCCATCTTTGAAATGCTTAATGACAGCTTTTTGCTTAAGAAATTTCTCTTATCTATCAATGACAATGAGTAATTTCTCTTGAATAACCAAAAACAAACTATCCCCCCTCCATCTATCCAAACAGAACTCTCTACCTCCAACACCTCTTTTTTAGTAGCATCCACAGCTTTAAAAATTTCTCCAAAAGAACTCCAAACCCAAGCTTTCAAAATTTTGCTAACCTTAACATGTAGAAAGACCAATTTTGACCAGGGATCGAGCCTCAAATTAGTATGCCAAGCTTCAACCACAGTATTCAAAAAGGAGTGGTGGTCAGACCACTTCTTGAGGTATCTAAAAGGTGGGGGAGAATTGTAAGGTTCTTAAGCAGTAATGGAAGTTAGAAGAGGTTTGTGGTCAGAGCCTGCAAGACTAAGGTGAGTAACAAAAGTGTGCAGAAAGTGTTGACACCATAAGTCATTAAACAAAATCCTGTCAAGCCTTTCTCAGATAACCCTTCTCTTCCAAGTGAACTCTGGACCCTTTAGCCAATATAAAAAATACCAGCCTTTAAAATGTTATCAGAAAAAAGATTCATTTTAGCTAAATTGGGGATCTCCCACCAATCTTTTCAATAGATTGAGTAATACAATTAAAATCAGCACCTACCAGCTAACAAGAGTCCATAGTATGGTTGATATTATGGAGGCATGACCAAAGATCCGTCCTATCAGTTTTAGAGCATCCAAGATACACAAAAGTGGCAAAACCAGTATGTTCACTAGTATTAAAAGAGAGGTGGAAAAATTGATGGTGATCAACCAGGACATCCCAATTGATCTTTTTTCTACAAAGAATCCAAATTTTATTATTGATATTAACAAAGTGTGAAAAAATAGCAAATTAAAAGAGGATTTGTTGTGGATATTTTTGAACCAAAGGTTCTAAGATGGTTATTGATACACTTAAAATATATAGTATTTTTTAACACATTTTTATGCCTATTTTTGAGATATTGCTTTTTAATGGAAGGTATCTTTGTGTTTTCCTACAGATAAAGGTAAAAAGGATGAAAAATGCTTAAATGAGTGAAAAAGGATCAAATTTGGAGCAAAAAAAATGCAAAATGTGTAAAAGAGTTTTGGCATCTAAGCACCAGATCCGACGCTTAAGCGTCGGTTAAACAGCGAAGGCCGTGCCTAAGCGCCAGAGGCCCCGCGCTTAAGTGTCAGTGACAGTTATTAAGCGAGTAAATTCAGTTTTTGCAAATTTTGAAGAGGTTTTTGAGGCACACATTGGCTTAATAGGTGGGAATAACCACCATGGACAAAAAATATCACGAAAGGATGCATCTCTTGGAGAAATACATCGAATCTAGACATATTTTGAAGAGAAACCGAGGCACCTTTTTGAAAATTATAAAAGAAAGAAGATTGGGAATTTGAAAGAGGTCTTACAAGTATTGGAAAGTTTTGAAAGTTGGGATCTCTTTAAACTCAATAGCCTTACAAATGTTATTTCTATGATTATCAACAAGATAATTGTATCCATAATCTAACCTCACCTGCACAAAATTATTAGCATTAATCAAACTGCTTTTATAAAAGGAAGAAGCATTGTTGACAATGTCTTGTTAGCACAGGAACTCTTCCATAATCTAGATAGATGTTGCAAAGGTGGAAATTTGATCTATAAATTGGATATGATAAAAGCCTATGACACCATTCATTAGGGCATTATTGAGGAGGTTCTTCAGGCTAGAGGATTTTCTACTGACTTCATCCAACATATCATGAGATGGCTAAATAACAATACACATTCTTTGCTCATCTACGGTCCTTCTCATGGCTATTTCAAAGCTACTAGAGGTATTAAACAAGTTGACCCTCTCTTCCCCACCATTTTTGTCTTTGATTTTGATTATCTTTCTAAAATGCTTAACCATGTTTCAAACTCCTCTCCACAAAATAAATTCAACCATAGATCATATATTGTCATCAGTCACTTGTATTATGTAGATGACATTATTCTCTTCTCCAAAGCAACTAAACCAGCTGCTAGAAAACTCCAGAAATATCTTAATGAATTCTTGGCCTGCTCTGGACTTCAACTGAATGAGCATAAGTGTCTCCTTAAATTCAGCAAAGGGGTCAAGCAACCCTTTTAAGCTATGGATTTTTGACTTCACAGGATTCAGACCTTCCAGCTCTCCTCTGAAAAACTTGGGGGTCTATCTACTAAAAGGTAAGACTAGAATAATTTAGTATGATGAAGTGGTGTCAAAGATTCCAAGAAGAATTCTCAACTGGACTAACTATTTTCTTTCTAATGGAGGAAGAATCACTCTCTTAAATCATGTTTTTCTTCCTTTCTTTCCTACATCCTTCAAATGGATATTTTGAAGAAGAGCACACAGCTATTGTTAGAAAGTACTTTTAACAGATAGCTTTGGTCAGACTAAAGAAATCAAATGCATTAGGCCTAGTGGAATATTAATTTACAAACCTATAGTAAATGGGGGGCTTGGCTTTAGAAATTTTAAACATTTGCAACACATCAATTTTTGTAAACTTTGGATACATTTTAGATCTTAAAAATCACTGTCAACACAATTTTGTGTTAAGGAGCTTCCAGTTAGAAGTTATAGGTCGCCGGAATTGAAATCACGTCGCCCGCTTCAGAAAGGCATTTAATTTACATACATATATAAGTTCAGAAAAAAATGAAATCAAATTGATTCCATATCTTTTGTAGTTCAAATGAAAGAGCACCACACCTCAAGTCATGTATCTATCCCGAAAGATAAACATAAGATTTGATGGTGAGGCTCGATCAAATAAACTAAGAAATATATAACTTCTGTTTGGTCTGTTAAACTATTTTATTTGTCGACAAGTTCCCCTATTTAATACAAAGAATTAAATAAGGTTTTTATTAAGATGGGTCCAGAAAGAACTTCTTATAAGGGCAAGCCCCTATAGTTAACTACATCTTAGATAACCGAAGTCGCCTAAGAAAACTCTCCATAAAAATCAGAGAATATTATCTTCAAAGAGGCCAAAAGTTTAAGACTTTTCAACAAGATTAGAAAAAGAGGTGTGAAAGGGGAATGACTCAAATTTGGAACATTTGCTTTTGAAATCCAAAGGAGGAAGAATTAGGGGATGTCATAGATCCGGAGGAGAGCCTCGGTGAATTCCCAAGGTACCCTATGGTTTGGCTTCAATTTAGGAGAGAAATTATTTAGATGTTTCATCCTGCAAATTTTATTAATTAGGGCTTACACTTGTGTGAAACTATCACATGAATAGCCTGGAAGATGTGAGGATTTAGGGTGTAACGAATGACAACCTTGGAATCCTAAGATGATTTAGGGCTTATATTTATAGCAGAACCATAAAAAGCCCTAAGAATAAGTTGAGGAATTATGTTGCATAAGCAAACAACCACTAAATCCTATGGCTTGTTGTTTAATTCTAAGGAGTGGTTTAGTTGATGAAGACATGTTTTGCTGTTGAAGGTGGTCGTGCTGCCCACAATGCTAACTCCAAGCTCCTCATCATGACGAGTTTAAGTTTTCTAATGTTCAGGGTATGATATCAAATCAAATGTTCGTATGGCTATGGTTCTTTAAATATTATGGGCATATTAAAGTTGATTAGAGTGACACCGGTTAGGATCCTTTGGTTCTCTCGTTCTAGTACCACTATTTTCTTTTGGATTCACTTACTCCAAATGATTTTACTAAATATAACTCAATCAGCTCCATACTTTCATTTCAACCTTATGAAATCTTGTTAACAGCCATAGATTATCTACTCTGAGAGATTCCTAATCATCAGAAAGAGATTTTTTTAATTTAGTTACAATTTTTTATTTTGTGATTAGATTTTGAGTTATCCTATATTTTGAATGTTGTGACGGTAAATTTTATCTTGATTAATTTTTATTTTTGGTTTTGGTTTTATGGCTATTCTAGCAGTTTTGGTTTTCAAGCAGGGTGACATCGTTGTTTGATATGTAAGCTTAAGGCAAGAAGTACAAAAAGGTAAATGCATTAATTTAAAAAGCATACTTGTTGATTCTTCTCATTCCTCTACCTAAGAAGTTAGTATTTGCAAAGCATGGATATAATTTCACAGGGAATTTAAATTACAAGAGTAGATGAAGGTTTAGCTGCCAAACCCCAAGTTAAATTGCATATAGTTTAGCTACCAAAAGGGGAATGACTCAAATTCAAAAAATACTAGT
The DNA here is from genome assembly GCA_002079205.1 of Phalaenopsis hybrid cultivar. Classification (NCBI taxonomy): domain Eukaryota; kingdom Viridiplantae; phylum Streptophyta; class Magnoliopsida; order Asparagales; family Orchidaceae; genus Phalaenopsis; species Phalaenopsis hybrid cultivar. Next base: position 74,074 of record JXCR01140729.1, read on the forward strand.
GGATGGTTTTAGAACAAAAATATGGTAAGTCCAATTTGCCCTTCATAATGCCCAATAGATTCCAAAATGCTTGAAACATGACCCTGGACCACTTTAAAGATCTCTTCAAATATTCTGAGTTCATTTTGAACTTATCATATCGTTCCATTAATCATTTGAGGTCAAAGTGTGACTACCCTATTGCTCAGTGAAGCTTGACGATTCAATTATCCCAAGGATAGGATACTTGATTAATCAATTGGTGTTTCATTTAAGAGTTATGTGAGTGGGTGCCCCTAAGGCATGTTTAGGTCATTTAAATAATGTGGTTCCCACAATTAAGTTCAGGCTTGTAGCGTTTAATGATGTTAATCACCAATCATGTTATCTTATAAATCCGATCAATTGAATTTAGACATTAAGCATAAGTCACTACTAAGCCTTTAACAATCAAAGTAAGTGAAATGATGATTATAAAAAAATTGATTTAAGTGACATATATTCTTCTTAAATGATCACATCATCCTCAACTTTGCGCTTAAGACAAGTAAACTTTCATCTTTCAAGCTTAAGCACATCACTTAAGAATCATTTGATTTTAATTGACTTCCAAATCATGCAGATTAGGAGAATTATGATGTTGTGCAAGGGTGGTGAGTGGGTTTCTACCATTAATCCCATTCTATTTCAATAATCCAAACATATTCATTAAGATCAAAATTACCCACTTTCCATTGGTTAATCTTAAATTTTGATTAAGGCACCAAAATCTACAACGATTTTTTTGCCCTTGGGGCACTTCACCTCATAACTCATTAAACACAACTCAAATTACTTTGAAGGTTTAGAGTGTCATATCCATGAGTTAATTATAATGTTAGAGGAGAATATGTGTACTCAAAATTTAATATAAATTAAATATGTATTTAAACCGAGAAAATAGGTTTTTTTTAAAAATTGATTTATTTAACTTTCTAAGATAAATTTGTTATTGATGAGAAAACTATTAAAGGTTTCCTTAGGTCAAACAAATACTTAGACAAAATTTCATGATTTTTTGAATTAAATTATTATTATTATTATTATTATTATTATTATTATTATTTAATTATTAAAAAGTTTTAATGATTTATTAAATAGAAAATAATGTTTTAATTACAAAAATTATATTTATATTTTTATTAGACTCCTCTGAGTTCAAAAAACTTAGTGAATCAAACTTTATATTTTTATAATTTTTAATTTTTATCATTATAATGATTTTGATGAGAAAATAAGAGAAATTCATTTTTTAAGCTTTTAAAATTTATTTTAAATTTTAAAAAATTATGAAAAATATTTTAATGAGCCTTAAGTGATTAGAGAGAAATTAGGCACATTTTGAAATATTTTGATATTTTTGAAATTTTTAATTATTTTTATTTTATTTTTAAATTTTAAAATAAAGCTAAAAATTTAAGTATTTTCTAATAAATAATTCTTATTTTTCCCAACTGCCTTTGATCACAAGGAACTCAGAAAACCAGTTTTAATAATTCTCCCAAGTGTATTTAAATTAATATAATTATTTTATTCAAAAATACAAGGTTCCATAGAAAATCAACTTTAATACTTGAACTTAATCAAATAATTTTTAAATTTTTGTAGTGGATATACATGATTTTTATGAACAATTTTGGTTTGATTTTTTCAAATATTGATACGTATATAATTTATAAAAATTAACACAAGATATTCACATTTAATTAAATATAAAAATTTACAAGTTAGTTGAAGTCATTCTGATATTTTTCCAAGACTTCTCTGACCACAAGAAACCTATCAAAATTATTCCCATAACTTTTGAAATAAAATTTTAATTTTTATAACTAAAATAGTCATAATGGTCACCCTAGATTAAAAATTAGGGTTAGAAGCATAGAGATGTCCCCTGACCTTGGAAAAATTAGAGGATATAGTCTCTATCATAAGGAATAAACCCTCAAAATTTCAAGTCATGGTGAGCAATGTTTGATCATAATAAATTAAAATACTAGAGAGGGTATCTAATTCATTAAAAATCAAGGAATAAGAAAATAATTTTTATCTTTAGTCCACATTATTCTCCTCTATTCAGTGAGCAAGAGATTATTTTTCTTTTATTTTTATGATTTTTCTTGAGGAAGATATGGATTTTTAAAGTTTAGGCATTTAAAATAATTCAGAAAATCCATATTTTTCTACTTATCGTACGCGGCGCCAACTCAACCTATGACGACTCCGAACTCACACGAGGCGCGCTCCCATTCATTGTCGCGATCCACCTCAGCTGCCACACACCAAGAGTCTGTCTCGCTCGATCTTCTCTATCCTTTGGATGCACACGTGATCGGACGACTCCCCATTATCATCCCTAAGTGACCTAATCTTAGAACCGTTCACACTAAAATCTCATGATCTTTGCCTAAACTCAACCAAAACGCATGAGGTTTGTTTTTAAACCTTGATCTACTCAAGGCAAAGCTATCCATATGGTATAGATGGTATGAAATATAGTAAATACGTAATAATGAATTAAAAAAGGGTTAGATTAAGGTTGAGGTTCAATACCTTTGTCTTAGAGGGCAGGCCTCAATAAGATTATTGTGGTAGCTTTGATTGGGTCCAACAAACTTCCAAATGAAGTCCTAGGTCCTAGTGAATCATCTAAATATGTTTTTGATCAAAATTGATTTCATGTGTTGGTCTAGAGTTATCCTAGAGGCTATTTTAGAGGGAGCTTTGATGGGAAATCAACTCCTCTTGCTCTACCGATGGTGTGTGTAAAATTAATTAAGGTTTGATTCATTGTGGAGTGATAAACCTAAAATATATAGTGTTTTTAGAAAAATTTTTATACCTATTTTTGAGATATTGTACTTTAATGAAAGGTATTTTTGTGTTTTTCTTGCATATACAGGTAAAAAGGTTGAAAAATGTTTAAAGGAGTGAAAAATGATCAAATTTGGAGCAAACAGGTGAAAAATGTGCAAAAGAGTTTTGGCGCTTAAGCGCCAGATCCAGCGCTTAAGCACCGATTAAATAGAGAAGGTCGAGCATAAGAGCTAGAGATCCTACTCTTAAGCGCCAGTGACAGTTATTGGGTGGTGAGTAAATTCAGTTTCTATGAATTTTGAATAGGTTCTTGAGGCATCCATTGGCTTAATAGGTGGGTATAACCACCATGGACGAAAACTATTACGAAAGGATGCATCTTTTAGTGAAATACATCGAATCTAGACATATTTCGAAGAGAAACTAAGGAACCTTTTTGAAAATTATTAAAGAAAGAAGATTGGAACTTTGAAATAGGTCTTGAAAATATTGGAAAGTTTTGAAAGTTCTCATTTTGGGAGTTAGTTCGGAGAGATTTTCAGGCACCACTTATACTTTTATTTTATTCTTTTTGTTATTTTATTTTTAGTGATTGTAAAGAGAAGATAATTAAAGGAACTTTAAGAGTTTAGTGGAGGACTTACGATAAGTTTTTATCTTTTTGTTTTGAGACTACTTTTGATTTTAATTGAAACTTATTGTTGGATTGACAATGATTTATTCGTTTAAACTAAAGTGTGGTTTTGTTTCATCCATGGATTCTGAGTAGTTTTTTTATCTTTCTTCTTAAAATGATAAGTAATTAAGTTTTGGATGGAAGTTGTGGAAAGTATTGGAGTTGGAAGAAGTTGTGATGATTTAAATCCATGCACTTCATTTACTTCTTGATTTGTCCAATCCAATGTATTCTGAGTAGTTTTCTTTATTTTTTCCTTAAAATGATAAGTAATTAAAGTTTGGATGGAAGTTGTGGAGAGTATTGATCTTTAATGTTCTTCTTGAAATGATAAGTAATTAAGTTTTGGATGGAAGTTGTGGAGAGTATTGATCTTTAATGTTGGAAAGAAGTTATGGTGTTGGATGTAAGTTGTGGAGAGTATTGATCTTTAATGTTGGAAGAAGTTGTGATGATTGTTTTGGATGGAAGTTGTGGAGAGTATTGATCTTTAATGTTGGAAGAAGTTGTGATGATTTATTTGGATGGAAGTTGTGGAGAGTATTGATCTTTAATGTTGGAAAAAGTTGTGATGATTTAAATATTAAGTTTTGGATGGATGTTGTGGAGAGTATTGATCTTTAATGTTGGAAGAAGTTGTGATGATTTAAATCCAAAACTTCATTCACTACTTGATTTAGACAATCCAAATGTTAAAAGTTTTTGTGAGAACATGTAAGAACCGGCCTAGTATTGTCTCAGTCAACAATTGGAATGAATCACATGAGGTTGTATGAATGAGAATGTAGTTCATATGATTGAGTGCACATAAATAGAAAAATATTCATTGAAGGGTGTAGAGTTAGAGGACTTTAAAGTGATAGGTTAAATCCCCCAACTTGGTTTATTATTTTAGGTTCTGATATGAGAATGTTAGCTTCCAGGTGGAGGGAATTAAGGGAACTCTAGAGTGAGAGCAAGTATCTTCCCTGCCTAATTGGTCTTCAAAACTATTCAAACTTTAAATTAGCCAATGTTCTTTATAGCATCTCTAGTAAGGATGGTATCTTCCCTACCTATCTGGTCTTTAGAACTATTCAAACTTTAAATTAGCCAATGTTCTTTATAGCATCTCTAGTAAGGTCGGTCTTCAAAACTATTCAAACTTTAAATTAGCCAATATTCTTTATAGCATCTCTAGTAAGGGCCTAGCCTGTCTTCAGAACTATTCAAACTTTAAATTAGCCAATGTTCTTTATATCATCTCTAGTAAGGGTAAAGAATATTATTACTCATATTTGGCACAACACAATTTGCATACTTCCACAACAGTAAGGGTAAAGAATATTATTGCTCCTATTTGACACAACACAATTTGCATACTTTCACAATAGAATTCCTATACATGGTATCTTCCCTACCTATCTGGTCTTTAGAACTATTCAAACTTTAAATTAGCCAATGTTCTTTATAGCATCTCTAGTAAGGTCGGTCTTCAAAACTATTCAAACTTTAAATTAGCCAATATTCTTTATAGCATCTCTAGTAAGGGCCTAGCCTGTCTTCAGAACTATTCAAACTTTAAATTAGCCAATGTTCTTTATATCATCTCTAGTAAGGGTTCTGCCTAGCCGATCTTCAGAACTATTCAAACTTTAAATTAGCCAATGTTCTTTATAGCAACTCTAGTAAGGGTAAAGAATGTTATTACTCCTATTTAGCACAGCACAATTTTTATACTTCCACAACAAAATTCCTATACTTATTACTGATTCATAACAGGAAAGATATTTTCATATTTAGTGCTTTTCTTTCATAAAAACTCTAGTTATCTTTTTAAATTGTTATTGTTCTATCAAAATATTGAAAAATACCAAAAATATTTAAATTTTCATTATTACAAAAATCATCTTTAGTTTAGAGAATTATCTTTCTATTAAAAATAGAAATTTTCCTATTCAATAGTGCATATTGCGTATTCTCCCTGTGGGTTCAATATTCAGATCTTAATCAAAAAGTCCTATATTAGTTAATAACAATACGTTTACTTGCGTATTGTCCCAAAAAATATAAATAAAAAGTTAAATTCTTATTTTTCTTCAGGATCAAGTTTTTTGTTTTGTTGCAAAGTAAGGAAATATAAGTGAAATATAATATGAATTATTGTTGTACTATGCATATTAGCAGTATGAAGAGGGATCAAGTTATTGGCGTCGTTACTGGGGAGAAATTGATTTTAAAAGCAATTTTCTATTTTTAGAAAGTCTTATTTAAAATTTAAGTTATCTTATCTTATTTTATTTTGTTTAAATTTACTTTATTATATGTAATTGTATGCTTAATTCAGGTTCTGAAGGACTAGTGCCCTACAATTCTGAATTAGAAAGAACTATTAGAAAAATGAGAAAAACCAAAAAAATTAAATTTTGAAAAATCTAAAAAAATTACAGAAATGGCAGACCAAAATAATTAAAATGCTTAAATTCATCAAGAGTTTAGCTCTTTAAAAGATTATGTCAATCCTACTGTAGATGAACTTCATTGTAGTATTAAAAAACATATGGTAGTGGCTAATTCATTTGAGCTTAAACCTGCTATTATCCAAATGGTATCAAATAATCAGTTGGGGGATCACCAATTGAAGATCCAAATTTACGCCAAATTTCTAGAATTGTGTGCTACATTTAAATATGATGGTTTATTACATGATGCCATAAGACTTAGGTTATTTTCTTTCTCACTGAGTAATAAAGCTAAGATGTGGTTGAATTTTTTAGCACCTAGATCTATCTTAACTTAGGGGATTTAGCATAAAAAATCCTTGCTAAATATTTTCCACCATGAAAAAATGTAAAGCTTAGAAATGATATTACATATCTTAATCAGTTTGAAGGGGAATCTATTTATGAAGCATGGGAGAGATTTAAAGAACTCTTAAGATTCCACACCATGCTATACCAGATTGGTTAATAATTCAAACTTTTCATAATAGATTAGTTGGATCTCTTAGATCAATTATACTGCTGGTGGTTCATTAATGTCAAAGCCATCTCATGACGCTTATGCTTTAATTGAAGAAATGGATACCATTAGGTTTCAATGGCCTTATGAGAGGGTAAATCCTAAAAAAGTAGCCAATATTCATGAAATTAATGCATTTACCATGTTATCAAATAAAGTTGTTGCAATATCAAGGAAGTTAGACCAATTTGGAATGAATTTTTCTCAACCCATTTCCATGATTGAAGAGAAATCATTAGGCCAAATGGTAGCTTCTCAAGCATCATTAGAAACTTTGAATGCCTTAAATAATAAGCAGAATAACCCATATTCAAATTATTATAACCCAGGTTGGAGGAACAATCCCAACTTTAACTGGAATAACAATTCGGGTTGTAATAATTAGCAAAGGAGGAACAACCTAGGAAACCCATTGGGAAACTGAAACAAACAACGGAATAATAATTATAGATCTACTTATCCTCTAGGTTTCAACAGTAATACACAGTTTAAGGATAAAATGTTATTTATAGAAGAAGTTGTGTTACAAATGGGAAATCAATTACAAAGTCAAGGAGCTACAATTAGACATATTGATAATCAACTTGGGCAAATAATAAATTCATTAAGTAATAAATCCCAAGGAACACTTCCTAGTAATACTGAATCAAATCCAAAAAGACCATAATAAAGAACAAGTAAAAGTCATTCAACTTAGAGGCGGAAGAGAGTTGGAAGGTTGGGTTCAAAAAGAAATTGAAGTAGAGAGAGAATAAATTGAAGAATCAAAAGAGGATGTTCCAAAAGATTCTGAGAGACTTATTTCTCCACTAAATTTTGATTTGGAAAAACCACTACCTCCATTACCTCAGAGACTTCATCAGCAAAAGTTGGATAAATAATTTTCAAAATTTATGGAAATATTTAAGAAGCTTATAATTAATATTCCATTTGCTGAAGCCTTATAACAAATGTCGAGCTATATAAAGTTTTAGAAGGATATTCTCAACAGGAAAAGGAAGTTTAAAGATAATGAGACTGTTGCACTTAGTGAGGAGTGCAGTGCAATAATTCAAAAGAAGCTTCCTGAAAAGCTTAAAGATCCTAGTAGCTTTACAATTTCATGTGAAATAGGAGACAGATTTTATGGGAAAGCTTTATATGATTTAGGTGCAAGCATTAACCTTATGTCATTATCAATATTCAAAAGATTGGGAACCCCTACTACTGTAACTCTGCAGTTACCAGATTGTTCCATAACATACCCTAAAGGAGTTATAGAAGATGTTCTAGTGAAAGTGGATCAATTTATCTTTCCTATTGATTTCATTGTGCTAGATAGAGAGGAAGATAAAGAGATACCTATCATTTTGGAGAGACATTTCCTAACCACAAGAAGAGCAATGATAGATGTGCAAAAGGGGGAATTAATAATGTGTGTCAATGATAAAACTGTTACTTTTAACATTTCAAAATCAATGAAATACCCAACAAAAGGTAAAGATAATGAATGTTATAGGGTGGATTTTATAAGTTATCTAAGTGAATGCCATTTTAGAACTACTTATGAAGAAAAATCTGTAGAGAAAGATTTGTAACACGAGCAAGAAGAAGAATTAGATCAATGTGAAGATCTTGTTAAGGAATATTCAAACTATGTTCAAGAAAGTTTTGAAATTTTGGACATGATAGAAAAAGATAAATCATTTTATTCTTCGANTGTTTGAGAAAGTTTTGAAATTCTGGACATGATAGATAAAGTTCAATCATTTTGTCCATCAATTGAAAAACCTCCAGAACTTAAGTTGAAGTTACTTTCTGATCATTTAAAATATGTATTGTTAGGAGATTCCTCTACTATACCAGTTATAATTTTCTCAAAAATAACGCTGGAAGAAGAAGAAAGATTGATGAAAATTTTAAAAAATTTTAAGAAAGCCTTTGGATGGACAATAGTTGATANATTCTTCGATTGAAAAACCTCCACAACTTGAGTTGATGTTACTTTCCGATCATTTAAAATTTGCCTTTTTAAGTGATTCCTCTACTTTACTAGTTAAAATTTCTGCAAAATTAACGATGGAAGAAGAAGAAAGATTGATGAAAATTTTAAAAAATTTTAAGAAAGCCTTTGGATGGACAATAGTTGATATTAAAGGAATCAATCCTTTAATTTGTATGCATAGAATTCATATGGAAGAGAACTGCAAACCTAGGGTTGATCCGCAAAGGAGATTGAATTCTGTTATGAAAAAAGTTGTTAATAAAGAAATTTTAAAGTAGTTAGATGTTGGAATTATCTATCCTATTTCAGATAGTGCATGGGTTAATTCAATTCATTGTGTTCCAAAGTAAAGAGGAATAACTGTGACTGTGACTGTGAATGAAAATAATGAGTTAATACCTACTAGACAAGTTAGAGGGTGGCGAATATGCATTGATTATAGAAAATTAAATATTGCCACTAGAAAAGATCATTTTCCATTACCCTTTCTAGATCAAATGTTGGATAGCTAGCTGGACATAAATACTTTTATTTTTTGGATGGATATCTTGGTTATTACCAAACATAAATAACTACGGAGGATTAAGAGAAAATAACTTTTGCCAGTCCTTATGGTACTTTTGCTTTAAGAAGAATGCCCTTTGATTTATGTAATGTCCCTGCTGCATTTCAAAGATGTATGATGATATTTTTTTTGTGATTTAATTGAAAAAGGGATTGAAGTATTTATGGATGATTTTTCAGTGTTTGGAAATCATTTGACTCATGTTTAGATCATTTATCTAAAGTTCTTAAGCGCTGTGAAGAAACAAATTTAGAATTTAATTGAAAAAGGGATTGAAGTATTCATGGATGACTTTTCAGTGTTTGGAACTTCATTTCTTTTCAGTGATTTGGAAATCATTTGACTCATGTTTAGATCATTTATCTAAAGTTCTTAAGCGCTGTGAAGAAACAAATTTAGAATTTAATTGAAAAAGGGATTGAAGTATTCATGGATGACTTTTCAGTGTTTGGAACTTCATTTAAAAGTTCTTAAGCGCTGTGAAGAAACAAATTTAGTCCTTAAAAAAAATGCCAATTTATGGTAGCAGGAGGAATTGTATTAGGACATCAAATATCAGAAAATACTTAAAACATTTATCTAAAGTTCTTAAGCACTGTGAAGAAACAAATTTAGTCCTTAATTGGGAAAAAGTCAATTTATGGTAACAGGAGGAATTGTATTAGGACATCAAATATTAAAAAATGATATGGAAGTTGATCATGCTAAAATTCAAGTGATCGTTAATTTACCTTATCCAACCAATGTAAGATAAATTCAAAGTTTTTTAAGACATGTAGGATTCTACAAATGATATATTAAAGATTTTTTAAAGATTGCTAAGCATTTATGTCATTTACTGAAGAAAGATGCAATTTTCAATTTTGATGATAAATGCCTAAAAGCTTTTAAGTTATTAAAAGAAAAATTAGTCACTGCACCAATTATAGTTTCACCAGATTGGGGAAAAATTTTTGAATTGATGTGTTGACCAAAGGAAAATATGTTGAGATTTTCATACCTATTTTATACTGTTTTTAATGATATTGCACTTTAAAGAAATATATTTTTGATGTTTTATTGCAGGAATGATGAATTAGGGTCATTGGAGCAAAAATATACAAAAAGGAGCAAATTTGGAGCGAAAAGGACCAAAATGTGAAGATTTGAACTAGGCCGCCGACGGCGCCCTGAACATCGCCGACGGTGCCCTCGACCCCGCCGATGGCGAATTTTTCTCGACGGTTATGCCTACTCAAGCTTTTGATAAGGCCAAATTTTGAAGGGATGCTTAGGAAACTCTTGGGAAAGCTCATCCACAACTTTAAAAGAACATTTTAGC
>JXCR01140729.1:87591-165878 GCA_002079205.1 Phalaenopsis hybrid cultivar
TAGGATTAGGAGAAGTCTCACCTACTTCTGTAACTCTACAGTTAGCGGATTGTTCAGTTACATATCCTAAGGGAGTTATAGAAGATGTGTTAGTAAAAGTGGACAAATTTATCTTTTTTGTGGATTTCATTGTTTTAGATATGGAGGAAGATAAAGAAATACATATCATTTTAGGGAGACCATTTTTAGCTACTGGAAAAGCTATGATAGATGTTCAAAAAAGAGAATTAACTATGAGAGTTAATGATCAAGAAGTGACTTTAAACAATGCAAAATCTATGAAATACCCTGCTGTTGAAAGAGATAATGAATGTTTTTGCATGAAAATTAGTGAAATCTATGAAATACCTTGCTGTTGAAAGAGATAAGTGAAATCTATGAAATACCTTGCTGTTGAAAGAGATAACTGAACGAACATTTTAAAGAACATTTTGAAGACAAAAAGCATTTTGAAGAAGAAAAACATTTGGTAGAGAAGGAACAATCTGAAAAGAATGACAAAGTTATTTTGGACGAATTAGGAAATAAAAAATTAAATTATGTTCAGGAAAGATTTGAGATGTTGGATATTACGGAAAATGCCGATAAAAATCTATTTTCGTCAAGTATAAAACCACCTGAACTTGAGTTGAAAGTATTGCCTAGCCACTTGAAGTATGTGTCGTCAATTATAAAATCACCTGAACTTGAGTTGAAAGTATTGCCTAGCCACTTGAAGTATGTGATCGATTATAAAACCACCTGAACTTGAGATGAATGTATTGCCTAACCACTTGAAGTATGTATTTTTAGGAGACTCATCTACATTACCTGTTATTATCCACCTGAACTTGAGATGAAAATTGAAGTATGTATTTTTAGGAGACTCGTCTACATTACTTGTTATTATATCTTCAAAATTAAGTGATCTGCAAGAGCAATGACTATTAGATACATTAAAAAGATATAAGAAAGCTTTTGATTGGACCTTAGCTAATATTAAGGGAATCAGTCCTTCAATCTGTATGCACAGAATTATATTACATGAACAATATAAACCAAGAGTTGATCCACAAAGGAGANAAAAAGTTACAAGGTGTTGAATATACATTGATTATAGAAAATTAAATCTTATCACTAGGAAAGTTCGTTGTCCACTACCCTTTCTAGATCAAATGCTCGATAGACTAGCTGGGCATAAATACTTTTATTTTCTGGATGGATATACTGGTTATCAGTAAATTCAAATAACTCTTGAGGACCAAGAGAAAGCAACTTTTACAAGTTCTTATGGTACATTTGCTTTTAGAAGAATGCTCTTTGGTTTATGTAATGCTCCTACTATATTTCATAGATGTATGATAACAATTTTTTGTGATTTAATTGAAGAAAGGATTGAATTCCTTATGAATGATTTTTCAGTTTTTGTAACTTCATTTGACTCATGTTTAAAACATTTATCAAAAGTTATTAAGCGCTGTGAAGAAAAAAATTTAGTCCTTAATTGGGAAAAATGTCAATTTATGGTAGTATGAAGAATTGTATTAAGACATAAAATATCATAAATTGGTATGGAAGTAGATCTTGCTAAAATTTAAGTGATCGCTAATTTACCTTATCCAACAGATGTAAGAGAAATTAGAAGTTTTTTAGGACATATTAGATTCTACAGACAATATATTAAAGAGTTTTCAAAAATTGCTAAGTCTTTCTGTCATTTACTGGAGAAAGATGCAATTTTCAATTTTGAAGAAGAGTGCCTAAAAGCTTTTGAGTTATTAAAAGAAAATTAGTCACTACACTAATTATATTTTCACCAGATTGGGGAAAAACTTTTGAATTGATGTGTGATGCTAGTGATTATGCTATTGGAGCTATTTTAGAACAAAGAAATGATAAAATTTTCAAAATAATTCACTATGCTTGTAAAACTCTTAATGAAACCCAAGTTAATTATAATACATCTAAAAAAGAGTTGTTAGAAATAATATATTCCTTTGATAAATTTAGATCATATTTAATTGGAACTCATTGTGCAGTGCATACAAATCATTTTGCTATTAAGTACTTAATGAAAAAGAAGGATGCTAAACCTAAACTTATAAGATGGATTCTTCTTTTATAAGTTTGATTTTTAAATAGTAGATCGGAAGGGAATTGAAAATCAAATACCTGATCATTTGTCTGGACTTGAGTTAGAAAAACCACTCTATTTTGAAAAAGAAATTAAAGAGCATTTTCAAGATTAAAAACTGTTTAGTATTAATCAGTGGGGTGTTCCGTGGTATGCCAACATTATGAACTTTCTTTCTAGTGATATTTTACCCTATGGAATGACATTCCAATAAAAGAGGAAATTTATTTCTGAAGCTAAGAATTATTTTTGGGATGACTCATTTTTATATAAACAAGGAAAGGATCTGATTATTCGAAGATGTGTACCTTTAGAAAAGACTTATGAAATTATCCAAAAATGTCATAATTTTTATTTTGGGGGACATTTTGGTGTTAATAAAATAGCATGCAAAATTTTGCAATCTGAATTCTATTGGCCTACTATCTTTTGAGATGTTAAAGCTTATATTAAAACTTGTGATAGATGTCAACATGTAGGCAATATTTTTAGGAGAAATGAGATGCCCCTCAATTATATGCTAGAAGTTGAAATATTTGATGTTTGGGGATAATATCATGAGACCATTTATACCATCTTTTGGAAATTTATATATACTGTTAGCAAAGGACTATGTATCCAAATGGATAGAAGTTATTGTTTTACCTAAATGTGATGCTCAAAGTGTTGCAAAACTTTTGAAAATGAACATATTTTATATATTTGGGATGCCGAGAGTTATCATAACTGATGGGGGAAGTCATTTCAGAAATACCATTATGGAGAAATTATTCAAAAAATATCATATAAACGATAGAATTACTACTTCTTATCATCATCAAACAAGTGGTTTGGCTAAATTATCCAAATTGAAAATTTAAAGAATTATGGAAAAATCTGTAAATCCAAAAAAATGGTTTGGTCAGTCAAACTTGACTATGCTTTGTGGGCTTATAGGATTGCATACAAAACACTTATAGGAATGTTCCTATATAGGCTAGTATTTAGGAAAACTTATTGATACACCTAAAATATATAGTGTTTTAGACTCATTTTATACCTAAATTTGAGATAATGCGCTTTAATGGAAGGTATTTTTTGTGTTTTTCTTCTAGATACAAACAAAAAGGTGAAAAATTCTTAAAGGAGTGAAAAAGGATAAAATTTGGAGCAAAAAGGTGAAAATGTGGAATAGAGTTTTGACGCCTAAGCGCCAAATCTGTCGCTTAAGCACCAGCTAAACATAGAAGGCCACGGCTAAGCACCAGAGGTCCCACGCTTAAGCGTCAGTGGCAGTTACTAGATGAGTAAAGTCAGTTTCTGTGAATTTTGAAGAGGTTTCTGAGGCACCAATTGACTTAATAGGTGGTAATAACAACCATGGATAAAAATTATCATGAAAGGATGCATCTCTTGGAGAAATACATCAAATTTAGACGTATTTTGAATAGTTTCCATGGTACCTCTTCGAAAACTATAAAAAAAAAGAAGAGAGGACTTTGAAAAGAGTCTTGAAAATACTTGGAAAGTTTTGAAAGTTCATCAATTTTGGGAGTTAGTTCAGAGAGATTTTCAGGCACCACTTTTACTTTTATTTTATCCTTTTTGTTATTCCTCATTTGGGGAGTTAGTTTGGAGAGATTTTCAGGCACTACTTTTACTTTTATTTTATCCTTTTTGTTATTTTATTTTGAGTGGAATATAAAGAGGAGATTCAAAAGAACTTCAAGAGTATGGTGGAGAACTTGATATAACTTTTTATCTTTTTGTTTTGAGACTACTTTTGGTTTTAGTTGAGACATGTTGTTGGTTTGATAATGATTTCTTCTTTTAAACTAAAGTGTGGTTTTATTTTCTCCATGGATTCTGAGTAGTTTTATTTATCATTCCTCTTAAATGATAAGTAATTAAGTTTTAGATGGAAATTGTGAAGAGTATAGATCTTTAATGTAGGAAGAAGTTGTGATGAATTAAATCCATGCACTTTATTTACTTCTTGATTTGGCCAATCCAGATGTTAAAATTTGTTGTCAGAACATGTAAGAACCGGGCTGGTATTGTCTTAGTCAATAATTGGAAAGAATCACATGAAGTTGTATGAATGAGACTGTAGTTCATATGATTGAGTGCAAATAAATAGGAAAATATNCGATGATTTAAATCCATGTAGTTCATTTACTTCTTGATTTGGTCAATCCAGATGTTAAAATTTGTTGTGAGACATGTAAGAGCCGGGCTGGTATTGTTTAAGTCAGTAATTGGAAAAAATCACATCAGGTTGTATGAGTGAGAATGTAGTTCATATGATTGAGTGCAAATAAATAAGAAAATATTCATTGAAGGGTGTAGCGTTTATTATTGAGTGCAAATAAATAGGGAAATATTCATTGATGGGTGTAGAGTTAGAGGACTTTAAAGTTAGTGCAAATAAATAGGAAAATATTCATTGAAGGGTGTAGAGTTAGAGGACTTTAAAGTGACAAGTTAAAGCCCCCAACTTAGTTTATTGTTAGGTTATGATACGAGATGTTAGCCCTTAGGTGGAGGGAATTGAGGGAACTCTAGAGTGAGTGACTGCAAATAAATAGGGAAATATTCATTGAAGGGTGTAGAGTTAGAGGACTTTAAAGTGACAGGGTGTAAATAAATAGGAAAATAATCTTTGAAGGGTGTAGAGTTAGAGGACTTTAAAGTGACAGGTTGTTCATATGATTGAGTGCAATAAATAGGGAAATATTCATTGAAGGGTGTAGAGTTAGAGGACTTTAAAGTGACAGGTTAAGAAATAGTCATTGATGGGTGTAGAGTTAGAGGACTTTAAAGTGACAGGTTAAAGCCCCCAACTTGGTTTAGAAATAATTTTTGAAGGGTGTAGAGTTAGAGGACTTTAAAGTGATAGGTTAAAGCCCCCAACTTGGTTTATTGTTTAGGTTCTGATACGAGATGTTAGCCCCAGTGGGAGGGAATTGAGGTAACTCTAGAGTGAGAGGGGTGTAGAGTTAGAGGACTTTAAAGTGACAGGTTAAAGCCCCTAACTTGGTTTATTGTTTTGTTTTTGATACGAGATGTTAGCCCTCAGGTGGAGGGAATCGAGGGAACTCTAGAGTGAGTGCTAGTATCTTCCGGATACGAGATGTTAGCCCCCAGGTGGAGGGAATCGGGGGAACTCTAGAGTGAGAGCTAGTATCTTCCTTGCCTAACCAGTCTTCATAACTATTTAAACTTTAAATTAGCCAATGTTCTTTATAGCATCTCTAATAAAGGTAAAGAATATTATTGCTCCTGTTTGGCACACACAATTTGCATACTTCCACAATAGAATTCTTATACTTATTACTAATTCATGATAAGAAGAAAGATATTACTGCTAAACATATTCAGTTTATGTAATTGTCTTTTTTAAAATAGAAAGTTTTCTAAAAGTGCATTTTATATAAATTCCTTGTGGGTTCAATATTCAGGTCTTAATAAAAAAGTCCTATATTACTTGATAACGATACATATACACCATCCATGACATCCCCTAGTTCTTCCTCCTTTAGACTCTATAACAAAATGTTCCAAATTTGAATCAATCCCCTTTCACACCTCTTCGTCCGATCTCATTGAAAATTCCTACCCTTTGAAATCCTTGAAGATAATATTTCATGATTTTTATTGAGAGTCTTCTTAGGTGACTTTGGTCATTAGATGTAATTGACTATAGGGGCTTGTCCTTATAGGAAACATGTCTGAACCCAGCTTAACATAAATCCTATTTAATTCTTTATATTAAATAGGAGAAATTATCGACAAATATAAAGGTTTCACAAACCAAACTGATGTCATATATTCCTTAGTTTATTTGATCGAGCCTCATCCTTAAGTCTTGTCTTTATTCTTCGGGGTAGATACAGGATTTGAGGTACAGTTCTCTTTCATTTAAACTATAAAAAATATGGGGTCAGTTTGATTTCATATTTTTCTAAACTAAATATATATGTAAATTAAAACGTTCTTCCGAAGCGGGCGACGGGATTTCTATTCAGGTGACCAACAGCTTCTTACGGGAAACTCTCCAACCAAAAATAGCCCCGACAGCTTCTGACGACTTCGCTGGGGACATGCTTTTCTCTCTATACAAATCAAGAAATATTATCTTCACACCATCGGTAATATGTCCATGTCCCTCTTAGACCAAATTACCCTTCTTTTGTTGGCATATTTTACCCATTTCTGTCTTGGGAAAGTACGGTTAACTCTTTGGACTTCAGGACTAGCTGTTCAACCATCATTGAACAGAGGGGTTCAGAAGGCCATTAAGGACTCTTTAAATTTTCATGTCAGTGGACTAGTTCCACCTAGGCGTTATTCTCACTAAATAGGTCCTGCACTGGGAATTAAAATACTTCACATCTCCCTTCCAAATTTGATTTGCTATTCTACAAATTAAACCAAAGCATGTTGTGCTACGTACACTTTGAAATTTTCTTATACTAATTAAATTTCACAAATTTTCTTAAACAAGATTTTAAAATACTCATAAATTAAGACCCACCCAGTCTATAGATCAGCCTCTACTTTCAGTGCTTGCACTAAAAATTACGAGGTTTTTGGCTATATAGCTAACCCCAAAACTTTCTGTTTTTAAGCCTGCTACAATAGCCTACCCAACGCTGACTTTTTCCTGCAACCTGCCAACCAGTCAAGAAGCCCACAACCTTGCTCCTACCATCAAATTTTGAGCAGTATTTAAAGATCTCGAGGTCATCATCAGGAAAGCCCTGATTGTAATTATGAAGATCGCCACACTGGAAATATAGGAACCACCTGCAGAATTCAGCTTGAACTAGCTTCAAGACTTCCCTGCCTGGAAGAAGTCTAAAAATACTGTTGTCACGACACCCGCAAAACCTGCTATCCCCACTGCTGTTAAGGGGAAAGAAGTAATGATTATTGAGAATCTGACTTAGGGATTAACCGTCTCACCACCCGTGTTTGAAATTAGATCATGTTTGAGGACTGTACTGCTGACCCGAACTCAAAAGAGGAACTGTAACAAAAAACTTGGGAGGGCCATTAAAGCCCAGGCTCCCAAGGAGACACCCGTTGAGGAGGAGCCTCATCAAGATGAAGAAGTGTTACCATAAATTTATCCACTCCTAGGAGGGAGTAGATTCCATCCTCTGATGGATACCGATGAATACGAGAGTATCCGGAGAATCGCTGTGGCATTACGACCCCTTCGTGGACATGGTGAGGAGAGAAAGAAGTTCACTCCTATCACTTGAGTTAGTACAATTTTCAAAAGGCTTGCTACCAAAGAAGGATATTCAGTTAGCAAGTTGCTTAAACGAGTGGGGGTCGCAGTTTCCCCTCGCATGAAGAAGGAAATTTTGAAGAGTGCCACCTACTCGCATCCCCGTTTGGTTACGTTTAGGGAACAGAGTTGATACCACAGTGATTACTACTAATTACACTGCCACTAAGACTGCAGGTCGTCGACCGGTTAAGTCGAGATTGGGTCCAAAAATCTTACCTGTCACCCATTATGGAGACATTTCTACAATTCCAAAGGTAAAGACAAGACGATTACCTAACATTGTAGTCGGTCTACACTGTGGGGAGCATACCTTCTCTCGATGTACTGACGTTTCTACTAAGACACTCTGTCCTGAGACATCATCGTCGAAAAAGAAAAATGTATGGGTACCCAAGGTCACCACACCGATAAAGTCCAGTGAGCCCGCGGTACAAAAATAGGAAATAAAACCACCCACTGAGATATCTAATATCGTCGCAACAATAGCCAGCGAGATGGAGGAACAAGTAAAGGATGTCCATCAGGGTCCTCCAGATCTTAAAGCAATCAAGGGATCAATAATTGAAGAGAAAGTTGAGAAACTCAGGATCGAAATTTCCGAGTCAGCTCGAGAGCACGGAGTTTTCATCAATAGCAACGATGAAAATTTTGATTACAATGATTACTTAGAGGAAGATTTCGTGGATGTCCTTGTAATTTAAATCAGAGCCACCACATCTGCGCGCAAGGCTCAACCTCACACCATAGAGAATGCCATAGATGAACTGCATAGGGTTGTCCTCCTAAAGGATGAGCAAGTTAGTCTACTGGAGAAAACAATGGAAGAGATAACTGTAGCTATGACCACCATGGCCACTATTAAGAGGCAATCACAAGCATCACAATTGGCTTCTCCAGAGATCAATCAACCAGAAATTATACACTTCACGGATGAAAGGAGAGAGGTTGCTTCAGCAAATAGACATGAGCAACATAGAAAGAATTCTCCATCAGGTGTTATACAATAAAAGAAATTCAAGCAAATGGTTGAACAAGTGTGGGACTCTTTAACACAATCTAAGGGTGGTCCATTGGTTCTAAAGGGTAGACCTTACCCGAAGCAATTCGATGTCGTGCCTTTCCCCAAGGGTTTTGTGGCCCCAAACTTCAAGATATTCGATGGGACTAGAAATCCCAGACAACATATAGCACATTTCCAAGCCAGCTGTGACAACACGAGAAATAGAGAAGCTCTAGTCTTCCACCAGTTTGTCAGTAGCTTGTCAGGAATTACATTTGACTGGTACGCTAACTTGCCCAACGGGTCAGTCAAAATATTTTCTAAGTTGGAACAATTTTTTTATGAAAAGATTTGCAAGAGCACATCATCTTGTGTCTATTGGAGATCCCATGATAGAAAAGCAAAAGCTGAACAAAACTTTGGCGGACTATATTTTGAGGTGGTGAAACCTTAGCATGAAATGTGAACCTCAGCTATAGGAACATCATGTGATTAAAATTCTACTCAAGAGCTTTCATGGGCAAGTAGCTTTCATGGTTAAGGGACTCACCATCAAATCCTTCAAGAAGCTATTTAGTAAAGCCAGCAGGCTTCAAGAGGAGATTAAGCACATGGAGCCACATGAAAAGGCTATGGTGACCAAAGTGTTTGAAAAGAAATCAAAAGTAGTAGTACCGTCAACAAAGGAAAGCAGCCAATAAAAATATACGCTGAAGAGCATTGCCAGTCTTCATCACAATACTCTCAGAAACAGAATAGTCAATCCAACCAGCGACCGCCTCATGAAGGATCACCTCGAACAGGGGATAAGAAAATGTCCCTGTCAGTGTGACGTAAGATGGTGTATTCTTTCAAAGATGAAGCTATAACTAAAATATTCAGAAGTCTGATGAAGAATCCAGAATTTAAACTACCTGATCCAAAGAAGCCCGAAGAGGTGTATAGGAAGAATGAACCAAATTATTGCCCATACCACCAGTTTTTTGGGCACACTATAGAAAAATGCTTTATCTTTAAAGATTGGCTCAAGAAGAACCTTAAAGAAGAGAACATAACAATCTCAAAAGAATATTTAAAAAAACCTGAAAAAGGTTCCATAAATATGATTTCGGCAGAGCCAATTTTCCCAATCGATCTGTATACTGGAACAGATGGATGGAGTACCACTTGGGATGAAATACAAGATTCACCGAAACAAGCTTCTACAAATACCAAAGAAGTATGGAATGAGGCCTGGAGCAGATCATCCAAGAAATTATTGAACACGATCTAGTCTGCATCAAATCAAGCCTCCACTCAGAGTCCGCAACATACCAAGCCCGAGATGAAGGTTTCGCCAAGAGATCCATCTTCGTCAAGGACAAAGAAGAAGAAGAGAAGTGTCACTACAAATATTGATAGCACGGGGGGTAGGATAGGGGCTGCCTTTACTAGATTGGTTGTCTTGGATTCAGGGAAGAAAATCCTCGAACCCCTGACTTTATATGATTATCTTTTTGTCCCTCTGGGGTCTTATGAATATAATGATTGTGATTTAGGCTATGGTTTAACTATATATGGTGATAACGTAACTATCTATGACTGATCTAGGTTTGATCTCAATCCCCAAAATAATCCTCAAATCATACCCGAGTCTGGTGAACTTGTTTTCAAGTCCAAAGAAGACATCAATCACACCGCTTATGATAGAACAAATAACAAGGAGACAATTCTCGAGCATCACGGTAGACCACTTACCATCAACATAGATCTTTTTTATGAAGAGGAAGAGACACTGGAAGATTCAATAATGATAACTCAAAAAGAAGAAATTACAGAAGTTAACTTAAGGAGCGAAAAATTGTTACCACCAAAAATAGCTCCAACAGACAAAATAAAGCAAATAATGACTCAAAAAGAGAAACCTCCACCTCCACCACTGGAAGAACCACATAATCAGGATAAAATTAAAGCATAATACAAAATAGACTACAACGTGCTAGCTCATCTTAGAAAGTTGCTGACTCGATTAAGCATCTACGACGCTCTGATCATGTCAAAGGAGATGAGAGAGTCTCTGGTTACAACTTTTCTAGACTAAACAATTTGCTTAGCTCAGTTGGCCAGCACATTCTCTGATGAAGTTTGTTCATTGAAAGAATAGCCTGGGGTAACCTTCACCAATGAAGACTTGTTGTTCGATACCGCAGACCATAATCGTCCGCTCTACATCTCCGTCAACATCAACAGATTGGGGTTATCCAAAATTTTAGTGGATCCTGGAGCCTCTCTTAACCTGATGAGCTATCAAACATTGGCCTATTTGGATATTGAAGCTCAAGAGCTTACGGCGAATAAAATGATGTTAATAGGATTCATCCAAAATGGAGAAAGAGCCCCTGGATCAATTACATTACTCATGAGTTTGGAGAAGTCGTGATAACCACTAAATTTCATATCATCGATGCTAAGAACTCTTTTAATGCGCTACTTGGTCAACCATGGATTCATGAGCACAATATGGTTCCATTATTTCTACATCAAGGCATCAAATACCGCAAAGATGGTCAAGAAAATTGCATCAAAGGAGACCAACAACCATTTTCAGTGCATGAAGTTGGTATCCATGAAGATGCCGCCTACTACGGGTTTCCAAAGAAGGTTGTCTTCTATCGTGAAGTTATCACAAAAAAAAGATAAAGATTCAGAAGTATTACCAAAAGAAGGTCATTCAACTCCACCTCAACAATCTTCCACCACTCCCTTACAACGAGTTGCTGAAAGTTCTTTTAGTTCGCGCAGCCGAGGTCGAGGCCGGGGACGTGGATGAGAAAGGATCAATTTAATCGTTGAACGGACCAGGCCGACCATCAACATTGAGAATGAAGAAGATTCAGAGGAATAAATAATAATGACAATACAGAAGAAACCTCAATACGAGATATCCTTAGAAGATACAGAAAAGATAGAATATTAAACAATGTATGATCGGATAAACTACAATGTGAATGTTATGACCCTCAATCTGATTCTCCCTCAAAAGGTCAAAAGTTTAGAGGTTAAGGAAGTATGTAGTGTTGGTTCAAAGCCAATAAATCTTTACCGTGCTTCTACCTCTACTAAGCTTGAAAAACATTTAAATTTGGATGATGATTCTAATGAATCAATGGAATTGCCTTTTGGTTACTTCTCACAATGTGTTCAAAAGTTAATTCAATTGGGACACTTACCAAAACAAATGCCAAAAGATAAATTTCAACTTTTTGAAAAATTTTGGAATGGTAAAAATTGAACTCCAAATTTAAAAGAGGGTCTCGGAATTGGTACAGTAGGACCACTCAATGATTTTGAATTTTGCATCGTTGTTACTGGTGAGTATGATGAGGATTGCCTCGATATAAAAGATGACTCTACTGATCAACTAATAGAAGATACTCCCCCAAAATTTGAGGAAGAAATTAAATTTATTATTGATGAATTGAAAGGGATTAACCTCAAAACTGAAGAACAACCCCGATCTACATTTATAAGTTCTCTACTTAATCATGAAGAATCTGCAGAATTAATCAAAATATTAACAAAATTCAAAGATTCCTTCGCGTGGAGCTGCGATGAAATGCCAGGACTGTCCGCAGATGTTGCAGTCCTTAAGCTTGGGGTGGACAAGAATATAATCCCAATAAAACAAGCTCCCAGGAGAATGCACCTTGAAACAGAACAACAAGTGATCGCCGAGGTGAAGAAATTAATAGACACCAACTTTGTAAAAGAAGAACAATACCCCATATGGTTGGCTAATAGTGTACATGTTAAGAAGAAAAATAGACAGATATGTGTTTGTGTTGACTTCAGAGATTTGAACATAGTATGTCCAAAAGACGAATTTCCACTACCCATACCAGAGATCATGGTGGATATCGCTTCAACACATTAAATTTTCTCCTTCATGGAAGGACCGTCGGGATACAACCAAATGAAGATGGCTTCCGAGAATGCAGCACTTACAGCCTTCAGAACATCGACTGGAATTTTCTACTACATATCAGCGTGCAATGAAGAAGATTTTTGACGACCTCATTTACAACCAAGTAGAATGTTATGTAGATGATTTGGTCATCAAAAGTAAACAAAAAATAGACCATTTGTATGACTTGAGGATCGTTTTTGAATGCTTATGAAAATATGACCTTAAAATGAACCCCTTAAAGTGCGCCTTTGGCGTTACCTCTATGAAATTTCTGGGATTCATTGTCCGTCATCGGGGTTTCGAGATAGACTCGGATAAAATTAAAGCTCTCTTGAAAATGCCTTCTCCTAAAACCTTAAAATAACTACGTTCCTTCCAAGGGAAGTTGGTATATTTAAGACGCTTTATTTTTAATCTCTCAGGTAGGTGTCAGCCTCTCTCGACATTAATTAAAAAGGACGTCAAATTTATTTTGGAAGAGAAGTGACAGCGGGCCTTTGAGGATGTTAAACAATATTTAATGACACCTCCTATCTTGGCAGCCCCTATCTCAAAGAAACCTCTGATACTTTATACTACAGCTTTAGATGACTCTCTTAGAGCCCTCTTAGCCCAAGTCAATGATGAAACCCAAAAGCGTAAGCATTACATGCTTTCTCACAAAATTACCCTAATTTTGAAAGTTAATCTATTACAATATTTGATCACCCAACCAACACTATCTGGATGTTTAGCAAGATGGTCAATGATCTTATTGCAATTCGATATAACTTTTCTTCCCCTCCGTGTTATCAAGGGACAGATACTAGCAGACTTTCTTGTTGCACACCCACTGCCAGCTGGGTCCTCTCTCAATGACGAGTTAACAGATGAGAAAATATTATAAATGGAATTCTCCAGTGCGCAACGTTAGGAGATGTACTTCCACGGTGCTTCGTCAACCAAAATAGACATAGGGTCAGGAACAGTTATACCAGGCAAAGTAAGGATTGGTTTGATCTTTATCACACCAAATAAGGGTACGTTGAGGTTCTCATACCAACTGACAGAGCCGTGCACTAACAATGAAGCAGAATATGAAGCTTTAATCACCGAGTTGGAAGTGGCAATCTCAAAGGATATAACAAACATTGCCATCTATGGCGACTCCCAACTCGTCATCCAGCAAGTCGCTGGATAATACAAAATTCTGAAACCAAGGTTAGCAGAATACCATCAGTATACGACGAAGCTCCTGGAACAGATTCCTAATGTGATTTTCTACTTGAATCCTAAGGGGGATAATGACCATGCCGATGCTCTAGTAAAACTTGTTAAGGAAATGACATGTCCCCTAAAGGATTCCATTGAAGTTACGGTGCAAAGAAGATGAGACTTGTCTTGGATTGACTTCAAAACTCTACACAAGCTTGGAAAAGAAGAAACAATAAATACAGTTGCAGACATCAATAAAGATCAGCGCAAGCCATTAATAGAATTTTTGCTTACTGGAAAGCTGCCAGAAGACAAGTCTGAGGCACATCACATCACAAGAAGGGCCATGTATTATGCCATGATGGGAAATATTATCTACAGAAGATCATTCGACCAGATGTGGCTACGGTGTTTGAGCAGAGCTGAAGCACAGAATATTGTCAAAGAGGTACAAGCCGGACTGTGTGACACTCACCAGTCAGGGCCAAAAATGAAATTGAAGATCAAAAGACTCTGATATTATTGGCTAGCCATGATGTCTGATTGCATTGATACAGCAAGAAAATGTCACCAATGTCAAGTGCATGGGGTGGTCTTACACCAGCCTCTGAATGTGCTACACCAATTTGTTGCCTCGTGACCACTCAAGTGTTAGGGAATGGACATAATAGGTCTGATAGACC
This sequence comes from Phalaenopsis hybrid cultivar, assembly GCA_002079205.1. NCBI lineage: Eukaryota > Viridiplantae > Streptophyta > Magnoliopsida > Asparagales > Orchidaceae > Phalaenopsis > Phalaenopsis hybrid cultivar. Next base: position 101,809 of record JXCR01140729.1, read on the forward strand.
CTCCATCTTCTAAAAGACACAGGTTTATATTTGTCGCAATAGATTATTTATCCAAATGGGCATGGGTGTTGTCATCAATTTTTGACATTATGTGCGTCCCAGACAGCGATATTACCTAAGGAGGGCGTCCATATTGTTGACGGTTCAAATACGAGCTAAAAATATGCAAATTAACATTTTTGACTTGTTTGCTAAAAAAGTGCTCTGAAAGACCTCAAATGATGAAACAGACCAGCGAGTGAGTTTGAAATGTCGATTCCACTTAGGACAGATGCTCGTTGGACCACGGTTTCGCGTGCGGGCTAAAAATGCGTGAATTTTTGTTTTCGTCCTGATTGCTAAAATAAGTGGTCTGAACGACCACAGACGACAAAACAGACAGTGTGGTCACGTTATGAATGTCAAATTTACCTAAGGGAGAAGTTCATTTCGCTACGATGATGAGTTCGGCAAAAAAGATGCAGAGAGATAATAATAATAATAATAATATTATTATTAATATTAATGTTATTATTAATAAAAAAGAAAAGATTTTCCTTTCTAAAATAAAGTTTGTGTAACTCTCCTCCCTCCCTCCTCTCTCTTCCCTCTCTTCTCTATTCTCTCTCTCCAAAAAAAAGAATAATAATAATAATAATCTTTGAATCCCTCTCGCTCTCTCTCTAAAAAGAAAAAAAATCCCTCTTATCCTTCCATTCACATCTCCTCACAGCCGACTCTTCCTCTAAGGATCGCGCCTCTCTCCCTCTCCAAAACTGTCGTTTGTAAAAAAGGTAGGAGGATTTGATTGGCACTCGTGAAACTACTCCCTCCATTTTTCGCGAAAAAGGCCTCCTCCTCCGGATCGATCTGCGAAGCCATTCTCCTAAGTCGTCGACGCCGGTCACCTTCCTCTTCTTCTTCTCGAGCTTCTCCATCTCCTGTTTCCTCTTCTTCTTCTTCTTCTCCTAATTCTTCTTCTCCTATTTCTTCTTCCCCTTCTTCTTCTCCTGCTTCTATTTCTTCTTCTTCTTCTTCTTCTTCTTCTTCTTCTTCTTCCTCTTCTTCTATTTCTTCTTCTCCTATTTCTTATTCCTCTTCTTCTTCTTCTCGTGCTTCTATTTCTTCTTCTTCTTCTTATTTTTCTTTTTATGTTTCTCTGCCAACCCTGCAAACCTTGACGGTCTCCCTTCATCTCGTCGGTTTCTGCCTTGCCTGTGTTGTATTTTTCGCCGGACCAAAATGGTGAAGAAAGGCTTCAATTTTTTGGGGCTTTCTCCAACGTCTCCTCCGCTTTCAGCATTTACCGCTGATAAATTAGCATCTGTCACCTCGTCGGACATCGAATGTCAACATCTTTCAGGAGGATACGAAGGACTCACATTTTTACGTGCAAGTTCCCGCCGGACTTATTTAGGCCTCATGCAAACCACGCGAAGGTATAACTCTTCTTACACTTCGCATTTTACTCTCTAGCAGGCCTTAGATTGTAGATGTGATAGGTGTGTGGGTTCGATCGCACACAAGAGGTATGTGTGCCGGCGTAAGCTGGCACGGTGGCACGCCTATGTGATGAATCGATTATTTTCCTAGAGGTGACTTATAGGATAGGATCCCCTCGTGCGACTAATTTTTCAACGATAGCCAAGTGAACCATATTTGACTGTTATTCATAGCACAAAAATACTAGAGGTTGGAGCTCCCTTCACTCCCCTTTGATTTGGTAGTCATGATATTTTAGAAATATTGAAAAATAAATCTTTGCAAAATGAGAAAATGCGAGTCATTAGCTCATTTTACAAAGTTCGGAGGCGTCGTGAAATCGAGAAGAGTGTTGTCACTAGCCTGTTTCATGACGAGATAGAGAAATTCCCCCTTTGGAGATCCAGGGAGAAGTTCCCTACTTTCCTCACCAAAGCAAAGGCAGCAATTACCATCTTTTTATATATTGACCCTAGGTTCCCTGGTAAGGTCGTTAGCTCGAGAATGGCTCCCTATCATATGTTTGTGTTTGCATGTTGCATTTTGCATATCACCTCACTTCAATTTGCTTCGTTCGACCGCCCTGGTCCGACGAACACCTCACTTTGCTCTGATTGTCCGCCCCAGCCCGGTGAGCACCTCACTTCACTTTGTTTGGTCGCCCGGCCCGACGAGCACCTCCCTTTGCACTAATTAGCCATCCCGGCCCAACGAGCATTACATTTCACCTCTTCCTACCGCCCTGGTTTAACGATCATTTTAGTTCCCTCTGATCTGCCGTCCCGGTCGGATGAGCATTATACTTCACCTCGTTCTGCTACCCTGGCCCAACGACCACCTCACTTCGCTCCTTCTAGCCGCTCCGGCCCGACGAGCACGTCACTTCACTTTGTCTAGCTGTCCCGAACTAATGAGCATTACACTTCACCTCATCCTGTCGTCCCGGCCCGACGAGCATTTCACTTCACTTTGTTCAGTTGTCCCGACATGACGAAAATTTTACGTCGCTCTGATCGGCCACCCCAGCCTGACAAGCACCTCACTTTGATTTTTTTATCGTCCCGACCCAACGAGTACCTCACTTTACTTTGTTCGGTTGCCCTGGCTCGATAAGCACCTCACTTCGCTTCATTCAGTAGCCCCGGCCCAGCAAGCACCTCACTTCACTCTGTCCGGGCACCCTGGCCCGGTGAGCACTTCATTTCATTTCAATCGGCTTCTCCGAGTCGGTTGATACAACACTTTAGTTTGATTGGATTAATCATCCCAGTCAACCAATTATTTGCACCACCATAATGTCTTGCAAGTGTGTTTGCTTTTTTATATGTTATAGCGCATATGCATGAATATATTATTGCATCTCGCCTTGCATCATATGTTTGCATGATCATGATCAATATTATTTACTTGAGTTACATTCTTCTAGGTCACTACCTTGCCGGTATACCATCTTTTCGGGCCCCCGCCGCTATGGCATGCCTACCTTCGGGTCACTGCCTTACCGACATACCCTCTTTTTGGGCCCCTGCCGCTACAGCATGCCCATTTTCTTAAGGCCACTATCACCATGGTATGTCCACCTTTGTTTTATTGCCTTATCGGCATACCATCTAGGGTCGTTGCCACCACGACATGCCGATCTTTTTGGGGCCACTACCGCTACGATATGCCCTTTTTTACAAGTCACTGCCTTCATGGCATACTCTTTATCACTATTTATATGTTTTGATTTACCTGCATTAGCATTTTCATTTACATGTTTGCATGGATAGCAAACCAGACCCGTTAGGAGAGTGACTACCATTTGGGTCGCAATGCCTTAACGAGCATTGCTTGCTGGGTGAATCCTAATGAGAAATGTGAGTTGAGTTATCGGGACTGACATGAGTATGACTGTGCTAAGAATCCAATGAATCTAAATAGTGTCATTCTCTTTTGTGACACCCTTTTTGATTTTTAATTTTTTGGATTCTTAGGATGGGGCCAGTAAAATGACCCTGTCAAAGTCATACCATACCAAAACTTACCCCACACTTAGATACTAGGTCAATGTTCTTTTTGTTAGATGGGGTGGCAGGCTAGGATTTAAGGTGCTAGGTAGTCTTTTTGATATCTGGCTATTGTTCTCTGCTGGATTGGTTGCCCTAGCCAAATATCTTTCTTTTGCATTATGCTTGTGATGTGACTGCATGTTGCATATGTATGGTAGTGTGTTAGGGCGTTCTTATATAGGGAGCCATGTCTATTTTCACACACACACACACATACAGGTACCGCTATGGGGGGAGCAAGTAATTATTTGTGAGCCTTTTGCTTGTAGGTACTATTAGCTCCCCCCACTTTTAAGGCATGGATCATGATACGTTATGTGCATGTGAGTTTTCCCGCTGACACTTGTTTTCATGCAGGATTGAGTCTTTTTCTTTTTTCTATGTATTTTTTTAGAGTTTAGGGGAGTCCTGTAGTATAAATAAGAAATGGGCACGGGTTCTGAGACGTTAGCATGAGAACCACGTGGAGGGGACCAGGAGCAGATGCTCGTGCCCCGTGTCTTAATTCTGCATTTTACATTGATATATAAAACTAGGACCGGGTATGTATATGTGGAGTTTGACCGCCATTTTCTTTTCTGGGATATGTTGTCAACCCAGCGGCACCGGCCTATTTGTTATTTTGGTTTGACTTTCTTTGCTTTATTTTTTCATCATATTGCATGCCTGCACTTGCATGTGTTTTCCTTGTTTTCTTTCTATGTTTTATCCAGGATTTCACGATACAACATAGGCTCATTAAGGACCCTAAAATTTTAATTTTCTATAAAATAATAAATAAAATATTCAAGAAAATTAAAATTTAGGATTAAAATATTCAGGATTTAAAAATTACAACATTTACTTTCTTGCATATATTAATAGAGCCTCCGCAATGCTTAGGATCATTATAGATAACTGCATTCATGTTTGCATGTCCCAAGGAGGAGTCTCCGTACTTTTCCAACCTGACTGGCCCAGCATACCTTCACATAGGTGGTTGTCTAGTGCGCCTAGGGTGTTAGAAGACTCCCCGGCCCATACGGGGTGTAAGTCCTTTTGTTGGAGTGTTTACAGCTTTGTCGCTGAACCTCCGCTTTCTCTTCTTTCCAGAGGCTCCTGGTCATTTTAGCAGGTATAAGTCCCACCGCTTTGAGCTTCAGTTTATAGCCAAATGATAGAGTTTCCTTCCTTTGACCTTAAGGCTACCGAGGTTCTTGTGGATGATGCAATTCATGGATTGATGACCGGGGATCTTAGGTTGTGTTGAGTCAAGTACCTTCACGACCAGATAGACTTAGGGTCGTAGTGCTTTGGGATGACAGATCTGTAGTACCCTGACTTGACTACCCCTACCTCATAGGATTACTTTTCCCTGCCTTTTGACTACCCCTGTTGAGCCATTTCTACTCCTTTGAATTTGTTGGTGTCATTTTGACGGCTTGATGTCGATAAGCTGCCACCTGTTTGGGAAATGATGATTTTTCCTCTGCCCTTACAGTTCAGATGTTCTATGATGTATTGGGATACCCCTATTGAAGTAATGTATGGTTATTTCATAGGTTTCGTGAGTTGAGAAGTCGTTGCCCATTTGGCGTGGGAGATTCACTTTATGCTCAATGGTGCAACGTGAGCTTCAAAGCATCGAGACAATTCCATAACAAATAATCACTTTTTGGTAACCTCCACCCCATGTTCATAATGATAAAGCAAAACTCCTTCCATTGAGAGTCTTCTTGGGTTTCCCCCGAGATGTAATTAACTAATAGGAATATGTCCCTCTGAGAGACTTTTGACCCCAGAACAAAAATGTTCTTTTTGGTTCTCTAGTTACGGGTAGTTCATATAGAGATTTTACTCGTGGATGTTGTTATTTTTTTTGAGGTACTTCAATCTGATTCTATTTGCATGTATACTCTCGACTCATCACACGAGGATTATCCCTATATAAGCCTTCCGTCTCTTTTCTTTTTTGATTGGTTTCCCTATTTGTTGTAATACGTTAGTTTACTATTCAATTCCTCTCCTCTTCGAGTCTTTCATTTGGTTCGAGAGGAAAACTTACTTGAATAGGGAAATTATATGGCGACATACAAAAAGTCAAGCTAGAGACTCCGAGATCTAAAAAGAACCAAAAGAGAAAAACAAATCTGGTGATTCCATTGGGGATCAGTTTCTCTCTCCTTGCTAGGAGTTTTGCTTTTGTTCTGGGGTTGTAGTCTCTCTCTGTGTGTGAGAGTTTCACTCATAATATTGTGACCTGGATTCTTTCTTCAAGTCATTAGTCGAGCTTGTAATCAAACCTTGGTTTCAGTCTATACGTCAGTTGCTAGGGGTAGAAATTTGACGTATTCTGTCCCGCCTTCTCACCCTTAGCACGTTGAGTCATTACATATTCGTTGTGCCCATGCTGTTGTATTTTTTTATTGATTTCTTTTTTCTTAACCTTTCTTTTTTTGTTGGTCGTGTCTCTTTTTGCTTGGCTGACATGATGAGCGAGAGAGTTGTGACGATCGCTACTACTGGGGGGAACTCTCTCTCCTTTTCCCCTAGTATTTTATGTGCTCCCGAGGGTATTATAACCTTCAATTCGTTTAAGCACCTTGTTCAAATTACCTTAGGTAATCCTACGCCTTCTAAGGCTGTTGTTATGTGCCCTGCCCCTAAAAATGGGAGTCAAGCACATAGAGCCACACTTACTGAGGTAGCTCACATCGAGCCCGTCCCTTCGTCAAAGAAGAGGAATGTGCTTGATGATGATGTGCCACAGCGGCCTTCAGTCTTCTCCAGGCTATCAAGTCGTCCTTCTGTGTTTTCAGGGATGTCGCTGCCTTTGACAGGTCAGTCTTCTGGCAGCTCTATTGCTGCCATTGTTTCCCCTGCTTCGGTCTCGGACCCTGTGGTCCCGGTTCCCTTTGAGGCTGATCCGGTTCCTAAGTTGGGTAGGAACGCTCGGAGAAACCAAAACAGGTTGCTTAGAGCCCAGCAACAGTCTGTTACTTCTACTGTCTCAGTCCCAATCCATGAAGATTCCCTTGCCGCGATCTCGGACCCTGTGGTCCCGGTTCCCTCTGAGGTTGATCCTGCTCCCAAGTTGGGTAGGAAGGCCAAGAGAAATCGAAATAGGTTGCTTAGGGCCCAACAACAGGCTTTTACTTCTACTATATCAGTTCCGATTCACGAAGAGTCTCTGACTCCCAGGAATCAAAACCCCTTTTCTGTGCTTTTCAATCGTGCAGGCTGTCTCAAGCCTGCTGTCTATATTGATAAGGCTACCACAAGCCTGTTGCCTAAGAAAATTGTGGGGGTGTTTCCTCTTTGAGCAGAAAAGGGTCCATTTATGAGAGGGAGCTCCTCACTCAAATTTCTGAGACGTCTAAGCGGACTGTGAGAGAACTCCTTTGCTTCCCTCACCGTCGAGGTCTTCGTAATAGGATGTGAGCTTCAACCCGTCGCTCTACTACTTTCCGAGGGGGGGCCTCTTTTCATTGTGCATGGGATTAGGCCTACCGGGGTTTTATTAGGAACCCCTAGCGTGGCGCTCAATCCTAATGCACCATAGTTTGTTCTTGCTGTCAAGTCTACTGTTGTAGTGGCACCGTCCGCACCTGATGTACCTGTGGAAATTGATAAAAAGAAAATTATTGCTGCTTATGTGCCTTCTTCTTCTTTGATTAGAGATAATGTAAGCACCTTTGTTATGGATGGTGAGAGATCTAGGGCATGTCCCCAAGATGATTCCCACTACTTGTATCAGAACAAGTATTTGCAAAAGGGATATCGTCCCGAACCACCTTGAAGGCGTTGGGTCCAAAAGTCACCCACCTCCTTTCCTATTGAGCCTCTAACTCTAGTTTTGGAGACCATTGAGTCAATCCCTAAGGGAATCGTTTCTCCATACCCCTGGACCAATTATCAGTTGATCCCAAAATGGTGCCCGATATCGATCCTAAAGGCGATTTATCTGGGATTGCCTTCTTACCCCGAATGACCCGACGACAAATTTTTTGGATATTTCAGAGGGTTTCCTCGATGAGGATGACCTCCTTAGTGATGAATTCCATGACTTTGAGATGGCCACTGGCCAGGTCATGACCGTGACCACTCTGGCCCAGAGCTCGAATATTGAGGGTCGTACCCCTAATCCCGTCGAGGATGACCAACATGAGGCTATCTAAGCTCATGGCGGCCCCACGGTTGATTGAAAAGATCAGAGCAAAGATGAATTGAATTCTCACTTGCAAGCCCAACTCTCCCTTCTTGCTGCCTAAATGACGGCATTGCAGAATAAAAGGGCGGGATCTGGCGGTGTTTCCCTCCCCACACCGGGTGAGGCATGATCCGCTGTTCCTTCAGCGACTTTGGCACCATCTCAGCATGTTCATGTCACTTCTTCTGATGTTGCTTAGCACGAGCATATCTCCTCTGATACACACTTGCAGTCCTTAGTTGATGCTAAGATCAAGGCTGCATTGGCAGCTCAGAGGGTGAGACTGTTGTGCAAATGGGAAGACCTTATCCTGAGGCATATGATTATATTTCATACCCTCCGGGGTTTGTTCCCTCTCATTTGAAAAGGTTTGACGGCTTTGTCAATCCTCGCCAACATATATCCCAATTTAGAGTACTTTGTTGCAACGTTAGCAAACGACGCCCTCTTAGTTCGACTCTTCGTCGCCAGTTTGGCAGAGTTTGCTTTTGAATGGTATGTCGATTTACCTAATGGCTCAATGGAGACCTTCACCGAACTGGAAGATGCATTTGTCAAACGCTTTGTAGGGGCACATCACAGAGTAACTTTGAATGACTTGTTGTTGGCCTGACAGGGACCTGCCGAGTCCTTGATGGAATTCACCATTCGTTGGTGCAACTTGAGTTTGCAATGTGAACCACAATTGCAAGAACAACATGCGGTTGCATTCCTCATAGGCAAAATAACTGGACCTATGTCCATCTTGTTAAAGATGAGTACGATCAAAACATTCGAGAATTTGATCGAAAAAGTGGTTAATTTGCAGGACACCACAGATGCCTTGATCTTTAAAGATATTGAAAAGGCTAGAGGTAAAAGACCTATTGTGGGTCTTCCTAGGAGAAAGGAAGAAAGCATTGCTCTTGCGACATCTGATGGGAAGATGAAAAAGTCTGTCATGTCTGCCGAGCAAACTCGCCCATCTCTTCAGAAAGGGAAACCCCAGTCTCTCGAATAGAGGAACTCTAAAGTCTATCCTTTTAGAAAGGATTGTCTCAGGAAGATACTCAGGAACTTGCTTAAGCAGGGAATGCAGCTCTCACCGCCAAAGAAACCTCACGAGGTGGAGAGGAAGAATGAGCTTGACTATTGCCCATATCATAGGCATCTGGGGCATGTCCTGGAAGACTGTTATCCTTTCAAGGATTGGCTTGAAGCCTAGTATAATGCAAGAGAAATAGAGATACCATATCCGTATTTGGAGAAGCCCTAGGGGAAGGGTTCTATGAAGATGGTGACAGCTATTCCAACTCCTAGCTTTCTTTCTGATATTTCTTTTCTTTCTTGTAACGCAGAAGTGGATTGTAGTGCTCCTCCTGACACATTTTATGATGATAAAACTATAAGAGAAGATTGTTCTGATTATGTCTCTTGTCTCATATTTTTATACTTGATGATTATAAAATAAGTGACTCTGATCAAGATGATGTGGGATATGAGCAATATCATTGTTGCACTCCTCGAGCGGTACATACCGCATTTATGATGATTTGGGCGATACATCTGCCAATGCAGGTGAGGCATTAGTGCATGAGGGCTTCTTTGATGAGTCTTCTGCTGAATTTTCCACTGAAGTCAAACCCATTAGGTCCTCTAGTTAAAAAGTTCAAGAACTTCACCTCAAAAGTGGTAAAATTCTCCCTCCTAGAGTATCTTTGCCTAATTCTAAGGATAAGGGAAAGGGCATCATCATCTAAGAAGTACATGACCATTCTGAAATCTCAAATGAAGGCTTTAAGAATCCTCCTAAAATTGTAGACTGTAATGTGTTAGCGCACCTCAAGAGGTTGTCAGCCGCTTTGAGTATCTAAGATGAACTTCTGCTTTCTCCCTAGCTGAGAGGGACTTTGATTAAAGCTCTACGTGAGCCCGAGGTCTTCTATACACATTATGCAGAGGAGAAGATGAAGGAGGCAGCTATGTCGCCGGATGTGGTTGTTGTTACCTTCACTGAGGAGGACTTGCTTTTAAGCACCAAAGACCATAACCGTCCCCTGTATGTGACGGCCGAAATCTACGGAACTTTGCTAAACCGTATCCTAATAGATCTCGGCGCTTTTGTAAATATTTTTAGTGTCTGGACACTTGAGTTGTTATCCTTGAGCACAAGGAGATTATTCTCTGATAAGATTATGCTTAATAGTTTTAACAAAAAGGGTCAAAAAACTCTTGGTTCTATCACTCTACCTATCCACTTTGGAGACTTCAAGAGTGAAGCCAAGTTCCATGTGATTGATGGGAACACATCTTACAAAGCCCTGCTCGGACGCCCATGGATCCATGAGTATGAGATGGTACCGTCCACCCTCCACCAATGCATCAAGTACATGCATGGAGGAGAAGAGTTTTCTATCCCTGGAGATGTTCATTCATTCTCCATTAACAAGGTGGAAGTCTACGATGATGTAGAATATTATGTACCACCTAAAGCATCTATCCCAGTCTCGATTTTATCGGGTTGTCCACGGGTCCCTCCCCTTCCTAGTTCTTTCATTGTTAAAGGTAAAGAGATAAAGGAGCAGGAGGAAAGGTGTCGTGCCCCTGTGACCATGAGCTTAAGCTCCCCATCTTGCCTCTAGGTAGGATGAAAATTAAAGCTGCATCAGATTCCGAGTCTAATCTAGATGATACACTACCGGTGAGCAGTTCAAGCCGAGATAATGCTGGAAGGGAGATACTTCTGCTACCCTCGAAGGGCATGGTACCTCGTTTGACTAGACTCTCCTTGTCAGATGAGGTGTTAACCATCAACCCCATGCCACGAGGTCATCACAAGGAGCTGACGATTACACATGCCTCTACTATTGAAGAGTTGAAGACCATTTATGTACCTCCTAAGCTTGAGTCTAAAGAGGAAGGCATTTTGTTTTATAAAATTGTTCCTCATGTATTGAACACTGATGTAATGCTTTTAAACGATGAGAATGAAGAAGTAGATGATATTCCTCTTTCTTATTATTGCTCTCCTCTCATTTATAAAATGTTTGATGTTGGTTTGTTGCCCTAGAGGTGGTCTGTTCGTCAATCCAAATTATGTAAAGCCATGTGGCAATATAAACCCCCAAGAGAGAGGTCTGGATTAAGCTATGTTAAGAAAACTAATAAGGTCGGACTCCGTAGAGCCTCGTGCAGAATGATTTCTATACATGAAGACATTGAGACCATCATTTTTGCTAGTGAGGAGATCGAAGTTAGAGATGCCCCTCCCGAGCTCGAGGATGGTGTCTCTTCGACGGTCGACAAGTTGGTTGAGGTCAACCTCGGTACGACTGACGATCCTCGTCCAACTTATGTTAGCAAACTCCTAACGGATTCTATGACTAGTAAGATTATAGAAATACTAAAAGAGTTTCACGATTGTCTTGCCTGGAGCTATGCCGAGATGCCCGGACTAGCCCAAGATATGGTCATGCACCATTTGGCTATTGACCTAAGTGTTTTTCCTGTGAAACAAACACCAAGGAGGATGCACCCCAAGATAGAGCAGAAGGTCATTGAAGAGACCAAAAAGCTCATCGATGTCAGATTTATTAGAGAGGTTCTTTAGCCTACATGGCTTGCAAACATCGTACCCGTTCGATAGAAGAACGGATAAATATGAGTTTGCATCGACTTTCGAGACTTGAATAAGGCTTGCCTGAAAGATGATTTTCCCTTGCCAATTTCAGAGCTCATGATAGATGTCGCTTCTTCTCATGCGTTGTTTTCTTTCATGGATGGTTTGTCCGGTTATAATCAAATTTGGATGGCCCTAGATGAGGAGCAACATACGATGTTTCGTACTCCGATCAGCATATTTTTCTATAAGGTCATGCCCTTCGGATTAAAAAATGTCGGGGCGACCTATCAACGAGCTATGACACACATCTTTGCTGACTTGCTACATCATCAGGTCAAGTGTTACATTGACGATGTAGTGACTAAAAGTTTTTCTAAAGATGATCATCTTTTAGACATGAGGACCGTCTTTGAACGCCTAAGGAAATATGACCTAAGGATGAACCTGCTGAAATCCGCCTTTGGCGTATCTTCTGGGAAGTTTTTTAGGCTTCATTGTCTGTCATAGAGGCATTGGAATTGATCCTATCAAAATTAAATCCATCATTGAAATGGAACCTCCTAAAAGTTTGATGCAATTGCGTTCCCTACAAGGACAGCTCGCCTATATTAGGAGGTTCGTTTCAAACATTTCTGGTCGATGTCAGCCCTTTTATGTTTTGACTAAGAAAGTTGTTTGCTTTCACTGGGATGAGACATGTCAGCACGCCTTCGACAATATAAAATGCTACTTGTTGAATCCTCCAGTGTTAGTAGTGCCAATCCCTGGTAGACCCCTCATTCTCTATATTGCAGCTCTTGATGAGTCGATAGAAGCTTTATTGGCTCAAAAGAATGTGTAAGGGAAAGAGAACGCCCTATATTATCTTAGTCTATGTTTCATACCCGCTGAGATGAGATACCCACCAATTGAAAAGCACTGCTTGGCATTGGTATTCTCGGTCCAGAAGTTGAGGCAATGCATGCTCTCACACCATGTCGATTTTATCTCGAGGGTAAACCCCTTGCATTATCTCATGATGCATCCTACCTTAGCTGGAAGGTTGGCTAGATGGGCCATTATATTATCCCAGTTTGACATTTTGTATGTCCCTCAACGGGCTGTTAAGGGACAGGCATTAACTGAATTTCTAGGTGCTCACCCGATCCCGGCAGATTCGTCTCTAAATGATGATTTCCCTGATGAGCATTTGATGGCCATCGATGCCCCAGAGTGGGAGATGTATTTTTTATGGGGCCTCTTCCTTGAAAGAAGGGCCACCAAGGTCTCTCCCAAAGGTGCAATCAGGGATCAGATTGTTTTTTGTATCGCCCAAGGGTGGCATCCTCCGCTACTCTTATATTTTAGCAGAACCATGTACGAAAAATGCTGTTGAATATGAAGGCTTAATTCTAGGACTTGAGTTGGCTATCCAAATGGGCATTACAAGAATTAAGATTTATGGTGATTCACAGCTCATTATAAGCCAAATCTTAGGAACCTACAGGTCCTCAAGCTTGAGCTTCTAGCCTATCATGAGAAGTCAATGGCAATTTTGAAGCTCATTCCTGAGGTTGCTCTTATTAGGATACCTCGATCCCTCAATGGCAAGGCCGATGCTCTTGCTAAATTGGCTAAGGATCTATCAAGTCCTAATGGAAATTCGATGACAGTTGTGATCCGGGATAGAAGAATCTTGTCAACCATAATTTGTAGCCCTTCGAGTGACATGCCCTCAGATAGCAATGACATCGTCTTTGCCACTTCTGATGGAGTATCTGATGTTTGGCGTCAAGCCATTATCGCATACTTGACAAGGGGAATTCTCCCTGATGATTTCTTCTTCGCCTCTCAGCTTCAGAAGAGGACGCTTTTGTTTACTATTATTAACTATACTCTATATAGACGTTCCTTTGAGCAGATGCGGTTACGATGTGTAGGGGATGATGAGGCTCAGAAAGTAATGGCTGAGGTCCATGAGGGCGTCTGTGGATCCCATCAGTCGGGTCCCAAAATGAAAATCAAAAGAAAACTCCTTGGTTATTATTGGCCTACGATGACCCTTGATTACATTAAATATGTCAAGTGGTGTCATCAATGCCAGGTGTTTAGCCCTGTACTTCACCAGCCCTCAAGTATCCTACACTCGACAGTCACATCATGGTCGTTTGAAGCTTGAGGTACCGATATTGTGGGGCTTATTGACCCACCGTCCTGTCGAGGACATCAATTTATCCTTACAGCTACTGATTATTTCTCTAAATGGGTGGAAGCTATCCCTCTAAGAGAAGTAAGGGCTGATAACATGCTACATTTCCTTAAGAATAACATCATTTATAAATTTGGTGTGCCACAACTTATCATCTATGATAACAGGTTGTCTTTCAAAAATACTAAAATTAATAGATTTGCTCGGCATCATCACATCGATTGGTGATATTTGACGATCTATTACCCGAGAGCGAATGGCCCGGCTAAAGCTTTTAATAAAACCTCAGTTGGCCTTATCAAGAAAATTCTCCACACCAACAAGAAAGAGTGGCACGAGAAGCTCTTGGAGGCTTTGTGGGCATATAGTACGACATACAGTACTCTCGCTAGTTCTACTCCATACACATTGACATTTGGGTCTGAGGCAGTCCTTTCTTTGGAAGTTGAATTGCCTTCATTGCATATTGTTATTAGCAATAATGTCAATAGCAAAGATAATACCCGACTTAGCTTGGAGGAGCTTGACAGCATGGAGGGGCTACGATTACAAGCGCAACAAAGCCTCGAACTATATCAGGCCCGTATGGCTAGAGCCCATGACAAGCTCGTTAGGCCCCGTACCTTCATAGTTGGAGACTTGGTGCTGATGTTACGACGTCCGATTATATCTCACAATCCAAGCCATGGGAAATTTTAGCCCACATGGGAAGGACCGTTTGTGATCGAGAAGGTCTACGAGGGAGGAGCCTACATGCTTATTGATGCTGACGGATCTCACCCCATGCCCCCTATCAACGAGCGATATTTGAAGAGATACTATGCTTAGATGCATCCTTTATTTGATTCACTTTACTCATAAATTGATTATTCAAAGCTTAATGTACTTTGTAATTCAGTTCTTGAGCAATAAAATTACATCCTTATATTTTTCTCCTGTCTGAACTGCTTGAAATGATTTCCTTATAGTTGTTGAGGGATCGTGCATAGTCTGGGATGACATGTGGCACCAAAGAGAGGCCTTATGCATCTCTCACAACTGATTTCAGAATTGCTAAACAAGCAAAATGGAAGTCTTACGGGCGGCTTATACCTGACGCAATCGGTAATCGGTATGAGAGAAGCCAAGCACTTCTCTTGTCTTTTTGTTTGATGCCTCACTTCGAGCAGGTCCGAATGAGCCTTTCCTACTCACTATAAATGAGCATGCTATAGATTATTGTCCTATTTGTCAGAAATGGATGTGGAGACTGCCCTCTCTTTAGAGGATTTTAGCTCAGTTAGATAGTATATATTGTCAAACTAATTTTTACAATGTTTGGATTGATGAAAGTCTATCCCAATTGATCCTTATCTTTGGTGCGACACTCCACCCACCACCTTTACGCTTTATGTGTCGACCCTAACAACCATGTAGTCCTTCCTTTCGAAGTTGACTAGCCTTCTTTGTGGGAATGTTGTACGATATACTATACACCCACTTTTTTGTGCTTCATTGCACGTAAGAGAAGTTTTGTGCATATCTTACAACTGATCTCTGAAGTGCTAAATAGGCAAAGTGGAAGTCCTACTAGCGGCTTGTACCTGGTGCAATCAGTGATCAGTGTAAGAGAAACTAAGTACTTCTCTTATCCTTTTTTTTATCCCTAGATTCGAGCAGATCCAAACAAGTGTGTCCCACTTATTATAAATGAGTATGGTAGATACACTTTTTTCCGCTCATCATAAATGAGAGTGGAAGATGCCTTATTTTAGAGGATTAGAGCTTAGCTTTATAATTAAGCATTCCATGGTTAGGATATATTACCTAGCTAACCTTTTACCATATCTCAATTGATGGAAGTCAATTTCGGTTGATATTTGCTTAATATGGAAAAGCCATGCCCTCTCCTAGCATTCTTGTTTGGATACCCAATTCATATAGGGTCTGAACTGAGCACCTTTCTACAGATATTCTCATCAAGCTCACTTTAGTGAGTGTAGTGTATTCCCTCTTATGAGATATGTTTTGGGTTTTACCTTATAGCAAAACACCATTTTGGCTGGTACACTCTATTTTGCCAAACCCCTCTTAAGTGTCTCGACTGACTGAGGTCAAGTTTGATTGACACCTCTTTTGTGCGAGAAAATTATGCTCCATTCCTTACCACTTCTATTCAGTTGAGCACCCTGTGTGGGTCCAAATTAGAGCTTTCCCACTCACTTCAGAAGAGTGTGGTGTTTTCCTTTCCCCTTTTAGGGATGTTTGTTGGGTTAGCCTGAGAATAATATACCCTTGGGGTTAGAGAGTTATGTTTTGACCAACCATTTTTGGATATTGCAGCAATTTGTTAGCAAAATTAATTCTACCAAATCTCTGGTAGTAGTAACACATATAGGGTTGGTATGTTCCATTCATCTACCCTCTTTGATAATTCTAACTCAGTCCATCTCCATTGCCTTTTCAGAGAGACATGTCGTATCATGTTTAAAATTCGTCTATTATCTATCTAATCCATGTTCTGTGCCAGAGCCACTTTTAACGCCCGACATTTACCCCAGTATTTTCCCTGAAGAGAATTGCCTTATCAGTTCTTGCAGGAATTATCCATTGAGCTATCCCGAGTGATAGCTACTTCGCTTGGTTTAAGGGACCTTTTAGTGAGACTTATGATAGCCTTATACTTTGATACATCCCAAACCACATGCCCTTTCGACTTGATTCATTTACAAAAGTATTCTATCTTCAGACATTCCTAGGTTACGCCTCTATGGCCTCTGAACCTATTTTGTGGTCATGCCTCTATGGCCCTTGAATCACTGTGTTTGGTTATGCCTTCACGGCCTCAGAAACATCCTTCACGGTCGGTCATACTATTTAGTCACTGGTTCGATCACCACCTCTGATCAGAATATGTTGTGCTTTATAGCCACCTGATTAATGTGATGGATTTTTTGTCTCAAGGAGATAAGTTAGACTCACAGTTGGGGTCTCTTTCAAGAGAAACATAACGGGAGACTTGGTCACATGAGATGATTAAGTCTTCTCCCCTACCATTTCGAATGAGGTCAGGTACGAGGTTTCCATCGATTTTGTTGTTTCGAATGTGGTCAGACAGATTGATGTGTCATTTTGAATATGGTCAAGCAAACTTTCCCTCAGCCATACCATGTCCAGTTTATCTGGCCTGGCTGGGATCCATTAGGTCACGCCTTTGCGGTCTCTTCACCTATTTTCGTGGTTATGCCTTTACGACCTCTGAACCACCTCCTTAAGTTATGCCTTTATATCCTCTGAACCTATTTTCTAGGTTATGTCTTTATGACCTCTAAACCTATTTTTGTGGTTATGCCTTTACGGCCTCTGAACCACCTCCTTAGGTCATGTCTCTACGGTCTCTGAATCCATTTATGTGGTTGGTCAGGTTTCTACTAGCTAGTCACACCCTTGACCATACCTTATCCAGTTTACCTGACAAGATTGAGATTCTTTTAGTCTTCTCCTGGGATGTCACTTTGACTACCAGATGAGTCTTTCTTTTGAGGATGCTTCCAACAATTGCACTATGCCTCAGTGGCATAGCACACTTGTTGGGGGTTCTTTGTTGGCATCAATTTATTATGTTATGTGTGTCTGAGACGTCGATATTACCTAAGGAGGGCGTCCATGTTGTTAACGGTTCAAATACAAGCTAAAAATATGCAAATTATCATTTTTGACTCATTTGATGAAAAAATGGTCTGAACGACCTTGAACGACAAAACACACCACACGAGTGAGTCTGAAATTTCGATTCCACTTAAGACGGACGCTCGTTGGAACACGGTTTCGTGTGTGGGCTAAAAATTCATGAATTTTTATTTTCGTCTTGATTGCTAAAATAAGTGGTTTAAACGACCCCAGACGACAAAACGGACAGTGTGGTCGCGTTCGGAATGTCAAATTTACCTAGGGGAGAAGTTTATTTTGCTATGATGACGAGTTCGACAAAAAAGATGCGGAGAGATAATAATAATAATAATATTATTATTATTATTATTATTATTATTATTAATAAACAAAGAAAAGATTTTTCTTTTTAAAAAAAAAAAGTTGTGTAACTCTCCTCCCTCTCTCCTCTCTCCCCCTCTCTCCTCTATTCTCTCTCTCCAAAAAAAAAGAATAATAATAATTAAAATCTTTGAATCCCTCTCTCTCTCTAAAAAGAAAAAAAATTTCCCTCTTATCCTTCCCTTCGCATCTCCTCACATCTGACTCTTCCCCTAAGGATTGCACCTCTCTCCCTCTCCAAAACTCCCGTTCGCGAGAAAGGTAGGAGGCTTCGATTGGCACTCGTGAAACTACTCCCTCCATTTTTCGCGAAGAAGGCCTCCTCCTCTGGATCGATCAGCGAAGCCATTCTCCTCAGTCCCCGGCCCCGGTCACCTTCCTCTTCTTCTTCTCTGGCTTCTCCATCTCCTGTTTCTTCTTCTTCTTCTTCTTCTTCTTCTTCTCCTAATTCTTCTTCTCCTACTTCTTCTTCCCCTTCTTCTTCTCCTCCTTCTATTTCTTCTTCTTCTTCTTCTTCTTCTTCTTCCACTTCTTTTATTTCTTCTTCTTCTTCTTCCACTTCTTTTATTTCTTTTTCTCCTACTTCTTATTCTTCCTCTTCTTCTCCTTCTTCTTATTCCTCCTCTTCTTCTCCTACTTCTATTTCTTCTTCTTCTTCTTATTTTTCTTTTTCTTTTTCTCGGCCAACCTCAACGGTCTTCCTTCATCTCGCCAGCTTCTGCCTTACAGGTGTTATATTTTTCGCCGGACCAAAACGCTGAAGAAAGGCTTCAATTTCTTGCGGCTTTCTCCAACGTCTCCCCAGCTTTCAGCATTCACCGCCTATAAATTAGCATCTGTCACCTCGCCGGACAACAAATGTCAACATCTTTTGGGAGAATACGAAGGACTCTCATTTTTACGTGCAAATTGCCGCCGGACTTATTTAGGCCTCGTGCAAACCATATGAAGGTATAACTCTTCTTCCCCTTCGCATTTTACTCCCTAACCGGCCTTAGATTATAGATGTGATAGGCATGTGGGTTCAATTGCTCACACGGGGTGTGTGCAACGGTGCAAGCCAGCACGGCGGCGCGCCTATGTGATGGATCGATTGTTTTCCTAGAGGTGACTTATAGGATAGGATCCCCTCACACAACTAATTTTCCTACAATAGCCGTGTGAATCATACTTGACTCTTATTTGTAGTACAAAAATCCTAGAAGTTGGAGCTCCCTTCGCTCCCCTTTGCTTTGGTAGTCTCGATCTTTTAGAAAGATCAAAAAATAGATCTTTGAAAAATGAGAAAATGCGAGTGATTAGCTCATTTTGCAAAGCTCAGAGGCATCAGGAAATCAGGAAGAGTATTGTCACTAGCCCGTTTCATGACGAGATGGACAACTTCCCCCTTTGGAGATCCAAGGAGAAGTTCCCCTACTTACCTCACCAAAGCAAAGGCAGCAATTACCATCCTTTTATATATTGACCCTAGGTTCCCCGGTAAGGTCATTAGCATGAGAATGGCTCCCTATCACATGTTTATGTTTGCATGTTGCATTTTGCAAGTCACCTCACTTCACTTCGCTTCATTCGACCACCCTGGTCCGATGAGCACCTCACTTTGCTCCAATTGGCCGCCTAGGCCCGACGAGCACCTCACTTTACTTTGTTTGGTCGCCCCGGCCTGACGAGCACCTCACTTTGCTGTGTCTAGCCGTCCTGGCCCTATGAGTATTACATTTCACCTCATCTTGCCGCCCTAGCCCGACGAACATTTCACTTCACTCTTATCAATCGTCCCGGCCTGACGAGCATTATACTTCACCTCGTCCTGCTACCCTGGCCCGACGAGCACCTCACTTTGCTCCGTCTAGCCACCCCGGCCCGACGAGCACCTAACTTTGCTTTGTTTGGTCTCCCCGGCCCGATGAGCACCTCACTTTGCTCCTTCTAGCTGGCTCAACCTAACGAGTATTACACTACACCTCATCCTGCCGCGTCAGCCCGAGGAACATTTCACTACAATTTGTTCGGTTGTCCCAACCCAACGAGCATTTCACTTCACTCTGATCGGCTGCCCCGGCCTGACGAGCACCTCACTTCGCTTTTTTCGGTCATCCCGGCCCGACGAGTACCTCACATCTCTTCGTTCGGTCACCCGACCCGACGAGCACCTCACTTTGCTTCGTTCGGTCGCCCCGGCCCGGCAAGCACCTCACTTCACTCCATCCGGTAGCCCTGGGTCGGTGAGCACTTCATAAGATTTCAATCGGCTTCCCCGAGTTGGTTGATACAACACTTTGGTTTGATTGGATTACTCAACCCAGTCGACCAGTTATTTTCACCATCATATTGTCCTGCATGTGTGTTTGCACTTTTGTTTGTTGTAGCGCATATGCATGAATATATTATTGCATCTCGCCTTGCATATGTATGTTTGCATGATCATGATCAATATTGTTAACTTGAGTTGCATTCTTTTGGGTCACTGCCTTGCCGGTATACCATATATTTCTGGCCCATGCCGCTACAGCATGCCTACCTTCGGGCCACTGCCTTACAAGCATACCCTCTTTTCTAGCCCCTACCGCTACGACATGCCCATCTACTTAGGGACACTACCACCATGGTATGTCCACCTTTGTTTTATTGCCTTAATGGCATACCTCCTTGGGTCACTGCCACCACGGCATGCCCATCTTTTTGGGGCCACTACCGCTACGGTATGCCCATTTCTACGGGTCACTTCCTTCATGGCATACTCTTTATCTCTATTTATATTTTTTGATTTGCCTGCATTAGCATTTGCATTTGCATGTTTACATGGATTGCAAGCCAGACCCGTTACGAGAGTGACTCCCATTTTGGTCGCAATTTCTTAACGAGCATTGCTTGCCGGGTCGATCCCAATGAGCAATGTGAGTTGAGTCATCGAGACTGACATGAGTATGACTGTGCTAAGAATCCAATGAATCTAAGTAGTGTCTTTCCCTTTTGCGACACTCTTTAGATTTTTTTTTTGATCCTTAGGATGGGGCCAGTATAGTGAACCCGTCAAATTCATACCATACCAAAACTTATCCCACACTTAGATACTTGGTTGATGCACTTTTTGTTAGATGGTGTGTTAGGCTAGGATTTAGAGTGCTAGGTAATTTTTTTGATGTCTGGCTATTATTCTCCACTGGATTGGTTGTCCTAGCCTGATATCTTTCTTTTGCATTATGCTTGTGATGTGACTGCATGTTGCATATGTATGCTAGTGTGTTAGGGTGTTCATCTGCATGGAGCCATGAATATTTTCATACACACACATAGGTACCACTATGCGGGGAGCAAGTAATTATTTCTGACCTTTTGGCTTGCAGGTGCTATTAGCTCCCCCCACTTTTAAGGCATGGCTGAAGATACATTATGTGCATGTGAGTTTTCCCACTAACACTTGTTTTCATGCAGGATTGAGCCTTTTTATTTTTTCTACGTATTTTTTTTAGAGTTACGTCTTGGAACCCTTGCCCGTATCTTATTTCTAGCACAGGAACCACATAGAGGGGACCAGGAGCAAATGCTCGCGCCCCGTATCTCAATTCTGCATTTTACATTGATGTATATAACTAGGACTGGACATGTATATGCGGAGTCCGACCACCCTTTTCTTTTCTGGGATATGTTACTGACCCAGCGACACTGGCTTATTTGTTATTTTGGTTTGACTTGTTTTGCTTTATTTTTGCATCATATTGCATGTCTGCACTTACATGTGTTTTCCTTGTTTCCTTTCTGTGTTTTAACTGAGATTTCACGATACAACATAGGCTCATTAAGGACCCTAAAATTTTAATTTTCTACAAAATCCTAAAATAAAATAGTCAAGATAATTAAAATTTAGGATTAAGATATTCAGGATTTAAAAATTGCAACATTTACTTTTTTGCATATATTAATAAGGCCTCCGCAATACTTAGGATCATCCTAGATAACTACATTCATGTTTGCATGTCTCAAGGAGGAGTCCCCATACTTTTCTAACCTGACTGGCCCAGCATACCTTCATATAGGTGGTTATCTAGTGTGCCTAGAGTGTTAGAAGGCTCCCCAACCCACACGGGGTGTAAGTCCTTTTGTTGGAGTGTTTACAGCTTTGTAGCTGAACCTTCACTTTCTCTTCCTTCCGGATGCATCCTTGCTATTTCGGCAGGTATAAGTCCCACCTCTTGGAGCTCTAGTTTATAGTCATAGGATAGAGTTTCCTTCCTTTGAACTTAGGGCTACTGAGATTCTCATAGATGATATGATTCATCGATTACTGACAGGGGATCTCAGGTTGTGTTGGTTCGACTACCTTCATGACCTGGTAGACTTAGGGTCCTAGTGGTTTGGGATGATAGGTCCGTGGTACCCTGACCTGACTACCTCTACCTCCTAGGATTACTTTTCTCTGCCTTTTGACTACCCCCATTGAGGTATTTCTGCTCCTTTGACTTCGTTGGTGTCACTTTGATGGCCCAATGCCGATAAGCTACCGTCTGTTCGGGATACGATAATTTGTCCTCTGCCCTTACGATTCGGATGTGCTATGAAGTATTGGGATACTGCTGTTGAAGTAATTTATGGTTATTTTGTAGGCTTTGTGAGTTAAGAAGCCACTACCCATTTGGCATGGGAGATTCACTTTCTGCCCGATGGTGCAGCGTGAGCTTCAAAGCATCGAGACTGTTCCATACAAAATAATCACCTTTTGATAACCTATACCCCATGTTCATAATGATAAAGTGAAACTCCTTCCATCAAGAGTCTTCTTGGGTATCCCTTGAGATGTAATTAACCAGTAGGAATACGTTCCTCTGGGAGACTTTCGACCCCACCACAAAAATGTTCTTTTTAGTTCTCTGGTTACGGGTAGTTCATATAGAGATTTTACTCGTGCATGTTGTTTTTTTTTTTAGGTACTTCAATCCGAAGTTGTTTGGATGTATATTCTCGACCCATCACATGAGGATTATTCTTATATAAGCCTTCCGTCTCTTTTCTTTCTCTGATTTGTTTGCCTTTTTGTTGTAGTACGTTAGTTCACTATTCTATTCCTCTCCTCTTCGAGTCATTCATTTGGTTTGAGAGGGAGACTTACTCGAATAGGGAACCTATACGGCGACATACAAAAAGGCAAGCTGGCGACTCCGAGATCTAAAAAGAACCAAAAGAGAAAAACAAGAGGCAGTACTGTTACGTGAGGTTACGACATAGCACGTCCTTCAATTTCTTAAAAGCCAAGTTGTCTACCGTTTTGGACTACCACGAAGAATAATTTTCGATAATTGGACAGCTTTCAGTAGCACAAAGATCAAAAATTTCATCAAAAGACATGGAAAAGATTAGAGATACTCTACGATTTACAATCCCAGAGTAAATGGTCTGGCTGAGGCTTTCAACAAAACACTGGTATAGATTTTAAAGAACACACTGGATGAAAACAAAAGGGATTGGCACAACAAACTATTAGAAGCCTTGTGGGCCTACCGAAAGACTTTCAGGACTTCCACTCAGTGTACACCATATATGCTTGTGTACGGAGCTGAGGCCGTGCTACCGCTAGAAATCCAAACACCATCTCTCAGATTCGTCGTTGTCAATCAACTCGCAACGGAAGAAAGTGCAAAACTCAGACTTTAAGAACTGGAAATTCTTGAGGGAAAACTACTAGAAGCACAACAACATTTGGAGCTTTACCAGGCAAAGATGGTACAAGCCCATGATAAATAGGTCCGCCCAAGGACATTCAAAGTTGGTAACCATGTACTTGTGCTCAAAAGGTCTATTCTTGCACGCCACAAAATAGGTGGATAATTTGAGCCCACTTGAGAGGGACCATTGGTAGTTGAAAAGGCCTACACAAGAGGAGCCTACCAGTTAGTGGATTTCCAGAGTGAAAGATCCATGTTACCAATAAATGGATGATATCTGAAAACCTATTATGCAACCTAATGCCGCTTGCCTCTACTTGCTTTGAAACTTTGAAACTTTAATTGTTTTGGGGTTATCTATGTGGCTAAATGTTTATGATCGAGTCCAAATCTTGTAATTAACCTCAATATAATGAAAATTTTGAGAAACAAATTTTAAAAACTTCAAATTTTCTCCTTTCCACTTTTTAGTATAATGTTCCACAAAAATTTAACAAAACTCATACCTAAAGTAAATGATTCATTTAACTAAAATAAGTTAAAATTCACTTTAATAAATACTTTGTTTTATTCTTATTCATGACAAGTTTCGGCCCACTGACGTTTTTCCTATCGTCTGCAGAAAAAGTCGGGACAGAGGCTGATCTTTGCTTTCAAGGATGGCTGGAGCCTCGCACTAAATGAGGAGATGGCACCGCTAGGCGGTACCATAGATTTCAACATGAATTTTAACCAAGTTGACATGGAATACGAAGGCCCTGTCATTGATGGTCAGCTGCAAAGAGAAAGAGAGATTGCCTTCACTATTGAGGGTGATTGCTAAAGACAATGTATGATACAAAGGCATGAACGTGATAATAGAGCAAGATTTAATGGAAGGGCCCAGTCGTCTGCCCTTCATTGTAGCTACACCAGTCAAGGGCCTAGTAACCGCCAATAACAAACGACTACCAAGTACATTGCTTTGCAGACGTAACGCAGGAACACTAGCCGCAAGAAGTAGAGAGCTTTTCTACGACAAGAACGCAGACGTCAGAGAGAGATGAACCACTTGCTCACCCCTGTTTCTGAGGGGCATATTTATGATCCAGACTTAACAGAAACTTCTGCTAGCCTATCCACCACGGATGAAGAACCAGGATTCATGATAGAGTCAGATACACTTTCAGTTTCAGATGTTTTGTGCTAGGGTTGCCCGACGTACAAAATTGAAATACCGGCCGGGACATCAGCCACGGGCACGTTTGCAGAATGCCCGGATTGCAATGTTATACATTTACAGTGTTTCAGTACATTGGAAGAGTATACCTCAAGCACTGATGGGTTTCAGACTTCAGATTTTATGATGGATGAGTCATACGTCCCACTGGGGACATATCAGTATGTACTATGGAGCCCAGGGTCGTACATCCCACTAGATGTCGAGTCTCGTATTCCAGATCAACCAGCGCCAGTTAGGGTTCCCATCAATGCTCGAAGGGAGGAACTCCCGCAACAGCTACTGACCCCTAGTACAATGGAGTACTACAAGATAAGTAAAGTAAATAAAAGAGAATTTGAATTTTACGAAGAAGTTCAAACAAAATTCATTAACATACTGGAAGGCCTCGAGTTGTGTAATAGGGTCTTCTTTGAGAGTGATGAAAGAAGCATTCTGGACTACATGTTTGATTTAAGAGATAGAGGTCGAGTGGGCCTTCTCGTGGAAAGAACATACTCTGAGCCGAAGAAATGGATGAGAGGAAAAGGGAGAATCACCATTCAATGCGGCTGCTGTTATAACTTCACAAATAACAGACAGGGGAATCCTCTTGGGAACCTCAGACACGACCAAGTAGATCCATTACCACCAATGATAAAGTGGATGATCAAAAGAATAGTCAAATGGAGTATTCTGCCAGCTATCTACATTTCAAATAGTTGTATTATCAACATCTCTAAAGAGGGTGATTGCATTCCTCCACACATTGATCATCATAATTTTGTAAGACCCTTGTGCATGGTCTCATTTCTAAGCAAGAGCAATAATTTATTTGGGAAAGAAATCGATATCGTGGACCCTGGTGAGTTCAGAGGTTCTATGGAGATTCCTCTACTAGTCGGTTCAGTGCTTGTTCTTAAAGGCAACGGTGCAGATGTCGCTAAACATTGCATTACAGGGGTACGACATCGTAGGGTGTCTGTGACTTCTCGCAGGATATATGACTGCAAAATATTATACGGATTCCAGCTAGACCCGGAACTGGAAGAGCTACTATCGTACGAGCTATGAGAGGGTTGTACCTCTAAGTACATGCAAAGCGACTCTTATTCTAGAGCATGACTTAGAAGCTCTGCTTAACTAGGAGCTCTTCGTACCTGGTACAGATGATCAGAGGGTTCACTTTTTTATATAACAACATGATATGTAGCTGATATACTCAGCCTACAATATATTCATGGCATAAGATGTTCTGATGTATTTCGACATGGACTATATATTGTACCTTTTTAGGCGTCGGCCTTTGTTCGATGTGTAACATCTTTATTGAAGCAGATTAATGGAATTCTCTTAAAATGTACCATGTTGTCAGTTGGTTTTTTGTGCAATGGATGAAAGCCATGAACCACGCGTTGATTCAGAATTTCAATGAACAAAGAATGAAACACAAATCTTTAGCAATAAATAAAATTTAAATTTAAATAATCACAAATGAATAAACGACAAAACAAATTTCTTTTAAAAGTCAACCAACTAAAAGTAAAACTTTAAAACATATTTTGAAAAATTAAATGTGATAAAAACAACAAGAAAAGGAAACGAATATGTTGAGTGGGTTCTCTTATTTTTGGAGTTCCTTACTCTTTGTGCACGCAGCACAACCAACTTTATCTGCATTAACTCTCTTTACATCCCCGCAAAATTTCACATTATGCCCCCAACAAAACTCTACAAATCTTCTTCAACAAAATCAACCATTTCACGTGATAGATTTCTGTAAATTCAACTTCACAAACTATCTACATTGTTTTCATATAACTCTTAGGGCCAGTAACCAAATTTTGACTCCCCATATCCAAGGATAGGTGTGAGGCCCCTTCAATGAATATTAAGGCTTCTGATTCCATCAAATTTCAAATTCTATGAGGATTGGTGTGAGGTCCCCTTCAATGGATGTTAAGGTTTCTGATTCCTTCAAATTTCAAATTCCCAAGGATCGGTGTGAGGCCCCCTTCAATGGATGTTAGAGCTTGTGATTCCTTCAAATTTCAAATTCTACGAGGAACGGTGTGAGGCCCCCTTCAATGGATGTTAAGGCTTCCGATTCATTCAAATTTCAAATTTTCCAAGGATCGGTGTGAGGCCCCCTTTAATGGATGTTAAGGCTTCTGATTCCTTCAAATTTCAAATTCTCCGACGATCGGTGTGAGGCCTCCTTGAATGGATGTTAAGTCTTCTGATTCCTTCAAATTTCAATTTTTTGAGGATCGGTGTGAGGCCCCCTTCAATGGATGTGAAGGCTTCTGATTCCTTCAATTTTCAAATTCCTGAGGATCGGTGTGAGGCCACCTTCAATTGATGTGAAGGCTTTTGATTCTTTCAAATTTTAAATTCTCCGAGGATCGGTGTGAGGCCCCTTTTAATGGATGTTAAGTCTTCTGATTCCTTCAAATTTTAAATTCTCCGAGGATCGGTGTAAGGCCCACTTCAATGGATGTTAAGGCTTCTGATTCCTTCAAATTTCAAATTCTCTGAAGATCAGTGTGAGGCCCCCTTCAACGGATGTTAAGGCTTCCAATTTCTTCACATATTCTATTCACTTATTCCCCACAAATTCACATGTGCGAATCTGCATTTTTTTTTGCATAAACACACATATTTTCTTGTTACCTCTTGAGTTGGATGTGAGTCCCAGTGCTTTCCTTCTCAATGTAGCACATATATTCTCTTGTCACCGCTTGGGTTAGATGTGAGTCCTGGTGCTTTCCTTCCTAACGTGATGCACACATATTTTCTTGTTACCTCTTGAGTTGGATGTGAATCACAGTGCTTTCCTTCTATGTACCACATATATTCTCTTATCACCGCTTGGTATGGATGTGAGTCCTGGTGCTTTCCTTTCTAACGTGACACACACATATTTTCTTGTTACCTCTTGAGTTGGATGCGAGACCTAGTACTTTCCTCCTCAATGTAGCAGATTTTTTCTTTAGAGCCAGATGTGAACCTCTGTGTTTTCCATCTCGATTCGGTCCTCCTACACAATCCTATTCTCATCTTTTGAAATAAATTTTAAGACCACCTTAAATGGACTATGGCAGCTGATTCTTATTTCGGGATTGATACCCAAATTTCAATTCCAACCTCAGGGTCAGCACTTATATACTGACTCCCATCCTTTATGAATACCTGAAATTTCATAACGTAAAATTTACTCTCTGAACCCTAGCGAGAGTCTCTAATCCTTGATTTCAATCAAACGATTTGCTAATTTCCCCAGTAGAAACAAATCATGCACGCAACTCTACACATACTTCTGGGTCTATTTAATTAGGAGTTTGTATTGGTTTTTGTTGATCGCGTCAGTCAACGCCAATACGCGCGGTGTGTCTGCCCAACACACCACACAAATTGGGGGTCCATTTGTTGATCTTACTTTTGGTTGAGGTTTACTTTTTTTCTCTTTAGTAGCCTAAGGACTAGCCATAGGACTTTCCTATTGACGATTCTTAGAAAGCTAGATTCACCATTAGAAATTCTACACTCCACTTTACTCAACTTGGAGTTCCACATATTGGTCCTAACCTCTAGTACTTTGTAGGTGGGGTCACTATGGGGGAAACTCAAGATAAGTCACCCTTCGGATTGTTGGACCTTAGGATTGAACCTGGGTGTTGGTCTAGAGCTAAGGCACTCAATTGCAATCACTTGCACCCACAATCACTCACTACCCTAAACCCAGAATTTATAAGCTCTAGTCCCTTGATACTTTTGGGAAACTCCTGTAGGTGGTCCCCTAAACCCATTAGCCCTGGGCTTGGTTTTGGCTAAAACCACTACATAGAGGACCCAAAATGGGGTTTTCATTGGTCCATGGCTTATTTATAATGGTCGGTACCTCAACTCTACTAATACACCCAACCTAGCCTTTTGCCGCAAAATTCTCCCAAATTACCTAGATACCTTTCGGACCCCAAATCTATCCAAAATACCCCCACTTGACTCAGAAATCATTTCAAACACCTTGAAAACACCCAAACTACCAAAATCACCAAAATTGGCCAAATTATCAAAATACCCCTGCATAGCCCAAAATTTCAAAAATTCAAAAAAAACAAAAATTCCCAAAACCTCCCAAATATTCCCAATTTCATTTTTTTCAACTATCACATGACCCAATTTGGCCAATTTAACCATCTTTGATCAAAACCCGCCAAATTACCCTTTAAAGGCCCATATTTTTCCCAAATCACTCCAAATGTCCATCAATTTGATCCCAATCACACTAAATTTCATTCTCAAACTCAAATTCACCTTCAATTTGACAAAAAAACCAAATCCAAGCTCAATTGACATGTTCATTGAGCCCAATTTTGGCCCTACGACTTGGCTCCACTAAATGTAACCCATAGTCCACTCAATTGTCCACAATTTTTGTTAAAAAACTTTCATAACATCCCCATACATCAAAATTGACCTTCATTTGGCATTGTTGAGGCCTCAAATTCATTTGATTTCAACTTAAGTCCAAAATCCCCAATTTTGCCTCAAATTAGTCATGTCCCTAAACTTCATCAAATTGATGGCCTTAGCCCAAAAATTTCCACTCCATCCCTTCATAAAAAATCTTCACAACATCTCCCTTGATCATGTGGACCTTTCAATTTGGACTTAGCCCAAGGCTAGCCCAACCTAGACCCATGTCTAACCCAACATGTCCAAATTGGCCAAATTTCAAAAATCCCTCAAATTGACATACCAATTGAACTCAAAATCACTTCAACCCTTCACCAAAAATCTTCATGACAATCATCTACACAATGTTGATCAATCAATTTGGTCAATGTACATGGCTAACCTAGCCCAAACCTAAACTTTCATCACTTGAACCCACATTGGACTTGTGCATTAAAGATAGCCTAACTACCCCAAAGTCATCAAATTAACTCTACCTCAGACATGAATTGGACCCTAATGACCAGCCTAAACCTCATAAAACCACCTAAACTAATCCATGGACCAAAGGTCTCCTAAATCAAGGGATTTAATTCCATTATTACTTAAGCCTTGGATATTTTTTTCCAAAACAAAGCCTAAAATCATTAAATTGTTGTGACATATTTCCCTAGGTTCCCTGAGCTTCTAGCCACCTCCACCTAGCCGGTTGGCTAGCCTAGTGGCCAGAAAATGGCCAAACCAAGAGTCACCCCCATGAGATTAATCCTAATTCAAATCTAGAGGCCACATCATCCAAATTGAAGCTTAGAGTCTCTCTGCCCTCCACCTAGGCAGCACATTCCACCACCATTGTCCATGACAGCAAGCATAAGGCCATTTTTATAAAATGCTCTCCTCCACGGCCATGGAGGAAGAGCTGAAAATTGCTCTCAGAGACTTCCCCAAATTGATCCCAAAGCCTCTTTGAGACTTCCTCATTGCAACCCAACCACCACATTGCTCTAAATCCCCTTGTCGGAGTACAACTTTTGAGCTCAGAAGCTTGTCGGAGATAGGACAAAACTCTCCACAACTCTAAGCTCCACCAAACTCAAATTAAACTCACCAAGACCTTCACAACAGTGAAAGGAGCTACAACCCCATCAGATTCCCCTCTCACAGAGCCTCTACTATAGCTCTAGACCAACACACAAATTTGGTCATGATTGAAATCATATCTAGGCCTCACACCAAGACCAGAGACTCAATCCTTAGCCACTTTGGATCACAACAACCGTGCCGAGACTCTCTGATCAAAGCTTCACTTCTCAGAGCAAAGGTATAAAACTTCTCTTCCTCCCGAGCCCATTTTGATTCTCTGTTTAATTAGGCTTAATTTAATTGCATGATTACTGTATGGATGTGTTTGCCTCACTTAGACGAGTCCATAGGATCAAACCCGAAGTGATTTGGTTAAGTGTAGGTTGAGATCTTAATGTTTTATTTTGGACGGTCACGGGATCACTCTATCGGGGACGATGATGGGGAGCCATTTGATCAAGCGTGTATCGAATGGACGGAGGAGATCGAGCCAGGCAGTGCTTCGGAATATAAACTGCGGGTCGAGTCAGCACTGAGGTGGATGACGGTGGCAAATGAGAAAGCTCCGCATGGAGTTCGGAGCTGCCTAGGATCTACATGGCACCGCGCTATTTAAATAGATAAATAGGGATTTCTCCTATTTATTTAAATACCCATAACTTAAAAAATTCAATGTTGGTGTAGAAAAATCACAAAAATAAAATAAAAATACCCACTTACTTAGTGAACAGAGGAGAATAATGTGGAAATAATTTTAATTCCATGTGATGCATCTTTTATTTTTAATTAATTAAAAACTTATTTGAATTTTTTGATTCTCCATGCATGTAGACTTATCACCATAGCTTGAATTTTTCGCATGTTGTAGCCTCTATCAAGGGGGACATTCTCTAATTCTTCCAAATTCATAAGAGGTTCCTAGACAGAGAATCACATTTTTCAAGTTTATGTGCATTATTTTCTTAAAATAATCATGGACATTAGCATGTTGCTTAAAAAAATCAAAGAAAATTTTGGAAGGTTTATGATGACCAGATAACCCTTGAGAAAATTTCTCATAAGTCAAGTCATTCAAAATACACCTAATCTTCACAAACCCTAAATCATTAAGCTAATTAATTTTGGAAAATACAAACATCAAAACAACTTTATTTTTGACTTCCACTATTATTTAAAATCTAGAGAACTCTCCATAAAAATTTCAAAGCATTTTGAGTCCATTTGATGGCCTAAATTGATTTTTCAAGTAGAATATCTTTTTTGGCACTTAAATGATTTTTTAAAATCAAAATATAACTCAAACATTTATAAAAACTTATTTTTTGAGTTCTCTGTGATCAGTATTATTTTTAAAAATAAAATGATATTTAAAATAAAAACTTGATTTTTAGTCTACTTTAAATATTTAAATAATTAAAAATCCCTAAAAATCACAAAAATAATAAAATTCATAGAAATACTATAAATTATTTCTTAAGCACTTAAGAACAATTAGAATATTTTTCTTGGTTTTCTAAATTAAGATATTGAATTTCAAAGCTTAAAAATAATTTTTAAAGGCTAAAATAGGTTTTCACTAAAAATAATGCCAATAAATCAAATAAAATTCAAAAAAATATAAAATCTTTTCCACTGAGTTCTCTGACCTTAGAAGGACTTTTAAAAAATACAAAACTTAATTTCCCCATTTGAAATATTTTATATCTAATAAATACCACAAAATATAAAATAATTCTTAAAATTCAAATAAAATTCAAAAAATCATGAAATTTGGTCCAAAGGCTTCCCTAGTCTAAGCCTACCTCTAGTAAAAATTTTAAGGGCTTAAGATTTACCTTTGTCATGTTAGGAATTTTCTTTAAAAAATCCTATTTTTAAATAAAAATAAATTAAATTTTGAAAAATCACATTTTCTCCTCTGATGTCTTACTTGACTCATGAATGAGGTAGAATAAAAATTTCAAAGTCATTTGAATTGAATTTGACAAATTTTGAAGTGTTAGAGCATCAGGGGCAAAAGTGCAATTTTTGAAAATTTAGGCTTAATTTAAAGAGTGAAATGAGTAACCTCTGATCTTAATTTGGATGTTTGAAACATAAGGGTTTAATTGGTAGAAACTAACCTCACTTTTCTAATTGAAAAGATAAGTTAATAAATTTTCTAAATTATTAATATTTAGAAGTTTATTAAAATTAAATGATCATAGATTTAGGGGTATGATTTTGGGTGTTAATAACTCATCAATTTAATAACCTTATTTTGATTTTCAAATAAAATTTAAATCATGAATTATGACCACCTAAAGCTTAATCTTTTCAAAGCTATTTAAGACACTCACATAGGTCTTAAGGGCTTAGTAGTGACTTAGGCTAAATCAAGTTTTATTTAAATAAGAATTAGAAAAGTAAAAATCATTTAAAATTAAAACATTTTTCAAACACTACAAGCCCAATTCAGACCAAAATTTGGTTAAGTGTTCCAATAATACCAACTTGCCACTTTAAGGGTCTTCGCCCACATAATTTTCAAAATTAAATTACAGATGATAATTACCTTACTCTTAGGGATAATCGAGACATCAATGTTCATTGAGCATTAGGGTGTTTATAGGATGAAATTATTAAGCAAACATAATAGGTTTAAAAGAGATAGGGACTTTCCACCAGGCAGCGAGAGAGTAGCACAGACCTGCTTCTTTCTCTAGATATGTTGGATTCCCTCAGAGATCTACTAAACTTAATATGTTTTGCTTAATAAAATCATCCTTACTTAAAATCCTAAGGACCCACCAAGATATGACATAGGCTTAAGAAAACAACCAAATCTTTACTTTTTTTGCCTCTATATAAACTGACTTAACATGCTTTTTGTGTTTCAGGTGGTGGAACGAGAAGACTCGCCTGGTACATTTTTACAGTTTTCAGCATTGTCTTTCTTGTACTTTCATAATGTGCTTTTATACCTACAAATTTACATGCTAAACAACGATGTAGCCCTACATGAAAACTAAAACTATCAGGACAAGCAAAACCAAAACTAAAATCAACCAAGATAAAATTCACCCCCACAACATTTAAAATATAAAACAACTCAAAATTTAATCACGAACATCACACAAAACTACAATTGCAACTAAATTAAGATGTCTCTATCGGATGATCGGGAATCTCTCGGAGGAGGTAACCTACAGTTGTTAATGAGGCTTCCCAAGGTCTAAATGAAATTATGGAACTCATTAAGTTGAGTTTAGTAAGTTCATTTGGACTAAGTGAATCGATAGAAAATGGGTGTCGGAACGAGGGTTTAGTAAGTTCATTTGGACTAAGTGAATCCAATAGAAAATAGTGATACCGGAACGAGGGAGCCGTAGGATCCTAACTGGTGTCGCTCTAATCAACTTTAATATGACCTCATAAAATTTAAAGATGCGTTTGATAAGTTCATTTGGACTAAGTGAATCCAATAGAAAATAGTGATGCCGGAACGAGGGATTTGGTAAGTTCATTTGGACTAAGTGAATCCAATAGAAAATAGTGATACCGGAACGAGGGAACCGTTGGTGTCGCTCTAATCAACTTTAACATGCCTCCATAAAATTTAAAGAACTTCAATCATAAGGCCAGAACTCATTAAGTTGAGTTTAGTAAATTCATTTGGACTAAGTGAATCCAATCGAAAATAGTGGATGGGGAGCTTCAACATTATAACTTTAACATGCCCCCTAATAAAAATTTAAAGAACTTCAACCATAAGGCCACCTGATTTAACATTATAACTTGACACGCCAGAAAATTAAAACTTATCGCGGTGAGGAGCTTAGAGCTAGCATGGTGGGCAACACAGCCATCTTCAACAGCAAAACCTGTCTTCCCCAACTAAACCAATCTTCTTTCCTTAGATTTACACAACAAAGCTATAGGACTTCAAGGTTGCTTGCTTACGCAACATAAATCCTCACCTTATCTTTAGGCCTTTGTACATCCCTGCTATACAATATAAGCCTTAACCTGCTATATAATATAAGCCCTAACTAGTCTTAGAATTTTGAGGTAGTCGTCCGTCGCGACCTAAATCCTCACATCATCCAGGCTATTTATGTGATAGTTTCACACGAATGTAATCTCTAACTAATAAAATTGGCAAGATGAAACACCTAAATATTTTTCCTCACAAATTGAAGCCAAACATTAGGGTAGCTTGGGAAGTCACTAGGGTTCTCCTATGGATCCACGACATCCCCTAGTTCTTCCTCATTTAGACTCTACAACAAAATGATCCAAATTTGAACAAATCCCCTTTCACACCTCTTCGTCCGATCTCATTGAAAAGTCATACCCTTTGAAATCCTTGAAGATAATATTTCCTTATTTTTATCGAGAGTCTTCTTAGGTGACTTTGGTCATCTAAGATGTAATTAACAATAGGGGCTTGACCTTATAGGAAGCATGTACGAACCCAACTTAATATACATTCTATTTAATTCTTTATATTACATAGGGGAACTTGTCGCCAAATATGAAGGTTTCACAAACCAAACGGATGTCATATATTCCTTAGTTTATTTGATCGAGCCTCATCCTCAAGTCTTGTGTCTATCCTTTGGGATGGATACAGGATTTGAGGTACAGTGCTCTTTCATTTAAACTATGAAAAATATGGGTCTGTTTGATTTAATTTTTTTCTAAAACTAAATATATATGTAAATTAAAATGTTCTTTCGAAACGGGCAACGGAATTTCGATTCCGGTGCCGACAGCTTCTTACGGGCAACTCTCCAACAAAAAATAGTGTCAATAGGCACCAATAATGAAGATGAGTAAAGGAAAAAAAGCCCATTTAATTCGAGCAAATTTGTTAGTTTGAAGGCTCAAGATCGATACAGTGACGCTCTACACTCACGAAAAGTGATTCAGGAGTGATGTTTCAGAAATTTGGGTGGAGAAGTCGAAGATTTAATTGTTCGTTGACAGTGGGAACAATTTTGTTGTTTCTCTGCTATCGCAGTGATTTTTGTTGTGAGGGAGTTCTATGCAAATCTCCCTGAAGCTGAAGACAATCGAGTTATGGTTCGAGGAAAGGTGGTACCTTTTTTTCCAGAGATAATCAACTTATTTTACTATTTGTCACAGGATACTTTATGTTTTTTATGAAAATTATAGTCCTACTGAAGTGGAGTTAGACAATATTATTTCATACTTGACCATTGGGAGAGGACTTTGGATGATTACCAATGAAAGGAAAGTAAATTCAAGGTTATGTGCACCTTCAAAGGCCTGGCCCTCTTTCATTTCCGCTCGACTGCTTCCGACCAATCATCTCAGTGAATTGACCAGAGAAAGAACAACATTGAACTATTGTATTCAAGAGGGAAAGCTCATCCACATTAGAGATTTGATCTGTCAGACTATCATCAGTTCTGTTATAGTTGTTACAACTGCAAGTCTGGGATTTTTTATCTTTTCTTTGTGGGAGCATGTTGGGGTTAAATATGATAGTTGGGAGGAATTTCTGTTACCTCTAAAGCCCATCATGTAGGTGAATGTGAAGACTTATTCTGAGCATTCAAATTTTGGTTGGAGAGGAGTTTCTAGGAGCTATGGCATGGAAACATATGTTGCATCTACCTCTGCTACTTTTTCATCTAGACCATCTACTCCACGTGCTTCTATATCTCGAGGTGAGTCTACTCGTACCTGAGATGAGTTATTACAGAAGATGATGGATAATATAAATTTTACAGGTGATAAAGTACAAAATTTAGAGCATTTTGCAGATCATACTAGTAGTTATAATAGAAGGAAGAGTGACTATGAAGAGAAATTCCACTCATCTTTGGAGAGCCTGATTAGAGGTGACCCATGAGTGCAATTTCGTCCATATCCTTGATATCCTTATTATGAACCTGTAGAAAAATGGTACAACGGTGATTCTGAGGATGAAGAGTAGAGCTAAGAGATTTATTTTATAATTGTAATATGATATGAACTATGTGGTTTGGGATTGCAACATTTGCTTCTGTGTGTTATTTTGGACTATGTTGTGTTTTGGACTTTTATGTTTTATTGTTATTATGATGTTTGTGGTAGTTAGTATTTTATTTTTACATTTTAGGGTAGTAACTATTGTTTTGTGTTTAATACTGTGATTTGGTTTGTTTAGAAGGTAACTTACTTTTATATCTATTGTAAAATAGAAAATCTTGCTAGCTTAGATCTTAATCTTGAAATTCAGAAACTGCTACCCTTTGTTTTTCTTTTATCATTTTTGCAAGTTTGTCCTTATGTTAAGATTATGATTTCAGTAGTATCTATGCTTGCTTTTATGTTTATACCCACTATTTTGAAGTCTATTTAAATCTCTACATGTTAAAGTTAAATGAAAATATAGAAAATTTGATCAAAAATTAATTTTACTCCTGTTTTTAGTTTTATACTTATATTATTAGTGTTTAAAATTTTTGTTAGCATGTTGTTTTCAAATTTTCATTCCTGCTTATATATATCTAATGCTAAACTAATTAATCTTGTCAAAATTTAAGTTTGAGGGGATGAAAAATATTTTCAGAACTGAAATTTTATTTGTTCTCAAATGTGCTACAAGTGAATATGATTTGAAAAGAAAAAAAATTGATTATGTATATGAAGTTATATTAGGGAAGTAAAATTTGATTTTAGAAATGACTAAGAAATTTTAGTTAAAATTTTTAGTAAAGAACAAAAACATTAAGTTAAAAAATTTTTAAATGAGAAAATGATTAATATAAGTAACTATCTTTAGTAAGAAATATTGTATTTTTGAAAAATTTAGATAATTTAGACTTTTATTTTTAATACTTCAATTTCTTTTATTAAAAAAATTCTCAAAACTATTATTATATTTATAAGTAAAAGACTTATATCAAGACTTTTCTTTAGGAAAGGAGAAGTGGAATTTAAAATCATTAAAGGTCTATCTAGATATAGTAATCATTGCCTGAAAAAGAAAAAAAAAAGAAAGAAAATAAAAAGAAAGAAAAGAAAGAAAAGAAAAAGAAAAAGAAAAAGAGAAAAAAAAATTAGGAAGGAGAAGCTTGAGGATTAGTGCCTAATAAAAAATTAGTTCTACATTTGATATTTTTAAAGTATAAAACTTGAGAAACTATTAATCTTATAAATATAATATAGCAAGTAAAATTATTTTTAATGAAAATATTTAAGTGGAGATAATAAAAAAACTAAATTCTAAATTTGAAAAATCTACAATACATTTCTGAATTAGATAGAAATTCATATTTTCATCTTTCTTAGCTTTAAAAATTTTTAAACTTTAAGTTAGTCTCATTTTCTGAATATTTTTTTCTAAATTAGACTGTTATATTACTAAATTTAAATTTTAGTAACTCCTAAAGAAACTCATATACATATCATACATATGTAGTTTTTAAAGATTGANGCAGGTCTTCATAGAGAGGCCACTAAATCAGACTTGAGGGAGGAAATGCTGATTCTCTATATTGGTATGGAGGTTCTTTAGATAGAAGCGGCAAATCTCTAGGGTGAATTGACAAAATTTTAGGCAACCATCTCAGTTTCCAGAGTCTGATTGGGGGATGAAAAACATAGAAAAGTATAAGGGGGGGGTGCATTCTACATGCGTCTATTGAGTCGGGGTTTAGTCCTGTATGAGGCAAAGGACAACCCTTGTGCAAAATATTTCCTTATATAAATAAAAATTTTCATAAGTTTTGAATTCAATGTGCCCTCAATTATTGCACTAATGTGACTCATTGGTGGAGCCCGATGAGGCATTTTAACTTCCTCATGAGGCTTATATATAGGGTCAAACAAAAAGTAAGTAAAGATTTACTTTTATTCATTTTTCTTATCTTTGAATCAACTTCTCTTCAGAGTTCAATGGCTCCTAAATACTCCCCTAACATGTGTAGTTTGGTCAAGTCGGCTAGGAGATTGACCCTGATCAAAATTGATGTTAAAATGTTGGATAAGACTTTTGTATATGACAAAAATGTCATTCTTGAGCGAGTGGGTAATACACCTAAAAAATATAGTATTTTTAGACACATTTTTATACATATTTTTGAGATATTGCGCTTTAATGGAAGATATTTGTGTGTTTTTCTTTCAAGTACAAGTAAAAATATGAAAAATGCTAAAAAGAGTGAAAAAAGATCAAATTTGGAGCAAAGAGATGAAAATTGTGGTAAAGTGTTTTGGCGCTTAAGCGCCAGATCCGACGCTTAAGCACCGGTTAAATAGAGAAGGCCATGCCTAAGCGCCAGAGGCCCAGCGCTTAAGCGCCAGAGGCAATTATTTGGCGGTTTTCTTCATTTGACTGGATTTTAAAGTGGTATTTGAGGCACCTATTGGCTTAAGAGGGTGGTTATGGCCACTAAGAACGAAAATATTATTAAAACACTTGTGAAAGGAGGCATACTTTGGAGAATACATCGAATTTAAATACATTTTGATGAGTTTCCAAGGCACTATTTGGATATTTATAAAAGAAGGAAGTTTTTACATTTGAAGTGGGTGCTTGAAGAAGAGTGTGCTGGAGTCCTGAGAAGAAGATCGTGGAGAATCTTGTGGAGAGATTCAAGTACCACAAAATTTACTTTTTCTATTTGTTTTTAATTTTATTTTGAGAGTTGAGAGTGTTGTAAAAAAGAAGAGATTCAAAGGAACTTCAAGAGTTTGGTGGAGAATTTGAGATAAGTTTTTATCTTTTATTAAACTACTTTTAGTTTTAATCAAGACTTCTTGTTGGTTTGACAATGATTTCTACTTTCTAAACTACTTTTGGTTTTAATCGAGACTTCTTGTTGGTTTGACAATGATTTCTACTTTTAAATTAAAATTGGTTTTAATCGAGACTTCTTGTTGGTTTGACAATGATTTCTAATTTTAAACTAATGTGTGGTTTTGTTTTCTTGATGAATTCCGAGTAGTTTTTTTATCTTTCTCCTTAAAATGAAAAGTAATTAATGGTTGGATGGAAGTTGTAGAGAGTATTGATCTTTAATGTTGGAAGAAGTTGTGATGATTTAAATCCATGAACNAGGGATTGTGAAACACGTAAAATATATAGTATTTTTAGACTCTTTATTATACCTATTTTTGAGATATTGTGCTTTAATGGAAGGTATTTTTGTGTTTTTCTTGCCGATACAAATAAGAAGGGTTTAAAATGCTTAAATGAGTGAAAAAGATCAAATTTTGAGCAAAAAGGTGAAAAATGTGCAAAAAAGTTTTGGTGTCAAAGCGCCAGCTCCAATGCTTAAGCGTCGGTTAAAAAGAGAAAGCCACACTTAAGCGCCGGAGGTCCCACGCTTAAGCACTAGTGGCAGTTACTGGACGAGTAAAGTCGGTTTTTTGCAAATTTTGATGAGGTTTTTTAGGCACCTATTGGCTTAATAGGTGCTTATAACAACCATGGATGAAAATTATCATGAAAGGATGCATCTCTTAGGAAATACATCGAATCTAGATGTATTTTGAAGAGTTTCCAAGGCACCTCTTGGAAAACTATAAAAGAAAGAAGAGAGGACTTTGAAAAGGGTCCTAAAAATAATTGGAAAGTTTTGAAAGTTCATCAATTTGGGGAGTTAGTTTAGAGAGATTTCAGGCATCACTTTTACTTTTATTTTGCCCTTTTTGCTATTTTATTTTGACTAATTGTAAAGAGAAGAGATTCAAAGGAACTTCAAGAGTTTGGTAGAGAACTTGAGATAAGATTTTATCTCTTTGTTTTGAGACTACTTTTGGTTTTAGTTGAGACTTTTTGTTGGTCTAAAAATGATTTCTTCTTTTAAACTAAAGTGTGGTTTTATTTTCTCCATGGATTCTGAGTAGTTTTATTTATCATCAAAGTAATTAAGTTTTGGATAGAAATTGTGAAGATTATTGATCTTTAATGTTGGAAGAAGTTGTGATGATTTAAATCCATGCACTTCATTTACAGATGGAAATTGTGGAGAGCATTGATCTTTAATGTTGGAAAAAGTTGTGATGATTTAAATCCATGCACTTCATTTACTTCTTGATTTGACCAATCCAGATATTAAAATTTGTTGTGAGAATATGTAACAACCGGGCTGGTATTGTCTAAGTCAACAATTGGAAAGAATCACATGAGGTTGTATTAATGAAAGTGTATTTCATATGATTGAGTGTAAACAAATAAGGAAATATTCATTGAAGGGCGTAGAGTTAAGGGACTTTAAAGTGACAGGTTAAAGCCCTCAACTTGGTTTATTAGTTTAGGTTCGGATATGAGATGTTATCCCTCAGGTGGAGGGAATTGAGGGAACTCTAGAGTGAGAGCTAGTATCTTCCCTGCCTAGCCAGTCTTTAGAACTATTCAAACTTTAAATTAGCCAATGTTCTTTATAATATCTCTAGTAAGGGTAAATAATATTATTGCCCTATTTAGCACAACACAATTTGCATACTTTCACAACCGAATTCCTATACTTATTACTGATTCATGATAAGAAGAAATATATTTTTCTTGTTAAGTGCCTTTCATCTACAAAACTCTAGTTATCTTTTTAAGTTGATACTGTTTTGTCAAAATATCCAAAATATTTTAACTTTTATTACTGCAAAATATATTTAGTTTAAGTAATTGTCTTTTTAAAAATAGAAAGTTTTCTAATAGTGCATATTTTATAAATTCCTTTTGCGTTTGATATTCATGTTTTAACCAAAAAGTCCTATATTATTTGATAATGATACGTATACTTTCCTAGTATCCCAATATATATAAATAAAAAGTTAAATTCATATTTTTCTTCAGGATCAAGTTTTTGGTTTTGCTGTAAAATAATGAAATATAAGTGAAATATAATCTGAATTATTGTTGTACTTTGCATATTAATGGTATCAAGAGGGATCACTTATCACTTACCAGTTGAACTTGAGCATAAAGCTTATAGGGCGATTAAAGAGTTCACTTATAATTTGAAAGATGCTGGCGAGAAAAAATTATTGCAATTAAATGAGCTTGAAGAGATAAGGAATGAATCTTATGAGAGTGCTAAGATTTACAAAAAAAAGATAAAGATGTGGCATGATTGAAGAATTTGTACTAAAAATTTTCAGCCAGGGCAAAAAGTTTTGCTACGTAATGTAAGGTTAAGATTATTTCCAAGCAAACTTAAATCCAGGTGGATGGGCCTATTTGTTGTGATGAAAGTTTATCCTTATGGAACTGTGGATATTAAAGATCCTAAAACTTAGAAAGTATTTAAAGTGAATGTTCATAGACTGAAACCTTATTTTGTAGGGGATCAGTGTAAATTTAACGATTGAATGATGGTTGGTCAACCCGAATAAGCAGTGGTTACGTCAGGCTGACGACGTGAAACCAAGCACTTTATGGGAGGCAACCCAAAGTTGTCAGTGTGTTTTTCTTTGAATTTTGTTGTGTGATTAAGAAAATTTGGGGTAGTATTTTTTAAACTATTATGTGTTAGCATTGATTTTAAAATTTTATTTAGTGATCTAGGCATGCTAAAATGAGTATTTGGATGTTAAGTTGACTAGTGCAAAATTGAGCACTGGCACTTAAGAGCAAATATTCGGCGCTTAAGCACGAGAGTCAAAATCCATGTGCAAAATTTAATTTTGAGAAGTTTTAACCGCCAATTAGTTGACTAAAATGTGCCATGGCAATTTTAGGGCATTCTTAGAAGTTATTAGAGGGATTTAGGCTAATAAATAGAAAGGTTTTGTGATGGAACTTCACTCCAAAAGTATTTTTAGCCCTAAAGTCTAAGAGAAAGAGAGATTTAGATAAAATGTCTTCATGAGAGATGGATTTGAAGAAAAAAGAAGAGGCCATGAGGAAGAAATTCATTAGTCATAGTGCACAAGAGATGTATAACGGTTTCTTAGCCGTTAGTATTGAAGGAATAGCGGAAAAGATGAAGAAAATTGAAGCTAGCGTGGCTTTACTTGAGAAAGGTAAATGAAGTTAATGCACATCTAGAGAATATTGGATGGCAATTGAAATTGCAATCTAGCCACACTGTTTATATAGAAAAAGAAGATAAGGTGATGTATCTTAAGCAGAAATGGATTGAAGAAGATTGTATCAGAGCTCGTCATCACCATTAGTTTGATCAACTCTATATTTTGAATGCCCAAGGAGAGACTAATGAAAGACAGGAATTTGTCTTAACAAATAAAGAATGGAATTAAGTTCAGTGTTAGGTTTGTTTGTTAGAAGTCATTGTTTTATGTGTTAGTGTTAAATCGTGTTTTTAGTGTTTATGTCTTTTATGTGTTTAATTGTGAATTTTTGTCAAGTGTTTGTATTTTAGAAAAATTTATCATCCGAGACTATTTGGAGTGAGAATTAAGTGTTACATGTACTTGTACTACTTCGTAAATGAATATAAGGGTTTGTTTATGTGAAAGTTTGTGTTATTTTAGCCTCGAATCGAATTAGTTATATTAGAGAATTTTGAGAGAGAGGAGAGTTAAGGGAGAGGAAAATAGTCTTTTAAGTGTTATAAGACCATTTAGGGGTGGTGTACTTAGGCTAAAAGTGCATTTTACTTAAGTTCAAAAATATCAAAACTAGTGCACTAATGCCTAAGCGCCACATGCTCACGCTTAAGTGCAATGTAACCTGAGTGGCAGGCGCCTAAGCGCCACTTATCTGGGCTTAAGTGCCAGTTCACGAAAACTAGTTCGCGAACTGTTAAAGGTGAAAAATAACCCCAAAAATTGCCATTTTTACTATCGCCGTCATCTTCTTCCTCTCGGGTTCATGATTTTGAAGTCTTGGGCAAACCTTTTATTTTAGATTTCTTGGTGTATTTGAGCCAAATTTGCTAGATTTGGATTTCATAAGTTAAGAGCTTCACTTCTATGTAAAAATTTTGGATTTTTACCATGTATTTTGAGTACATTTGTAAGAACCAAAAAATCACTATTTGTGGTGAAAAATGAAGAAAAAACTATGAAAATTGCATAGAAAGTGTAGTTTATGCTTATATGAGTTAGGTTTAGTAGAATATACTTGATTCTTGAAGTTATTGTGGAATTCTATGAAAATTGTACAATGGCCCCAAGAATGAAGAGGAGTGAGGGGAAGACCCATTTTGATTCGAGCAAGTTTGTGAGTTTGAAAGCTCAGGATAGGTATTGTGATGCTCTACAGTTACGAAATTTAATTCCTAAGCGTTGTTTCAAAAATCCAGATGGATCCGTTGAAGATTTAATCATTTGTCGATAATGGAAATGATTCTGTTGTTTTTTTACTGTGGCTGTTATTTCTGTAGTTCAGAAGTTTTATGCAAACCTCCCTGAGGCATAAGTGGATCGAGTCATGGTTAGAGGAAAATTGTGCCTTTTTCACTAGAGAAAATCAATATGTTATG
The DNA here is from genome assembly GCA_002079205.1 of Phalaenopsis hybrid cultivar. Taxonomy (NCBI): domain Eukaryota; kingdom Viridiplantae; phylum Streptophyta; class Magnoliopsida; order Asparagales; family Orchidaceae; genus Phalaenopsis; species Phalaenopsis hybrid cultivar. The sequence goes on from JXCR01140729.1 coordinate 145,115, forward strand.
CCATTTACCGCTTGATAATTTGTGTTTTTATGTGAACTATATTCCTACTGAGATGGAGCTAGACGAGATTATTTCATATTTGACTGTTGGAAGAGGACTCTGGAAAATCACAAATGAGAGGAGAGTCAACTTTTCCACTTCTAAGTTAAGTGCACCATCGAAGGCGTGGCACTACTTTATTTGAGCTCATTTATTATAGATGAATCATCTCAGTAAAATTACAAGGGAGAGAGTAACGTTGAATTATTGTATTTAGGAAGGAAAGCTCATCAAAATTGGATCTTTTATCTGTCTATCCTCAGTTGTGTCACTACCGCTACTACTGCAGGTTTGGGATTTGCTTCCTTAATTTTTTCATTGTGTGAGCAGGCTAGAGTGAGATATGATAGCTGGGAAGAGGTACTGTTGCCTCTAAAGCCAATTACAAATGTAAATGTGAAGTCGCATTCAGAGCATTCTATTTTTGGTTGGAGAGGAGAATTTTCAAGGAGTTATGGAATGTCAACGTCTGTTGCATCCACCTCTGCTGCTTCTACATCTAGACCATCTACCTCGAGAGCTTCTAATTTTAGAGGTGAGTCTACTGAAACTCAAAATCAATTATTACAGAGGTTGATGAACAATATTAATTGTACCACAGATAAGGTTTGAAATTTAGAAAACTTTGTAGATCATATTGATGGGTATAATAGAAGGAAAAGTGATTATGAGTAGAAATTTCATTCATCTTTGGAAAGTCTCATTAGGGGTAACCAAGGAGTGGAATTTCCTTCATATCTCAGATACCCCGATTATGAGTCTGTAGATGTCTGGTATAGCAGTGATTCTGATGATAAGGAAGAGGACTGGGTTATTTTTATGTTTGTAATATGTGATGGACGACGTGGTTTGGACTTGATATATTTGAGTTTATGTACTTGTTTGGACTTTGTGATGTGTGAGACTTTTATTTTGTTTAATTTTATTGAGATGTTTGCATTTTGTTATTATTTTATTTTAAATTCTAGGGTAGTAATTGTTTTGTGTGTTGATTATTGTCTTTCTATTAGTTAGGATTGAATTTATTTCTGTCTTGTGAAAAGTTGAAAATCTTGCTAACTTTAAATTTTAAACTTTAATTTCAAAAAATGCTACCCTTTATTTTTCTTTAATCTTGTTAGTGTCTTTGTTTTTATGTTGAGACTGTGAAATTAAAGTTAGTGTGTTTCTTTGTTTTTATGTCTGTACCCACTACTTAAAGTCTAATTAATATCTACATATTGAATTAAAGTTAAAATGATAGAAAATTGATCAAAATTTAATTTTACTCATGTTTTTAGTTGTATGCTTGTATAATTAGGGTATAAAAATTCCAGTAAGCATGTTATTTCGATTTTCATTTCTTGCTTATATATATTTGCTACTAAATTGTTTAATCTTATGAAAAATTTAAGTTTGAGGGGGAATGAAAAATATTTTCAAACCTTAAATTTTATTTATTCACAAATGTGCTACAAGTGAATTTGATTTGAATAGAAAAATGATCATGTCTATGAAGTTATATTTGGGAAGTAAAATTTGATTATAGAATTGAGTAAGAAAATTTGGTTAAAATTCATAGTAATGAAGAAACGCTTTCAGATAAAAATTATTTGTGTAGAAATGCTAAATATAGTGTAACTATCATTAAGTAAGAAAATTTGTATTTTTGAGAAATTTAGAATCTTAGACTTTTATTTTTAATATTTAAATTTCTTTTATTAAAAATAATTTTCAAAACTATTATTATATTTATAAGTAAAAGATTTATATCAGGACTTTGCTTTAGAAAAGAAGAAGTGGAATTCAAAATCATTAAAGGCCTAACCAAGTATAGTAATCCTTACTTGAAAAAAAAAATAGAAAAAGAAAAAGAAAAAAGAAAAGGAAAAACAAAAAGAAAAGGAAAAGAAAAAAAAGTAAGTGAGGGAGGAGAAGCTTGAGGATTAGTGCCGAATCAAAAATTGGTTCTACATTTGTTCTTTTTAATGTATAAGACTTGAGAAACTCTTAAGCTTAGAGATATAATATGGTAAGTAAAATTATTTTTAATAAAAATTTTTAAGTGGAGATAATAAAATGACTAAATTCTATATTTAAAAAATCTAAAATATATCTGAATTAGATAGAAACTCATATTTTCATATTTCTTAACATTAAAAATTTCTAAACTTTAAGTTGGTCTCGTTTACTAAATATTTTTTCGAAATTGGACTACTATATTTCTAAATCTAAATTTTAGTAAATCCTAAAGAAACTCATATACATATCATACTTATTTAGTTTTTAAAGATTAAAGTGTCACTTGAGGACAAGTAACATTTTAAGTTTGGAGGATTTTGATACACCTAGAATGTATAGTGTTTTTAGACCCATTTTTAAACTTATTTTTTAGTTATTGCGCTTTAATGGAAGGTATTTGTGTGCTTTACTTTCATGTACAAGTAAAAAAGGTGAAACATGCTAAAAGGAGTGAAAAGGGATCAAATTTTGAGCAAAAATGTGAAAATGATGCAAAAGAGTTTTGGTGCCTAAGCGCCAGATTCGGAACTTAAGCGCTAGTGAAATAGAGAAGATCATGCCTAAGCGCCAGAGGCCTCAGGCTTAAGCACCAGTGACGTTTATTTGAAAGTTTAATTCATTTTACCAAATTTGGAGGGATATTTGAGGAACATATTGGCTAAAGAGGGTGGTTATGACCACTAGAAACGAAAATATGATTAAAAGACTTGTGAAAGAAGACATCCCATGGAGAATACATCGAATTTGGACACATTTTGAAGAGTTACCAAGGAACCTCTTGGAAATTTATAAAAGAAGGAAGTTGAGACTTTGAGAAGTGTGCTTGAAAAGGGGGAATTCTAAGAATTTTGTTTAGAGAGATTTTCAAGCACCATAAATTTACTTTATCCTATCTAAATGTTAAAATTTGTTGTAAGAACATGTAAGAACCGAGCTAGTATTATCTCAGTCAACAATTGAAAAGAATCACATGAGATTTTATGAATGAGAATGTAATTCATATGATCAAGTGCAAGTAAATAGGGAAATAATCTTTGAAGGGTGTAGAGTTAGAGGACTTTAAAGTGACAGGTTGAAGCCCCAAAATTTGTTTATTGTTTTAGGTTCTGATACGAGATGTTATACTTCAGGTAGAGGGAACTGAGGGAGCCCTAGAGTAAGAGCTAGTATCTTTCTTGTCTAGCCGGTCCTCAGAACTATTCAAACTTTAAATTAGACAATTTTCTTTATAGCATCTCTAGTAATGGTAAAGAATAATATTACTTCTACTTGGCACAATACAAATTGCATACTTCTACAACAGAAATCCTATACTTATTATGGACTCATGATAAGGAGAAACATATTTTCATATTAAGTGGATTGCTTTTACATAAACTCAAGCTATCTTTAGAAGTTGTTACTGTTTTGTCAAAATTTCAAAAATATCAAAAAGATTTGAATTTTAATTAATATAAAAATATTTATAGTTAAAGTAATTATTCTTTTGAAATAGAAATTTTGTTATTCAATAGTGCATATTGTGAATCTCCTTATGGGTTCGATGTTCAGGTCTTAATCAAAAAGTCATATATTACTTGATAACAATATGTATACTTTTTAGTAAAGGTCTTAACCCAATATATATAAATTAAAAGGTTAAATTCTTATTTTCTTCAGGATCAAGTTTTAGTTATTATTGTCAAGTAAGGAATCATAAGTGAAAAATATCATCAAAGACATTGTTATACTATTACATATAAATAGTAAAGGGATCAAGTACCAACCACTATGTATGAGCTATGGACCAATGAAATCCCCATTTGGGCTCTCTATGTACTAGTCTTAGCTAAACCCTAGCCTTAGGGCTTATGGGTCTAGGGGCCATCTACATGAGTCTCCCAAAAGATCCAAGGGATTAAAGTCAACAAATTTGGGTTTCGGGTTGCAACTGAATGGGGTGAAAGTGAGTAACAGTGAGTAAACTAGCTTCAGACAAACACCCAGGGTAAGACCAAAGGTCAAGCAGTCCTATGGGGACTCTCCTTGAGATCCCCCATATTGACCCCACCTACTAAGTTCTAGCTATTAGAATAAATATGTGGAACTTCAAGTTGATCAAGGAAGAGTTTAGAGTTTCTAAGGGTGTGGGTTCCTTTTCTAGTTTTCTAGGAATAATCATCAGGAAAAACCTATGGCTAGACCTTAGGCAATTAAAGAGGCAAAACTGAACCTTAACCAAAAGTGAATGGTAAATATTGTAGTTTTCTAGTTTTCAACAATCACTTTGGGCCAAATTCCTAAATGATAAATATTGTAGTAAATTAGGAGATTCTAAATTTTGGTCCTATATGCATAAGATCAAGGATACTTCTAAAGAGAATTTATTTTGAGAACTGGGGGAGGGGTATATTACATTTTGGTTGGATAACTGGATGGGAGAGGGGAAACTAGATGATGTCCACCCTTCCCCCGCAAATTTAAATTCCAAGGTGTCTGACTCTTGGAATGAGGGCCAATGAAACCTTCATGCTCTCCAGAACATCCTGAATAATAGAATTACTCAAAATATCATTAAAATACCTCTGGGTAATACTAGAAAAGATAAACTCATCACTAAAAAGAGCCCATCACAATCTATTTCTGCCTACATCTACCCTCAACAGCATCATGGACTGTAGGCCCCTTGATGGAAACCACTGTGGGGTAAATTTTTGTCTCCCTCTATGTCTTTTTTCTGTTAGAGACTCTTTTCCATGCTTCTCCCAATTGATTAAATCTTGAAGCTGAAAGGGTTAAGAGGCCCTTCTTGTGGTGTTCTTAGTAAGAAGCAGGAGGAGACAACTAAACACCTTTTCTTCCACTGTAGTTTTGCTCAGTATGTGTGGTCTTCAGTGCTCAACTAATTGTAAGTGCAAACTATTAACCTTACATGGAAACAATTTTTCATTTGCTGCAAGGACTGCATCAGATTATTCTCTTTAGCATTCCATTTGTGGTGGCCTAGTTTTTTTGGATGGCTAGGAACTGGGCCAAATTTGAAGCTAAGCAACATATTTCTACAAAGGTAGCTTCAACCAGCCTTGTGTTTTTGAAAAACTCTCCATCTGGAAAGCCTTTCCTGATTTTCTTTGAATTCACAATAAAACATTTCATCCCATTCCAGAACACCATTTGGTCTATTGGCTTAAATTTGATGCAGGATGATTGAAAGTCATCACTGATTGAAGATTTAATCAGCCAGATACTGGCAATAGTGGGCTCTTTTGAAACTCTCAGGGTTTATATTTGCATAGCTTTCAATCTCCCATTGACACAAGGGATGCTTTAGAAGCTGAAACAAGTGTTATTTATTAGGCCATCCAAGTTGTTGTTAGAGCCAAAATCCAGAATTTAGTGGTAGAATCTAACTCCAAGATATTGATCAACATCCTCTTAAACCAGATAGATTTCCCTTGACACATTTTGCAGTGGATACATAAGATTCATCTCATGGCCTCTAATCTCAATCTGATGTAGCATTTTATTCACAAAGAAGGCAATAGACCAACTAACTGGCTTGCCAAAGCTACTATTAGAACTAATATTTCTCTCATCACCAAAAATGTTTCTGTGCCTCTTTATTTCTCCTAAAGTGGTACTTTCTTAGTCTGCCTCATTGTAGACTCTTGTAATTCCTACTATTTCTCTTTTGAAAGCATTTTTTACATTGGAAAGTTATACCTTCTAGGTGAATCTTCTCATATATATATATATATATATATAGAGAGAGAGAGAGAGAGAGAGAGCCTCTAATTCATTGATAAGTCAATTACAAATTCTCAAATGGGGGACCTCCAAAAGGTCACCCTCAAGCAAAAAGAGAAGAGGAGAAGGTCGGGAGGTAGACACATTTGTCACATCAGAAGCTACTTCTATTCTAGAAAGCCAGTTGGTGGGGCCATTTCCTTCTCTATTGATAAAAAAAGCTTTAACCTTGAGTAGAGATTTGATGAAATTGATCTTCTGCATCCACTAGGAGTGTTTTCAGGAAAGGGGTTCAGCACCCTATAGTAGTAGCAGGAGCAAACAGGTAAAATCCACTTCCACCCACAGGTTATCCTACTGATCCAATCAGGCGAGTTTGATAGCCTAGTACACTACAATGATTTCATACTCTAGTGCATCATCTGCCAAAATAGGTGTCTAGAACAACAATATATAATTTCATGCATGGTTCCTGAATACACCCCCCACTCCTGAACCTAATTATGAGAAGTTTTCATCTATATTTACCTTTACATAAGAATGAGCGGGTGGTTTCCATTGCACAATGATAATTTTGCACACATTTGTCTACTAAGCAAGTTTAATAGTCCAAATCACGGGGACTTTCTTATGTTTGATGAGCTTCAATATGTATGAAATGCAATGCCTAGTCACTTTACTGACAAAGGGATGACTTTCCTCAAACTTTGTTTAGTTCCTGACCATTCAAAGAAACTAGGAAACAATGAAAGGTATAGGGTCAACCTTAGCATCTGCCTAGATTTACCAGCAGGAGTGAAGATGCAGCCACTATAAGTTCAGGGTGTTTATAATCAGCAGTTTGGTGAGGGTTCTCCATACCTCTTGAGAAAAGGAGCATTCAAAGAATAAATGTGTAGTTGATTCTTTAGCATTAAGGCATTGACAACAATTGGAATGGCCTCAAAATCTTTAGCTTGATAATATCATCAGATGGAATAATATTGTGCAAGACTCTCCAACAAAAAAGGACATTGAAGGAGATAAGTAGTTGCTCCAAATGGCCTCCCCTCAACTGAACAAAGGCCAGTTGTTTAACTTAGAATAAATATGTTTTGTGATGCTCTGAGTGGAATAGGATTGCCACACAATTCTATCCATCCCAGTCCTCTCAAAGCACACAGTAGAGATATTATTTACTATAGAAACATTCAGTAGAGACTAAAGTTTGGGTAATGACCACTGATCCCCCTACCAGCAATCAGACACTTTAAGATTAAGGTTAGTGTCCTTAGTATTAGCTTGCAACATATCCTTAGGGCACTAGTTATCAAGCCAGAAGTAGATATCTCCCTTACCAAGTTCCCACTAGTATAAGTCTTCACCCATGCTTCTGGTTTTTAGTAAATGGGTCCATAATTTGGAATCTCCCAATTTCCAAAAGATCAGATTGGGATGGGTCTCTCTGCAAAATTTACCCAACATAAACTTTACCCAAAAAGAGCTTTTTTTTCTAAATTTAATCCATATTTTGCATAGGTTTACTTGCAGTAGCTATTGTAAACCTTTGAACCCCATACCTCCACCTATAGTGGTTTCGCAAGTTTCTGGCAGCTTGCCCAGTGAAATGTTGTCTCTACCCAACCCACAGGAACCTGTTAAAAACCCTTTCCATCTACAGTTGAGTGCTTTTATTCATGGTGGTCACTTGCAGAATGTATGAGGGGAAAGTGAAAGAATGCTCTTCAGTAAAGTAATTTTATCTCCATTTGATAAAAAAGTGTAAGTCCAGCTGGAGAGTGGATCAGATAGCTTCCTCAAAACTTCTTCAAATCATATTTATTTTGATATTCATTTTATGAAAAGAACCCCCAAATATTTTAGAGGGATTAGAGCTTCAAAGAAGTTGGTGAAATCAAGGATCCAATTCTTTAAGGTATGTGATGTTCCTGCAGAATAATAGATTGCATTTATCAATGTTAAACTGCAATCTAGAGTGTTGTTGGAATAACTGGATCCAGTTTAAAACTTCTTTCACTGCATTTTTGTTAGCTCAAGAGAATACCATAATATCATCAGCATAAACTAAGTGAGAGGTTGTCAAATTGAATATGTTGTCATACCTGGTGTAGGAATTGGTGAGCAAGCAAATGTTCAGCATTCAAGATAGGTAATTGTAGGCAGTATTTTTGGTTAGAGGAGTTGCCCATTGGAAGTTGTTGGCCACCAGAATCAAAATCCCGTCACCCACTTTGGAAGGACATTTTAATTTACATATTTATATATAAGTTTTAGAAAAAAAATATATGAAATCAAACTGACCCCATACTTTTCACAGTTTAAATGAAAGAGCACTATACCTCATATCATGTATCTATCCCGAAGGATAAACACAAGATTTGAGGATGAAGCTCGATCAAATAAACTAAGAAATATATGATATCCGTTTGGTCTGCGAAACTGTTTTATTTGCTGACAATTTTTCCCATTTAATATGAAGAATTAAATAGGGTTTATTTTAAGCTGGGTTTGCACAAGCTTCCTATAAGGGCAAGCCCCTATAGTTAATTACATCTTATATAATCAAAGTCACTTAAGAAAACTCTTGATAAAAATCAAGAAAAAATCATCTTCAAGGAGTTCAAAAGGATAGGACTTTTCAAGAAAATCGGACAAATAAGTGTTAAATGAGAATGGCTCAAATTTAGAATATTTTATTATAGAATCCAAAGGAGGAAGAAATAGAGGATGTCATAGATCAAGATGATAACCTCGGTGACTCCGCAGTCTATCTTATTTTTTGGCTTCAGTTTTGAGGAGAAATTATTTAAATGTTTTATCCGGTCAATTTTATTTATTTAAGGCTTATACTTATGTGAAATGATCACACAAATAGCCTGAAGGATGTGAGGATTTTATGTCGTGATGAACGACAACCTTGAAATCCTAAGAAGAGTTAGGGCTTATATTATATAGTTGAGCTATACAAAGGCCTAAAGAAAAGGTGAGGATTTACGTTGCATAAGCAAACTTCCTCAAAGTTTTATGACTTGGTTTTTTAATTCTAAAGAAGGATATGTTGTTATAGTTCCTCTTGCTGTTGAAGATGGTTGTGTTGCCCACAGTGCTAGCTCCAAGCTCCTCGTCATGGCGATTTTAAGTTTTCTAGTGTGTTAAGTTATGATGTCAAATCAAATGTCCCTATGGTTGTAGTTCTTTAAATGTTATAGGGCATATTAAAGTTGATTAGAGTGACACCAGTTAGGATCCTACGGTTCCCTCATTTTGGTACCACTATTTTCTATTGGATTCATCTAGTCCAGATGAATAATTTAAACTCAACTTAATGAGTACCATAATTTCATTTAGATCGTGGTAAACCTCGTTAGCAACCTATATTACCTCCTCCGATGAATTCCTGATCATCCAATAGAGACGCCTTATTTAGTTGCAATTTTTGTTTTGTGATATTTGTGATTAAATTTTAAGTTGTCTTATATTTTGAATGTTGAGTGGTGAATTTTATCTTGGATGATTTTAGTTTTGGTTTTCATGCAGGGTTACTTCTTTGTTTAGCATGCAAGTTTGTGTTTTTGTTCATACATGCAGGTGAGTGAGTACAGTAACGTACTAAAAAGTAAATTACGGGAAACTAAAAAAAATGCAGGTAAGTAAATCACAATAAAAACGTACCTGGATGGTCTTTCCGCCATCTTCAACTGAAAATCAAAATGCATGTGAGAGCATTTACATATCAAAAGCATTTTATGTAAAGCATGAAGATAAGGTTTTGGTGATTGTTGACCTCATTTTTTGTTGAGGTTTAGTTTTTTCCTCTTTAGTAGCCTAGGGTCTAGCCATAGGACTTNAAGGTTAGGACCAATATGTGGAACTTCAAGTTCAGCAAAGAGGATTTTGGAGTTTCTAATGGTGAGGGCTCCTTTTCTAGTTTTTAGGAATAGTCAATAAGAAATTCCTATGGCTAGACCCTAGGCTACAAAATAAAGAAAGCTAAACCTCAACCAAAAGTGACATCAACATCGGGTTCTTTCAAATGTACTCAAAATACCTGGTGAAAATCCAAATGTTTTACATATAAGTAAAGCTCTTATCTTAAGAAATCTGAAACTAGCAAATTTTGCTCAATTCCACCAAGAAATCTCCACTTAATGGCTTTCCCTAGCTCTCTAAATCACGAACTCGAGAGGAAAAAGATGACAGCGAGGGTGAAAATGGAGATTTTTGGGTTTAACTTTCACTTTTAACAGTTCGCGAACGGTTTTTGTGAACCGGCTCTTAAGTGCGGGTAAGTGGTGCTTAGACGCCTACCTCTCGAGTTACATCGCGCTTTAGTGCTAGAATGTGGCGCTTAGCTGTCAGTGCATGATTTTTTAGTTTTTTTAAATATAAGTAAAATGCGCTATTAGCCTAAGTAAACCACCCCTAAATGGTCTTATAACACTTAATCTACTATTTTCATCTCCTACAAATCTCCTCTCTCTCAAAATTCTTCCATACAAATCAATTCAATTCAAGATAAAAATAGCACTAATTTTCACAAAAACAAACATATACATTCACTCACAAACTATTACAAATACATAAACACTTAATTCTCACTCCAAATAGTCTAGGATAAGAAAATTCTTTAAATTCAAACACTTAAGAAACTTAAACAAGTAACACAGAAAAGTCATAAACACTAAAATTAAACACCAACATGTAAACACAATGACTCCTAACAAACAAACTTTGACACAGAAATGTATTCTGCTCTTCTTTTGATGGGACAAACTCCGGTCTTTCATTAATCTCTCCTGGGAAATCGGAAAATAAAGTTGATAAAACAGAAGGTGGTGACGAGCTACGATACTATCTTATTCAATCCATTTCTATTTAAGATACATCTCCTTATCTACTTCCTCCATATAACTAGTATGGCTGAATTGCATTTTCAATTTCCATCCAATATGCTCAAGATGTGCATGAATCTAAATTACCTTGGTCTCCAGTAAAGCCATGATAGTCTCAATTTTGTTGACCTTTTTCGAAACTCCTTTAATACTAACGGCTAAAAAATCGTTATACATTTCTTATGCACTTTGAATAATGAATTTCTTCCTCATGGTCTCTTCCTTCTTCTTCAAATCCATCTCCCATGAAAACATCTTATCAATATCTCCCTCTCTCTCTTTTAGAATTTTAGGGCTAAAAATGATCTGGGTGAAATTCCTTCACAAAACCCTTCTATTTATGTGCCTAAATCCTTCTAATAACTTCTAGGCACGTCTTGGAACTTCCTTGACACGTTTCTACAAACCAATTGGTGGTTAAACCTTCTAGAATCCAAATTTCACACATAGTTTTTAACTACCTCGCTTAAGAGCCTAAATATTGGCGCTTAAGCGTCAGTGCTCAACTTTGCACCAGTTAACTTAACGTCCAAATTCTAATTTTAACATGTCTATGTCACTGAATAAAGTCTTAAAATCATTACTAACACATAATAGTCTCAAAAATACTACCCCAACTTTTCTTAATCAAACACGAACAACAATCAAAGCAAAAACATACTGATAGCTATGGGTTGACTCCCACAAAGCGCATGGTTTTACGTCGTCAGCCTGACGTAACCAGAGCTTATTTTTGTTGACCCAACATCATTCGATCATTAAATTTATGTTGATCCCATACAATATAAGGTTTCATTCTATGACCATTCACTTTAAACACTTTATCAGTTTTATGATCTTTAATATCTACAGCTCCATAAGGATAAACTTTCATCACAAAAAATGGGCCCATCCACCTGGACTTAAGTTTACCTAGAAATAATCTTAACCTGGCATTATATAGCAAAACTTGTCGTCCTGACTAAAAATTTTTTGTAAGAATCCTTTGATCATGTCATATCTTCATCTTTTCTTTATAAATCCTAGCACTTTCATAAGATTCATTCATTATCTCTTCAAACTCATTTAATTGAAATAATCTTCTCTTACCAGCATCTTTCAAATTATAATTGAACTCTTTAATCACCAAATATGTTTTATGCTCATGTTCAACTGGCAAGTGACAAGCTTTCCCAAATATTAGCCTATATGGGGACATTCCTATAGGAGTTCTATATGCTGGCAAGCTTTCCCAAATATTAGCCTATATGGGGACATTCCTATAAGAGTTCTATATGCAGTCCTACCGACCAATCCATTTTTTGTTGAATTTACAGATTTTTTTATAATTTTTTTAATTTCTCGATTGGATAATTCAGCCAAATCATTTATCTGAGCATGATAAGCAGTAGCAATTCTATAATTTATATGAGATTTCTTTAATAATTTCTCCATTATGGCATTTATAAAATGACTTCCCCCATCAGTTATGATAAGTCTCGATATCCCAAATATACAAAATATATTCATTTTCAAAAACTTTGCAACACTTCAAGCACTAGATTGAGGTAAAGCAATAGCTTTTATCCACTTTGATGCATATTTCACTACTAACAGTATATATAAATTCCCAAATTATGGTATAAACGGTCCCATGAAATCTAATCCTCAAACATCAAATGTTTCAACTTCTAGCATATAATTGAGGGGTATCTTATTTCTTCTAGATTATTGCCTACTCGTTGACATCTATCACAAGTTTTAATATAAGCATTAATATCTCTAAAGATGGTTGGCCAATAAAATCCAGATTGTAAAATTTTTTATGTTGTTCTATCAACACCAAAATGTCCCCCAAAATCAGAATTATGATATTTTTGGATAATTTCGTAAGTCTCTTCTAAAGGTACACATCATTGAATAATCAGATACTTTCCTTGTTTATATAAAAATGGGTCATCCCAAAAATAAGTCTTAGCTTTAGAAATAAATTTTCTGTTGGCATGTCATACCATAAGGTATAACATCACTAACAAGAAATTTTACAATGTCGCCATACCACGAAACACGCCACTCATTAATTTTGAATAGCTTTTCATCTAAAAAATGTTCATTAATTTTTTTTACAAAATAGAGTTGTTTTTCTAACTCAACTCTGGTTCCCTTTCGATCTACTATTGTAAAATCAAATTCTTGCAAAAGAAGAATCAACCTTATAAGTCTTGGTTTAGCATCCTTCTTTTTTATTAGGTACTTAATATCATAATGATATGTATGCACTACGCAATGAGTTCCAATTAAATATGATCTAAATTTATTGAAGGCAAATACTTTTGCTAATAACTCTTTTTCAGTTGTTGTATAATTAATTGGGATTTCATTAAGAGTTTTACTATCATAGTAAATTGCTTTGAAAATTTTATCATTTATTTGTCCTAAAATAGCTTCAATAGCATAATCACTAGCATCACACATCAGTTCAAAATATTTTCCCCAATCTGGTTAAACTATAATTGGTGTATTGACTAATTTTTCTTTTAACAACTCAAACGCTTTTAGGCACTCTTCATCAAATTTAAAAATTGTATCTTTCTCCAGTAAATGGCATAAAGGCTTAGCAATTTTTGAGAAGTCTTTAATATATTACCTATAGAATCCAGCATGTCAATAAAAACTTCTAATTTCCCTTACATTTGTTGGATAAGGTAACTTAGTGATCACTTTCATATCATTTTTTGATATTTTATGTCCTAATACAATTCCTCATGCTATCATAAATTGGCATTTTTTTTTCCAATTAAGGACTAAATTTGTTTCTTCACAGCATTTCAGAACTTTTGAGAAATTTTTTAAACATGAGTCTGTTGACCTCATTTTTCGTTGAGGTTTAAGTTGTCCCATTTAGTAGCTTAGGTTCTAGCCATAGGACTTTTCCTGTTGACTATTCCTAGAAAACTAGACATGGCACCCTCACCATTAGAAATTCTACCCTCTTCTTTACTCAACCTGAAGTTCCACATGTTGGTCTCAACCTCTAAGTACTTAGTAGGTGGGGTCACTATGGGGGAAACTCAAGATGAGTCACCCTTAGGATTGCTGGACCTTAAGGTTGACCTTGGGTGTTGGTCTGGAGCTAAGGCACACACTACACTAATCTGCACCCACAATCACTCACAACGCTGAACTCAAATCTCTAGCCTAGATCCCTTGATCTTTTGGGATACTCATGTAGATGGTCCCCTAAACCTACTAGCCCTAGGGCTATGGTTTAGCTAAGACAACTATGTAGAGGACCCAAAATAGGATTTCCATTGGTCCATGGCTTAATGGTGATAATTGGCACCTCAACTCTACCAAAATACCCATCTTGGCCTTTTACCCCTAAAACACCCCCAAATTACCAAAATACCCCTCTTTGACCCAAAATTCCAAAAATTCCCAGAAAAACCTAATGAGTCCCAAATATTATCAATTTCATTTCTCTTAACTACCACATGACCCAATTTGGCCAATTTGACCATCTTTAACCAAAATCCCCAAATTGCTCAGATCCAAATTTCCCCAAATCCAACTCAAATGTCCATCAATTTGATCTCAATTGACCCAATTCCAATCCTAAGCTCAAATTCACTTTTGATATGACCAAACTAAACCAAATCCAAGCCCAATTTCAATTAAACTCAAATTCACTTCTTATATGATTAAAATAAACCAAATACAAGCTCAATTGGTCCATGATTTGAGCCCAATTTTGATTTGGGGCAAAACCCCAATTTTGACCATATGACCTAATCTCACCAAATTGAACCCATAGCCTAGTCAATTAGCTAATTAAAATTGCAAAATCTTTATAACATTCCTATACATCAAAATCAAATATCAATTATCCTTGGTGAAGCCTTAAATCCATTTGATTTTGGCCTAAATCCAAAATTCCCAAATTTAGACCCAAATTGGCTGTCCCCAAATTTCACCCAATTGATTGCCTTAACCTCCAAATTGGCATCCAATTCATGTTGAAAACTCTTCATGAGGTCCCTATTGACCATTTACAATAATCTATATGGACTTAGCTTAAGGCTAACCCAAGCTAGACCCAAGCCTAGCCTAACATGACCAAATTGATTAAAGTTCAAAATTCCTTCAAATTGACCTTTCAATTGACTCAAAACCACTTCTATCCTTCACCAAAGTTGTTCCTTATGATCATCTACACTAAATACAACAATCAATTGAGCCAATTGGCATGGCTAACCTAGCCCAAACCCAAGTTTTGGTTATTTGCACCCACTTGGACCCATACACTAAATGTGATCTAACCACCTTAAAGCCACCAAATTAATCCCTCCCCCACAGCCATTATTTGGACCTAGTGACCAGTCCAAACACCATGAAACCACCTAAATCAAGCCATGGACCAAAGGTCAATATAGGGATCTTATTTGCAAAAATGCACATGCTTAAGATATCTTTGCCAAATCCAAGCACATTTTTGTGATGGATTCCTATGGGTCCCTGAGCTCCTAGCCACCTCCCCCTGGCCGGCCGGCCAGCCTAGTGGCCAGAAAAGCCCAATGGTTACATGCTTAAGATATCTTTGCCAAATCAAAGCACATTTGCATTAAATTGTTGTGATGGATTCCTCTGGGTTCCCTGAGCTCCTAGCCAACCTCCCCCTGGCCGGCCGGCCGGCCTAGTGGCCGGAAAATCCCAAAAACGAGAGCCACCCTCATGGCACCTCACCCAAATCAAACATAGAGGTCGGCTCATCCAAATCAAACTATGGAGCTCCTCTACCCTCCACCTAAGCACCACAATGCACCCAAACTTTATGACCTGAGAGCCACCCCATAGCCTTTTCTATAAAAACTCACCTCCCACAGCCATGGGAGGTGTGCTAAAAATTTCTCAGAGAGGCCTCTCCAAACTTCACACAGAGAATCCCTAAGATCCCCTCAGTACATTACAAACATTTTCCCTCACCCATTCCCATTGCCGGAGCTCAATTTTGAGCTTGAAACCCTGCCAGAAACTTAGACAGAACCCAATACACCTCCACACTCCACGAAACTTCAATTGCTTGTGCCCACACCTTCACAAGAGTGAAAGAAGCCAGAGCCCCATCTAATCTCCCTTCAAAATCGAGCTTGGTCGAATTCATACCTAACTTTACACCAAGGTCAGGGACTCAATCCCTAGCCTCCTTAGACCCCAACGAATGTGCCGAGCATCTCTGATCGAAGCCTCCCTTCTCAAAGCAAAGGTATAAAACTCCTCCTCCTCCCGGCTTATTTTGATTCTTCATTTACTTAAACTTGATCAAAGTATAAAACTCCTCCTCCTCCCGAGCTTGTTTTGATCCTCCATTTACTTAAACTTGATTTCATTGCAATTAACCATATGGATGTGTTCGTCTCACTAAGTCGAGTCCATAGGATCAAACCCAAAGTGATTTGGTTGAGTCTAGGCCGAGATCTTAAGGTGGATGCGTTCGTCGCACTTAGACGAGTCTATAGGATCAAACCCGAGGAGACTTGGTTGATTCTAGGCCGAGAACTTAAGTTTTTAGTCTGGACGGGCACGGGATCATTCTTTCAGGGACGATGACGGGGAGTCATTCGATCAAGCATGTATCAAATGGACGGGGGAGATCGAGTCGGAAGGTGCTTCTAGACATGAATAGTGGGCCGAGTCAGCAAGCTACGTGGACGGAGGCGTCCAACCAGAGCGGGCTACGCATGCTTTCGGAGCCTTCGTAGGTTGAGGTGGCACGCACGGTTTAAATAAAAAATAGGGTTTTTTCTTATATATTTAATCCCCAAAAATTCAAAAATACATAACTTTGTATAGAAAAATCACAAAAATAAAATAAAAATACCTTCTTGCTTAGTGAACAGAGGAGAATAGTGTGGAATAATTTTTAAGCCCATTTGATGCATAAAATATTTTTAATTAATTAAATACTATTTGGAATCATTTGATTTTTCATGCATATTGACACATCACCTTGGCTTGAAATTTTGACATATTGTAGCCTCTGTAAGGGGAACATTCTCTGATTTTTCCAAAGTGAGAGGAGTTTCCTATATAGAGATCCACATTTTTCAAGATCTTCCACATTATTTCTTTAAAATAATCATGGAAATTAACATATTGGTTATTAAATCCCAAGAAAATTTTTGAAGGACCATTATGACCAGAGAAACCTTTGAAAATATTTTCATGGGTCAAGTCATTTAAAACATTCTTAAATTTTCCAAATACTAAATCACTAAGATGATTAATTTTAAAAAATATAAATATTTAAATGACTTGATTTTTATCTCCACTGTGGTTTATGATCCAGAGAACTCATCATAAAAGTTTCAAAATATTTTGGAGTCAATTTGATAACTTAAATTGATTTTTAAAGATAAATACCACTCTTAACACTTAAATGATTTTTTAAAAATCAAAATATAACTCAAAAAATCAATAACTTAAATTGATTTTTAAAGACAAATACCACTCTTAACATTTAAATGATTTTTAAAAATCAGATAACTTACAGAGAACTCATCATAAAAATTTCAAATTATTTTGAGTTCATTTGACAACTTAACTTGATTTTTAAAGATAGTCATCAAAGTTTCAAAATATTTTGAGTTCATTTAATAACTTAAATTGATTTTTAAAGATAAATTTATGATCTAGAGAACTCACTATAAAAAGTTCAAAATATTTTGAGTTCATTTGATAACTTAAGTTGATTTTTAAAGATAAATATCCACTCTTAACACTTGAATGATTTTTTAAAAATCAAAATATAACTCAAAAAATTATGAAACTTAGTTTGACTCTTAACACTTAAATGATTTTTTTTAAAAAATCAAAATATAACTCAAAAAATTATGCAACTTAGTTTCTTAAGTTCTTTGTGATCAAGTGTATTTTCTAAAAATAAAATTATATTTAAGATAAAATTTTGATTTTTAGCCCATTTTGAATATTTAAAATAATTAAAAAAATTCATAAAAATCACAAAAATAATGAAACTCGTGGAAATGTTCTAAATTGTTTCCTAATCACTTAGGAACAATTAGAATGTTTTTCCTGATTTTCTAAATAAAGATATTTATTTTCAAAGCTTAAAAATAATTTTTTTAAAAGGCTAAAAATGAGTTTTCACTAAAATAATTCCAATAAATCAAGGAAAAATCAGAAAAATATAAAATTTGTTCCTCGGAGTTTTCTGACCTTAGGGAGATTTTTCAAAAATATAAAACTTAATTTTCACTACTTAAAATATTTTATTTCAAAACTTAAAATAATTATAATAAATCACAGATAATTTAAAAAATTATGAAATTTGATCCAAAGGCTTTTCTAGTCTAGGTCTACCTCCAATACAAATTTCAAGGTATTATAATTTACCTTAGTCAAGTTAGGATATTTCTTTGAAAAATCCTATTCTTATATTAAAATAATTATATAAATTAAATTAAATTTTGAAAAATCACATTTTCTCCTCTGATGTCTTAATTGNTGAATTAGGTTTGAAATTTGGCTAAGTGTTCGAATTACATTAACTTGCCCCTTCATGGGTCTTCACCCACATAATTTTCAAAATTAAAATGATAAATGATAATTACCCCATTCTTAGAGATAATTGAGACATCAGGGTTCACTGAGAATAAGGGTATTCACGGGATGTACCATAAAACAACATAATGAGTTTAAATGGGCTCAAGGCTTTTCACTAGTTGGTGGGAGGGAGACATGGACCTGCTTCCCTCTCCTAACTTGTTGGATACCTCAGAGGCCTATTAAACTTAATAATTTTCGCTTAATGGAATCATCCTTAATTAAACTTTTAAGGACTTACCAAAATACAACATAGAGTTAGGAAAACCCCTCAGAACTCTACTTTTTTGCTTTTCATAAATGCCCTCACATGCATTTTAAGTTTCAGGTGGTGGAACGAGAAGACTCGCCATGTACACTTTTACAGTTTTCAGTGTTGTCTTTTTTGTACTTTCATACTGTAATTCTATAACCGCAAATTTGCAAGCTAAACAACGATGTCACCCTGTATGTAAACTAAAACCATCAGGATAGCCACGAAACCATAACCAAAAACAAAACTAAAATCAATCAAGATAAAATTCACCGCCACAACATTCAAAATATAAAACAACTCAAGCAAAACAAAAATTAAAATCAATCAAGATAAAATTCACCGCCACAACATTCAAAATATAAAACAACTCAAAATTTTAATACAAACCCACAAAAAATAACAGCTACAACTAAATTAAGATGTCTCTATTGGATGATCGGGAATCCCTTGGAGAAGGTAATACCCGCTACAACATTCAAAATTTGCAACTAAATTCGAAATATAAAACAACTTAAAATTTAATCACAAACATCACACAAAACCACAACTTCAACTAAATTTAAATATAAAACAGCTCAAAATTTAATCACAAACATCACACAAAACTACAATTGCAACTAAATTAAGACGTCTCTATCTGATGATCGAGAATCCCTCAGAGGAGGTAACCTACGGTTGCTAACGAGGCTTCCCACAGTCTATCTCTATTTGATGATCGGGAATCCCTCGGAGGAGGTAACCTACAGTTACTAACGAGGCTTCCCACAGTTTAAATGAAATTATGGAACTAATTAAGTTGGGTTTGATAAGTTCATTTGGACTAAGTGAATCCAATAGAAAATAGTGATGTCGGAACAAGGGAACCGTAGGATCCTAACCGGTGTCGCTCTAATCAAATTTAATATGCCCTCATAAAATTTAAAGAACTTCAACCATAGGGCCACCTGATTTGATAGTATAACTTGACACACTAGAAAACTCAAACATGTCGCGGTAAGGAGCTTAGAGCTAGCATGGTGGGCAGCACGGCCATCTTCAACAGCAAAACTTGTCTTCCCCAGCTAAACCAATCTTTCTTTCTTAGACTCAAACAACAAAGTCATAGGACTTCGAGGTCACTTGCTTATGCAATGTAAATCCTCACCTTATCTTTAGGCCTTCGCATAGCCCTGCTGTACAATATAAGCCCTAACTCGTCTTAGGATTTCGAGGTTGTCATTTGTCATGACCTAAACCCTCACATCTTTCAGNCGTAATAAATAAATAACAAAACAAATTTCTTTTGAAAATCAACCAATTGAAATTAAAACTTTAAAAACACATTTTTGAAAAATCAATTGTGACAAAAGCAACAGGAAAATAAAACAAACTTGTTGAGTGGATACTTCTGTTTTCGAAATTTCCTACTCTTTGTGCGCGAAGCACAACCATCGTTATCTACACTAACTCTCTACACATCCTCGCAGAATTTCACATTCTGCACAAAACTCCACGAAGCTCTATAAATCTTCTTCAAAATCAACATTTCCACATGACACACTACTGCAAATTCAACATCACAAGCTCTTTGTAAATTTCAAATCACATCTTCAAATCAGTACCTAAATACTCATTCTCATATCTTTGAATTTATACCTAAGTTACAATTCTCTCTTCTTCGGGTTGATACTTACATTTCAATTCTCATTTCCGAATCAGTCCTTAGTTTATGATTCTTTACATTTGAGGTCAGACCTTACATTCCGACACTTTCTTTTGAGAATTGACCAACATTTCAATTCTCATTTCTGAATCAGTCCTAAGTTTCTGATTCTTTACATTTGAGGTCGGACCTTACATTCCGACACTTTCTTTTGAGAATTGACCTACATTTCAATTCTCATTTTTGAATCAGTCCTAAGTTTTTTATTCTTTACTTTTCAGGTTGGACCTTACATTCCGACACTTTCTTTTGAGAATTAACCTACATTTCAATTCTCATTTCTGAATCAGTCCTAAGTTTCTCATTCGTTACATTTGAGGTCTGACCTTACATTCCGACACTTTCTTTTGAGAATTGACCTACATTTCAATTCTCATTTCCGAATCAAGTTTCCGATTCTTTACATTTGAGGTCGGACCTTACATTCCGACACTTTCTTTTGAGAATTGAATTACATTTCAATTCTCATTTCCAAATCAGTGCTAAGTTTCTGATTCTTTACATTTGAGGTCGGACCTTACATTCCGACACTTTCTTTTGAGAATT
>JXCR01140729.1:167713-208258 GCA_002079205.1 Phalaenopsis hybrid cultivar
AACTCAAATTTCTAGCCTAGATCCCTTGATCTTTTGGGATACTCATGTAGATGGTCCCCTAAACCTACTAGCCCTAGGGTTATGGTTTAGCTAAGACCACTATGTAGAGGACCCAAAATGGGGTTTCCTTTGGTCCATGGCTTATTGGTGATGATTGGTACCTCAACTCTACCAAAATACCCATCTTGGCCTTTTGCCCCTAAAACACCCCCTAATTACCAAAATACCCCTCTTGGGCTCAAAATCCCAAAAATCTAAAAAATTCCAAAAATTCCCAATAAATCCTAAATATTCCCAATTTCATTTCTCTCAACTACCACATGATCCAATTTGGCCAACTTGACCATCTTTAACAAAAATCCCCAAATTGCCCTTTAAAGACTCAAATTTCCCCAAATCCAACTCCAATGTACATCAATTTGATCTTAATTGACCCCAATTTCAATCCTAAACTCAAATTCACTTTTGATATGACCAAACTAAACCAAATCCAAGCTCAATTGGTCCATGATTTGAGCCCAATTTTGATTTGGGTCAAAGCCCCAATTTTGACCATATGACTTAATCTCACCAAATTGAACCAATAGCCTAGTCAATTGGCCTCAATTAACGTTGAAAAATCTTTATAACATTCCTATACATCAAAATCAACCATCAATTGGCCTTGGTGAAGCCTAAATCCAAAATTCCCAAATTTAGCCCCAAATTGGCTAAGTTTCCAAATTTCACCCAATTGATTGCTTTAACCTCCAAAGTGGCATCCAATTCATGTTGAAAACTCTTAATGAGGTCCCTATTAACTATTCACAACAATCAATTTGGACTTAGCCCAAGGCTAACCCAAGCTAGACCCAAGCCTAGCCCAACATGACCANGAACCCACAAAAATAATCGCCGACAAAGTCAAATGAAGTTCCAAACACTGAAAAATCATCCATAAAGACTTCAATCCCTCTTTCAATTAAATCACAAAAAATTATCATCATACATCTTTGAAATGTAGCAGGGGCATTACATAAACCAAAGGGCATTCTTCTAAAAGCAAATGTACCATAAGGACTAGTTAAAGTTGTTTTCTCTTGATCCTCAGGAGTTATTTGAATTTGGTGATAACCAATATATCTGTCCATAAAACAAAAGTATGTATTCCCAGCTAGTTTATCCAGCATTCGATCTAGAAAGGATAGTGGAAAGTGATCTTTCATGGTAGTAAGATTTAATTTTCTATAATCAATGCATATCCTCCACTCTGCAACTTGTCTAGTAGGTATTAATTCATTATGTTCATTCACAGTCACAGTTACTCCTTTTTTTCTTAGGAATGCAATGAATTGGACTAACTCATGCACCAGCTGAAATACGGTAGATAATTCCATCATCAAATCACTTCAAAATTCCTTTCTTTACAACTTCTTTCATAACAGGATTCAATCTCTATTGAGGATCTGTCATGGTTTTATAGTTCTCTTCCATATGAATTCTATGCATACAAATTGAAGGATTGATTCCTTTAATATCAATTATTATCCATCTAAAGGCTTTCTTAAAATTTTTCAGAATTTTCATCAACCTTTCTTCTTCTTCCATCGTTAATTTTGAGAAAATTATAACAGGTAAAGTAGAAGAATCTTCTAAAAAAGCATATTTTAAATGATCAGGAAGTAACTTCAACTCAAGTTCTGGAGGTTTTTCTATTGATGGAAAAAATGATTTATCTTTTTTCTATCGTGTCCAAAATTTCAAAACTTTCTCGAATATAGTTTGAATCTTCCATAAAAAGATCTTCACATTGATCAAATTCCTCTCCTTGCTCGTGTTCCAAATCTTTTACTTCAGATTTTTCTTCATAAGTAATTTTGAAACGAAATTCACTCAGATATCTATAACATCCATTCTATAGCATTCATCATCTTTACCTTTTGCAAGATATTTCATTGATTTTGAAATGTTAAAAGTAACATTTTGATCATTAGCACATGTTGTTAATTCACCTTTCTACACATCTATCATCGCTCTTCATGTGGCTAGGAAATGTCTCCCAAAAATGATAGGTATCTCTTTATCTTCCTCCATATATAGCACAATGAAATCAACAGGAAAGATAAATTGATCCACTTTCACTAGTACATCTTCTATAACTCCTTTAGGGTATGTTATTGAACGATTTGCTAACCGTAGAGTTGCAGTAGTAGGGGTTATTTCTCCTAATCCCAATCTTTTAAATATTGATAATGAAATAAGGTTAATACTTGCACCTAAATCACATAAAGCTTTCCCATAAAATATGTCTCATATCGCACATGGAATTATAAAGCTACCAGGATCTTTAAGCTTTTAAGGAAGTTATTTCTAAATTATAGCACTGCACTGTTTACTAAGTGCAACAGTCTCATTATCTTCAAACTTCTTTTTCCTGTTGAGAATATACTTCATAAACTTTACATAGCTTGGCATTTTTTCTAAGGCTTCAGCAAATGGAATATTAATTGTAAGCTTCTTAAAATCCTTCAAAAATTTTAAAAATTGCTTATCCAACTTTCGTTGACGAAGTCTCTAAGGAAATGGAGGTGGTGGTTTTTCTAAATCAATTTTCAGCGGAGAAATAGCTCTTTCATAATCTTTTGAACTGTCCGTTTTAGATTCTTCAATTTCTTCTCTCTCTACTTCAGTTTCTTTTTTAACCCTATCTTCCAACTCTCTTCTGCTTCTAAGTTGAACGGCCTTTACTTGCTTTTTATTCTATTTTTTCAAATTTATTTCAGTATTACTAGGAAGTATTCCTTGAAATATATTACTTAATGAATTTGCAATTTGTCCAAGTTGAGTCTCAATATTTATAATTGTAGCTCATTAACTTTGTAACTGATTTTCCATTTGTAACACCACTTCTTCTGTAGAAAACTTCTTCTCCTTAAATTATGGATTACTCTTGAAACCTGGAGGATAAGTAGATTTATAATTATTATTCCCTTGGTTATTCCAGTTTCCCAATGGGTTTACTTGATTATTCCCTCATTGCTGATTATTATCACCCGTAGTATTATTTCAATTGAAGTTGGGATAGTTCTTCCAACCTGGGTTATAATAGTTTGAATATGGGTTATTCTGCTTGTTATTTATGGCATTCAAATTTTCTAATGATGCTTGAAAATCTACCATTTGGCCTAAACAATTCTCTCCAATCATAGAAAATGGTTGAGAAAAATTCATTACAAATTGGTCTAACTTCCTTGAAATTATAGCAACTTGATTTGCTAACATAGTAAATGCATCAAATTCATGAATATTGGCTACTTTCTTTTGATTTACCCTCTCAGAAGGCCTTTGAAAATTATTGATAGTCATTTCTTCAATTAATGTATAAGCATCATGAAATGGTTTTGACATCAATGAACCACCACCAGCGACAGCAATAATAGATCTAAGAGATCCAGCTAATCCATTATAAAAAGTTTGAATTATTAACCAATCTGGTATTTCATGGTGTGGACACTTTCTTAAGAGCTTTTTTAAATCATTCACATGTATCATAAATAGATTCCACTTCAAACTGATTAAAAGACAAAATCAATTTTTAAGCTTTGAAGTTTTTTATGGTGGAAATTATTTAGTAAGGAATTTTTGCGCTAAATCACCTAAATTTGGATAGATCTAGATGCTAAAAAATACAACCACATCTTAGTTTTATCCCTCAATAAGAAAGGAAATAACCTAACTCTTATGACATCATCTGATACACCATCATATTTAAATGTAGCACACAATTTTAAAAAATTGGCAAAATGTAAATTTGGATCTTCAGTTGGTGATCCGCCAAACTGATTATTTGATACAATTTAGATAATAACAAGTTTAAGCTCAAATGAATTAGCTACTATAATAGGTTTTTGAATACTACAATGAAGTTCATCTACCGTAGGGTTAGCATATTCTTGTAAAGGTCTAAATTCTTGATGAATTTTAGTATTTTGATTGTTTGATTTGTCATTTCTGTTATTATTTAGATTTTTCAAGATTTTTTTTTTTTGATTTGCTTCACAGTTCTTTCTAATTTGGAATCATAGGGCATTAGTCTTTCAAAACCTAAACTACGCATACACTAACATAAAATAGAATAAATAAAAATAAAACACACAATAATTAAAATGTTATAGTTTTTTTAAAATTTAAATAAGACTTTCTAAAAATAGAAATTTTCTTTTAAATCAATCTTCTAATTTAATTTTCCACGCAACACCGCCAAAAACTTGATTCTGATTGTTTATATGCAACAGTATAACAATGTCTTTGTTTATAATTTTAACTTATATTTCCTTACTTTACAAGAGAACCAAAAATTTGATCCTGAAGAAAATAAGAATTTAACTCTTTAATTTATATATATATATATATNTCCAATGTGATCAAAGTCTATCGTTATGGAACTGTAGTTATTAAAGATCCTAAATGTGGAAATATATTTAAAGTTAATGGGCATCGATTGAAACATTAATATGAAGGGCACATGGCACAATTTAATGAAATTTTGATGTTGAGTCATCCTGATTAAACATTGGTACGTCAGGCTGACGACGTTAAACCAAACGCTTTGTGGGAAGCAACATATATATATATATATATATATATATATATATATATATATATATATATATATATATATATATATCTTATTATTTTATTTAATAATTGTTCTTTGTATTAGAAAATAATAAAATCTTAGAATCCTATGCAATCTTAAAAAATAATAGTTTTAGCTTTAGATAACTATACTTTTGATTTTATAAATGTTATAGAAGACTTAAGTGAAAATTTTTAATAATAAAGGTTAGTACTGGATTTAAAATATTTAGTATAAGAGTATAAGATTATGTATTTACTATTTAAAGTAAAGAAACTATACTTTGAAAATATTAAGGATCTTAGATTTACACTTTAAAAAAAAGAATTGAGATTTTATGAAATATCTTTTTCAAAGCTAAAATACAATTGTCAATTAAGGAAATGTGGGAAGTTCTTAACTTTAAGAAGAGGATGGTGGAGTTCAAAATCATTAAAGGCTATCTAGATATAGTAATCCTTACATGACATTAAAAGAAAAGAAAGGATTGAAAATGATCCTAAAAGAAAAAGAAAAGCAAAATAAAAAAAAAAGAAAAGCAAAAAAGAAAGGAAAACATATGTGAGGAAAAGCTTGAGGAGATCCCTAATTAAAAATTTGTTGCACTTAAATCAGCTTATGGAAAGGGACTTAATTATATTTCTAAACTTATTTTTAAATTATTAGCACACTTACTAATAGAGNAAATATTTTTAGAAAAAATTAAATGCCTCTGAATTACACATTGGAAGTTGAAAATTTTGATGTGTGGGGATTATAATTTATGGGAGCATTTNTTTTTATTAAGCTCTAAATATCAAACCCGCTGGGAAATTATGCAAAATACACTATTGAACAACAAACTTTTTATTCTAAAAAGACAATTACTTAAACTATAAATAATTTGACAGTAATTAAAATTCAAATATTTTTGGTATTTTTGATATTTTGACAAAACAATAACAACTTCTAAATAACTTGAGTTTATGTAAAAGAAAAGCACAGATTATGGAAATATCTTTCTCCCTTTCATGAATTAGTAATAAGTATAGGAATTCTATTGTGGAAGTATGCAAATTGTGTTGTGTTGAATAGGAGCAATAATATTTTTTACCCTTAATAGAGATGCTATAAAGAACAATGGCTAATTTAAAGTTTGAATAGTTCTAAAGATAGGCTAGGCTAGGAAGATACCAGCTCTCACTCTAGAGTTCCCTTGATTCCCTCCACCTGAGGGCTAACATCTCCTATCAGAACCTAAAACAAAAAATTAAGTTGGAGGCTTTAGCATGTCACTCTAAAGTCCTCAAAGACTACACCCTTCAAAGATTATTTTCCTATTTATTTGTACTAAATCATATGAACTACATTCTCATTCATACAACCTCATGTGATTATTTCCAATAATTGACTGAGACAATACCATCCCGGTTCTTACATGTCCTCACAACAAATTTTAGCATCTGGATAGGCCAAATCAAGAAGCAAACGAAGTACATGGATTTAAATCCTCACAACTTCTTCCAACATTAAAGATTAATACTCTCCACAACTTCCATCCAATACATTAATTACTTATCATTTTAAGGAGAAAGATAAAGA
This sequence comes from Phalaenopsis hybrid cultivar, assembly GCA_002079205.1. NCBI lineage: Eukaryota > Viridiplantae > Streptophyta > Magnoliopsida > Asparagales > Orchidaceae > Phalaenopsis > Phalaenopsis hybrid cultivar. Next base: position 173,913 of record JXCR01140729.1, read on the forward strand.
AAACTACTCAAAATCCATGAAGAAAACAAAACCACGCTTTAGTTTAAAAGTAAAAATCATTGTCAAACTAACAAGAAGTCTTGATTAAAACTAAAAGTAATTTAAAAACAAAGATTAAAAATTATCTCAAATCCTCCATCAAACTCTTAAAATTCGTTTGAATCTCTTCTCTTTTACAACACTCTAAACTCTCAAAATAAAAGTAAAAACATATAGGATAAAGTAAATTTGTGTGGTGCCTGAAAACCTTTACGAAGCTATCTCTAACTCTTCTCAGAACTCCCCCTTTACAGGACTTTCAAGCACCCCTTCAAATGTATAAACTTCCTTCTTTTAAAAATTTCTCAAGATGTGCCTTGGAAACTCTTCAAAATGTGTACAAATTTGATGTATTCTCCAAGGGATGCCTCCTTTCACAAGTATTTTAATCATATTTTTGTTCCTATTGGTAATAACCACCCTATTTAGCCAATAGGTATCTTAAATGCCTCTTCAAAATTCATTCGAATGAAAAAAACCGCCAAATAACTGCCTCTGGCGTTTAAGCGTGGGGCCTCTGGTGCTTAGGCGCAGCCCTCTCTGTTTCACCGGTGCTTAAGCGTTGAATCTAGCGCTTAGGCGTCAAAATACTTTTGCACAAATTTCACATTTCTGCTCCAAATTTGATCATTTTCACTTCTTTCAGAATTTTTCAACTTTCTACCTGTACCTGAAAGAAAACACACAAATACCTTCAATTAAAGTGTAATATCTCAAAAATAGGTATAAAAATGTGTCTTAAAACATTACATATTTTAGGGGTATCGCCTGGTAGTTGATAAATTTGCCCAAACAACCCCATATGAAAAAATTGATCGCATGAGTGCTTAAACGTCGATTTTGGCCGAGAAGGACAAGCATGTTGCCAATGTTCCTTGCATATGCAAAAAATGTGTGAATCAAAGGTTTAAACATTAAAATAATATAAAATAATCCTTTTAAAACCTAAACTCACGCACAACAATGGATGGCCTTTCCCGATTCACAAAAAGAATTGTCCCCATTTGTGAATCTTCCTGCTTGTGTGCACTAGTCGTTGCCTTATACTGCCACTCACCACGCAGAACGACGAGCGCCTCTCATCGGCTATCCTAGGCACTGGTAAGCTCTTCCTTTGCGGCGTGATCCCTTGATTTTCTCCTGATAGCATGACCTAGGCCACACTGACCTGCCTCTTTCTTCGTGCAACCACCAAACCAATACTCTCCTCATGCGACAGTGTTCCTCGTCAGCAAACACCCGACTATTGTCTCCTCACACAGGAAAGCCTACAATATGACACCCAAGTTGTTATGAAAAATGATGACAATAAAGCCAAAAATGAAACAAGAAAAATTGCACGCAGAAAAACACCAGAGCGACAGACATATTTACGTGGTTTAATAAATTTGCCTACATCCACGGAGCTGTAGAAGATTTTATTTTTTCTAGGATTTACACAATTGAGCACCTCAACGTCTACAAAAAAAATCTCTTTTTTCGTCTCTCTTTTTTTTCTCTCTTTCTCCCCGTGTCACTCATTCTCTTAGCTCTCAAGAGGACTTGGCTTAGCCCTTACTTCTCCTTTAAGGCAAAAGAGGCTACTTATACAAACCAGGAGAATGGTAGATGAGAGGTTGGTGAGTGGTAGGTGGTAAGTGGTAGGTGAGCGGTAGGTGGGAACGTAGGTGAGTGATAGGTGAGATTCTTAATTAGGAAGCTAAATAAATTGCGATGGACTAGGTCTCCACAGTAATTCTCTCACTTAGAGACTAGGACACTGACTGCATCACCTACTGGTTGCACCATCTAATAGTTGTACCGACCTTTTCCTCAAACATGATGTCTTTCACCTCTGCAACTCAAATCCCATGTCTTCATGCCAAAAGAGCAGTTGAAGTCGAGCGCAACTTCAGCTTCTCACAAGTAACAGCCTCAAAGAACATATCACTGTCAACGTAGCCTTATAAAACCAAGCTCTTTCCTGGGTTACTCCTGTATTTGTATACATCTCCCACTACATGAGAAATACCTTGCCCCTATTGAAAGTCATTTTCAACAAGTCCAGCCATGTACCTCTTACTACCACCAAGCACAGTCTTTACCCAGTACACCCACTTATTGTGCAATGCCTTCTTCCTTGATGGAAGCTATGTCAGCTCCCAAGTCTGATTCCCTGATAGGGAATCCATCTCCTCCTTCTTGGTCAGCTCCAACTTACTCAAATTCTCATCTTGTAAGATTTCTTCATAGCTCTGTGGTTCTCCACCATTTGTCTGTACAAGGTCCGGTTTTTCTGACTTTGGTGCTCTGCCACTTTTTAGGAAACTGACCTTCTTCTGCTTCCCCATAATGCACATCTGACTTATGCGTCCATGCCTAAGTAAACTTATACTCATATATAGTGTGTGAGTTTTCTTACACCAAGCAAATACTAATGCTCCTTCGGTAAACTTCCAGGTGCTATATAAAAACACCACCGAATGACCACCCTCATTGAGATGCACAACAGAGATGAGGTTTTTCTTCAGCTCAGGAAGATGTTTGACATTTTGTAAAGTCCATTTTCTCTTATTAGGGAGTGCAATATCAATGTTTCCCATCCCACCGGTCAGATGTACCTTCCTAAAGTCGCCTGCAACACAATTTTGCATCAGCTCCCGGTGAGAAGATGTATGGAAGGAAGCCCGTGAATCAAGTATACAGTCATCAACAAGATTGTAAACTATCAGTAATAGTGCATTTTGTATCTCTTCAATTACAACATTAGTAATATCATTCTGCTTTTCTTTTAGATATTTGCAGTTCCTTTTTATGTGGTCAGCCTTTCCACAATTTTAGCAGTTTGCCTACTGATCAGACTTTGATTTTGATCTTCCTCTATTTAAGTTCTTATCATGTGATCTCCTTCTGCAATCAACAATCAATGTCGAACACAAACCTGAGGTCTCACAAGAATCTTTTATGTGCACCTCCTCAGCCAAAATCAAATCCCGAATATCATCATATTTCAGTTTAGATTTTTCTGTAGAACTGTTAACTATCATCCTCATGGTTTCTCAGCTATTTGGCAATGAAGCAAACAATATTAGCATATGTATCTCATCATCAAAATTAATTTCAATATACGACAATTGATTTGTGATAGTATTGAAATCATTCAGGTGTAGAGCAACATACACACCTTCCTCCATCTTCAAATTAAATAATTTTTTCATCAAATGCACATTGTTAATCGCTGATGGCTTTTCAAACACACCTGAAAAATCTGCCATGAGATCTACTGTAGTCCTCTCCTTGATGAAGTTTTGGGCAAACGATCTCGACAGAGTTAATTTAATAACACCCAGAACCTATCAATCCAACATATTCCATTCTGCCTCGTCCATCTATTCTGATTGCTTTCCTAATAACGAAAGATGAAGTTTCTTTTCATAGAGGTGGTCATCTATCAACATCCTCCAGTAAGCAAATTTTGTGTCATTGAACTTCTCAGTCCTTGATGTCATCACTTCGTCTCTGCCCATCATTCTTCCTTAGATCTGAAACAAAGCTATGATACCAGTTGTTGTGACAATAAATTTGTAGAATGACATAAGATATAAACATTTACTTAACTATAGAAATGAACAAAATTATTCAAACCATCATGGTATTTTTCCTAAGCTCCTCTAACCACAAAAAACCTACTAAAATTTATCTCATAATTTTATAAGTAAATTTTTAATTTATATAATTATAATAAGATAAAATAGCCATCCCAGCTTAAAAATTAAGGTTACAAGCATAGAGATGCTCTTTGACCTTGCAAAAATCAGAGAGCATCTCCTCTGTCATGAGGAACAAACCCTAAGAATCTCAAACCTTTGTGAGCAATATCTAATCAAAAATAAATTAAAATACTGTAGAAAGTATTTAATTAATTAAAAATTAGAGAGTCAACAAATAATTTTTATTTTTAGTCCATATTATTCTCTTCTGTACATTAAGCAAGAGGGTATTTTTAATTTATTTTTATGATTTTTCTATGCAAAGTTATGGATTTTTGAAGATGTAGCATTTATTTAATTCAGAAAATTCCTATTTTTTCTACTTATCCATGCGGCATTGACTGGATCATAGGCAGCTCCAAAAGACCACGCGGCGCTTCGCCTTCTGATGCTACCTTCTGACTCAGCTATCACGCGTCCTGTGATCCCAAGAAAGTAAAGTTGTGAAAATTTTATATAAGTATAGGTAATTAATAATGGGATTCTATGCAAATATATGTATTATTATCAAATAATAATGGACTTTCTATTTAAGCCCAAAATATCAATCCCATGGGGAAGGTTTAATTTTGAGATGATAAATTAACTAGGAAATTCACAAGAAGTAAAACGAAATCACTATCACTAATTTCAAATTTTAAGATATCATCACAACTAAATTACTTAACTATTAGCAAAACAGAAATGCAAAATTTAAACTGTAACTACTAATCTACGAAACTATGTTTATGTAATGAAGATTTCTTATGTGAAAAAGCATCTTTCCCACTACAATGAGGTTTTAGTAAAATGAGATGAGATAAATGTTTATAATATGTATTGTGTCAAATAGAAGCAATTTTAATTCTCTACCCTGATACAGTGTTATAGAAAATAATTGGCTAATCCTAGGTTTAGTCCCTAAATCTATGGCTAGGCTAGGATAATACCAGCTCCCACTCTAGAGCTCCCACTTCCCTTCACCTGAAGGCTAACACTTGCTTTAGTTTTTAAACACTAAGATTGAATTGTGGATTTTAGTATGTCACCCTAAGGATTCTCCAATTCTACACCCAACAAAGTATATTTCCCTATTTATTTACACTTAAATTCATGAACGAATTTCTCCTTCATGGAATCAAATGTAATTCTCACTCTGTTGTAGAACTCATACTCCATTTCCTACATCATATGTTTAACAACACATTTTAACAATTCAATTGGCCAGATCAAAAAGTAAATTAAATTGGAGTTGAAAAATCATCACAATTTATTTTATATTTTAACATTGGCACATCCATGTTATCTCTTCATTTCACCATATCTCAGAGTAGGGAGAAAGATAAAGGAAACTACTCAGACTTCATGAGAAATATACAACAAAACACAAATTTCATATATAAAAGAAAGTTCATATAAGACTATTAAACAAACAACACTTATCTAAAACTCTTTCTCAAAGCAAATCCCTTATAGTCTTTCCTAGGAAATAAAGGAAGAAGAAATCTCTCACTTTTCCCCTTCTCTAACACTCTTAGAGAAAGATTCACACTTAATCTCACTACAAAAACTCTAAATTATATGAACAATGAACTCTTAATGGTTTGTGGAATGAAGATGGTGTGTAAGAGAATGCATTGTGGCAATGAGAAATCAAGAAGATTTGATTAGAGTCCAAAAGTCCTCTTTTTCTGATCAATTTCGGCCCCATATAGAGCCTCAAGTCGGTTCTCCAATAGGTGCTTCCAAAATCTCTTCAAAAAGTGTCAAATACGTCGAAACTTCTAGAATTGGTGGCTAAACTGACATTGGCGCCGTCAGTGTTGTCCTGGCATCGTCGACGCTAAGTAAAATTTACTATATGTTCTGTTGGTATGCACCGTCGGCGCTGTCGGCGCTGAGTATTTTTTCAAAAAAGTCTTTTTGACTCTAAATTCCATCTTTTTTGCTTTCTTTTTGCTTCAAGTCCTAAAAATCAACAACCTGCAAGAAAACATAAAAATATCTTTCATTTAAGTGCAATATCACCAAAAATGAGTATAAAATATAGGTCTAAAAATGCATTTATTTTTGGTGTATCATCCCGCTACTCCGTTCCATCCATCTTTCCAGCACAATCCAGAGCATCCATTTGATACACATGAAAATGGATGACATCCATTCATCATCCTCAATCTTCTTAACCCGAGAGCCGTCCACACTAAGACCTTAAAGTCTCAAGCTAAACTCAACCAAATCACTCAGGGTTTGTTCCTACACTTTCATCTACTCAAGACGAACCTATCTATATGGTTGATCAAACATGAAATATAGTATATAAGTGTGAAGAATCAAATTAAGCTCGGTTTAGGGTGAGAGCTCAATACCTTTGTCTGAGAGGTGTGACCTAAATCAAATGGTTGATGAAGCTTCAGAGGAGTCCAAAGTACCTTCAGATGAGCTTTTGTGCTGTGGTAAATTATCTATGTATGATTTCGACTAAAGCAGATTTCAAGTGTTGGTCTAGTGCTAGGTTAAAGGCTTTGTGTGATGGAGCTTTTATGGGGGATCAACTCCTCTCACACTGGGGATGGTGAGGGGCAAGTCAAATTGAATTTTGGTGCACTGTGGGGCTGTGACAGAAAGTTTCATGGTTTTAAGGCAAATTTCAGTGGTGAAATTAGCCCTATGTGGTGGTTGTTGGTGGCTGAAAGCAGGGGGATTGAACTTAAGAAGGTTTGGAGGAGCACTCGTGAAATTTTGGCAGAGTTTTCCTTAAGTTTTGGACACTCTCCCCTTTGGTTTTATAGCCATGGCTACCTGGTGGAGCTCGGGGATTGGCAATGGGTGCAAAGGCTTTCTGAGGTGGAGGCAAGNATTAACTCCGAAGGTATTATATCGGACAATCAAAATGAGCAATATATTCCATCTCTCACTATGAAGATCGCGTTTTTCTCATCATCACTGGACAAATAATGGAAAAGGCTGCAACAATCTGATAAGAACTACTGCAATAAAAATGCATCGAAGCAGTAATCAGAATCACAGAAAATTGTGATCTTTGCTGAGTAAGGTTTGCCTTCAAGCCCATCCTAGGCCATGGCTAACTTTAATATGTTTTCTGGATACTTGAATCAAAAAATATCTCGTGGATCACACCCACGAACTAGAGCATTGGACGGATAAAAGGAAAAGAAAGAGAGAAAGACAGAGTGCACAATAATACAAGTTCTCACAGTATAAATATAGTAGTCCTCTCTTGAAGAAAGGACCCCATATTTATATATCACAGAAGTATCTAGTAATGATATTTGTTTATTTATGTTCTTATGGGGATGTTGCAAGTAATTGTTACACCTTTTCATATTTGTAAGAGTCTTCATGGCCTTTTTTTATTTGTAACTGACATTGACACTATTTCATAATGACAACTTCTTGAAGATGGGCATTTAGGCTCTGTTTGGTCATGTATCCCTTATTCTTTCATTTGGTCGGCCCATGGTTCTGATAGAAGAAAACAGTGCATGGGGTCTCCATCTTTTGACTATCCCAGTACAGTCCTTTTGTTTCTAATTAGCAGATTCGTTAAATTTCCTCGAGATTCAGGTGGTCTCATTTATTATGTACAAATTTAGTTCTCAAATTATCTTATTTTTTAAAAGTGACAATACTAATGAGAATAATATGATTAAATGCATAAATTAACTTATTTATTGCATAATGAGTACTTATAGTGATTGAACTCTCTAAATTTTTGTGCCTGTATTTTCTATAAATAGAATGTGATCAGCACTTTCTCATCATCAACCCTGAATTTTGGCCCTTTAGATGGTTGTTAAAAGAGAATGGTAATGTTGAGCGACAACTTGCAAGAGAGGAAGACATGTTAAAGCCTTTGAGCTTTCAACCAAAAAACTATGTCATCCAACAAAAGAGAAGAAGAATAAACCCCAGAGTACCTGACTGGGAACAAAGAAAGAGATCACAGATGAGGGTTGACTTATGGGAAAGAAGGCGGAGGGTGAGGGTTGAACGATTGGATGAAAGGGACTTGGAGAGGGAAGCCAACCATAGGGAAAAAGGTTGATAAGGCTAGTAGTATAGAGGAAACAAAACAAGGAGGAGACGATCGAGAAGAGGTGATGAGTAGGACTAACATGCACACTATCAGTACATCGGTCCATTCTGCAAATCTAAGCCACCAATGACTAGCACAACAATAAGTTTAGACAATTGCGGTGAACTATGTCCAAACTTGGGAAGGTGTGGCCCTCATTCCTTTGGTCAGTGAGGTCAGTCCAGTGGCTATTTTAAAACATACCCGAAATTTGAAGAGAAAAATTCGTATGAAAAATCTCTATCTTAGGTGGTTTCTTTATTTATATTTCCATTTATGCATCTGATTATTTTTGCAAATGAGACTATTCACATCAAAGAGCTTGCACAATGAATCATGGGTTTGCACTATTTCATTCTTCACTTTTCCTTCCCTTTGGTTGATTTTCATCTAGTGCTCCAAAGGCCTCCAAGTGTTCTTCACAGCTATTCAGCTTGAAGCCGGCAATCGAAAGTTCTATACTGACATCATTCAACGTGATTCTTCGGGAGGATACTTGTGTGTATAGCACAAGTGTAGTACTAGAGTCACTCAAGCCAGAGGTGAGGGTGATCGGCTAATTTTTTGATTCATTAATCTTCTACCCCGGACCAGCTCTGAAGAGGACTCCAGCTGCCATTCTGCCTAGAAATCCAATCGATATTTGATCCCGGTGAAATATAGTTATGTAAAATTTTTAAAGTTGACTCTACCTTACAACGGTGCAAAAAATTTGATGTAGTATATTATTAATAATAATGTTAAGCACTTAAGACTGGGATTCTAAACAAGTATACGTATCATTATCATGTAATATAAGACTTTCTATTTAAGTCATAAATATCGATCTCACGAGGAAGGTTTAAATTTAAAATGATAAATTAACTAGGAAGTTCACGTAAATCAAACGAAATTATTGTTACTAATTTTGAATGTGTAAGATACTAACAAAACTAAAATATTAACTACTAACAAAACTTAAATGCAGAGTTTAAAAATAGTGACTACCAAACTATGTTTATGTGATGAAGTTTTTTTAGATGGAAAAACATCTTTCCCACTAGAATGAGCATTTTAGTGAAATGAGATGAGATAAATGGTTTAAATTTGTATGGTGCCAAATAGAAGCAATTTTAATTCTCTTGCATGATTTAGTGTTATAGAAAATTATTAGTTAATCTTTGCTTTAGTACCTAAATCTGTGGCTAGGCTAGGAGGATACTGGCACCCACTCCAAAGCTCTCACTTCCCTTCTCTGAAGGCTAACTCTAGCTTTAGTTTTTAAACACTAAGATCAAATTGGGGATTTTTAGTCTGTCACCCTAAAAAAATCTCCACTTCTACACCCAACAAAGTGGCACAATCCAGAGCATCCATTTGATACACGTGAAAATGGATTACATCCATTCATCATCCTCAATCTTCTTAACCCGAGAGTCGTCCACACTAAGACCTTAAAGTCTCAAGCTAAACTCAACCAAATCACTCAGGGTTTGTTCCTACACTTTCATCTACTCAAGACGAACCTATCTATATGGTTGATCAAACATGAAATATAGTATATAAGTGTGAAGAATCAAATTAAGCTCGGTTTAGGGTGAGAGCCCAATACCTTTGTCTGATAGGTGTGACCTAAATCAAATGGTTGATGAAGCTTCAGAGGAGTCCAAAGTACCTTTAGATGAGCTTTTGTGCTGTGGTAAATTGTCTATGTATGGTTTCGACTAAAGCAGATTTCAAGTGTTGGTCTAGGGCTAGGTTAAAGGTTTTGTGTGATGGAGCTTTTATGGGGGATCAACTCCTCTCACACTAGGAATGGTGAGGGGCAAATCAAATTAAATTTTGGTGCACTGTGGGACTGTGACAGAAAGTTTCATGGTTTTAGGGCAAATTTCAGTGGTGAAATTAGCCCTATGTGGTGGTTGTTGGTGGCTGAAAGCAGGGGGATTGAACTTAAGAAGGTTTGGAGGAGCACTCGTGAAATTTTGGCAGAGTTTTCCTAAAGTTTTGGACACTCTCCCCTTTGGTTGTGAAGGGGTCAAGTTATAGCCATGGCTACCTGGTGGAGCTCGGGGATTGGCAATGGGTGCAAAGGCTTTCTGAGGTGGAGGCAAGAAAATCTCTAATGGCCCTTAGCCAACTCAGAGTTCCAATTTTGGGTTTTAGCCACTTGGGACTCACTTGGGATGGCTGTTTTTGGTGGTTGAGGTGGTGGCTAGCCAGGGTTAAGTCATTTTTGGGCTCAGAGAGGCCAGGGGGTGGCTAAGGATGGTTAACCCCTAATTGCAAGTGTTGGTGGCCAAGTTATTTTGGTTTAGGCCATAAATTGGATGAGATCCCTTAAATCAAGAGACCATTGGTTCATAGTTCATATAGAGTGGGCTAGGTTGGTCTGACATGGTCACTAGAGTCCAAATGGTGATTGTAGTGGCTTTGTTTTGATCAATTTGGCTTGGTTTGGATAACTTTGGTACATGGGTTCAATTATGGAAAATTTAGTTAGAAGTTGGGTTTAGGTTGGGCTAATCATGACATTGCACGCAATTTATTGATCAAAATGGTGTAGATAATTGTCACAAGGAGTTTAGAAAAGATTTGGAGTGATTTTGAATTGATTTTGAGGTTCAATTGGAAGAATTTTGGCTCATGATTAATTTTGGGGGTGTTGGGTTAGACTTGGATTTGAGTTGGGCTAGAGTTTGGCTATGGCCCAATTAAAGTTTCAAATTGGTCCTAATAATTGCAATGAAGAGTTTTGGATATCAATTGATTTGAAATTTTAAAGTTATGGAGTTCAATTTGGTGGAATTTGGGGACATGGCCAGTTTGGAGCAAAATTGGGGGTTTTTGTCCAAGTTAATTTTGGAGTGAAATTGAGGCTTGGAAAACGCAAATTGAAGGTTCAATTCAATGTGGGGAAGTGTTTTAAATAGTTTATGATGCAAAATTGAAGCAGTTGGATAGATTTGGGGGTGAGATTTTGTCTTAGAGTGAAATTGAGGCTTTTTTATTTGGGTTGAAATTGGATTCAAATGTGTGGAAATTAGGCTTGGATTTAGTTTTGATAGAGCTTTGACATGATTAATTTTAATTTAGAATTGAAATTGGGGAACATTTGAATCAAATTGGCGGGCATTGGGGGTGAATTGGGGTAATTGAACCTTTAAATCAACTTGGGGCTTTTGGTCAAAATAGGTCAAATTGGCTAATTTGAGCTCAATGGAGTGGTCCAAAGTGATTTTGGGGACATTTCAAATGATGTTGAATGTTTTTGGACAATTCGAGCCACCAAGGGTATTTTGGTAAGTTTGGCAAAATCAGGGGTATTTTCGTAATTTGAAATTTTTGGGGTGTTTTGGACAATTTGGGTGATTTCAAATGGTTTGAGATGATTTTTAGACAAAATTGGGTATTTTTGGAATTTTGGGGATTTTGAGGTTTCAAGGGTAGTATTGTAATTTGGGTAGATTTGGGGGCAAAAGGCTAAGTGGGGTATTTACGTAAAATTGGGGTGTCAATCACCCTACTTGAGCAATGGACTAATAGAATTCCCTACTATAGGTCCTCCATGTACTGGTCTTAGCTAAACCCTGACCTAGGGCTGGGGTCTAGGGGACCATCTACATGACTCTCCCAATGGGTTAAGGGATCAAAGTTAAATATCTTTGGGTTTAAGGTTGTGAGTGGAAGTGTAATGTGCAAGTATGTGTGTGAGACCAACCAAGACCACACCACTAGAGGGTTAACATTAAGGCAAAGTAATCTTATGGGGATTCCCCTTGAGCTCCCCCACATTGACCCCATCTATTAAGTGTTAGAGGTTAGGACCAATATGTGGAACTTCAAGTTGAGCAAAGAAGAGTTTAGAATTTCTAATTGTGAGGGGTTCCTTTCTAGTCTTCTAGTAATAGTCAACAGGAAAGTCCTATGGCTAGACCCTAGGCTACTAAAGAGGAAAACTAGACCTCAACCAAAAGTGAGGCCAAAATGTACATTTTAGAGTCCTATGAGAATCCTATAGTAGAAATAAGATACAGGCACAGGTTCTGAGTCGTTTGGTGCAAGAACAACATGGAGGGTACCAAGAGCATATTCTCCTACCTCATATTTTCATTCAGCATTTGATATTGATGTATAGAATTAGGATCGAGCACTTATATGTGGAGTCAGACTGGTCTTTTTCTTTTCTAGCATTTGCATGTCTACATTTTTTTATTGCTTCTCATTGTCTTTTTATGTGCACTGGGATTTAAGGTCCCTAAAATTATAATTTTCCTACTTAAAAAATCCTAATCAAATATTCAAGATAAATTAAAATTAATGATTAAAATATTCAAGATTTTCAAAGTTTATTTTTTTCTTTCTTGCATGGCCTTTGGGCCGATTTTTAAATGAGTTACATAGCATCAAAATAACCCAAGTCATATTATTAGGGCCTTCACAATAATTAAGAGCCACTCTAGATAACTGCATTCATATTTGCATGTCCCGAGATGGAGCCCCCGTTCTTTTTCAATCTTACTAAGCATGCATTTTTTTTCTATATAGGAGGTTGCCTAGTGTGCCTAGGTTATTAAGAGGCTCCCCGCCCCATACGTGGTGTAAGTCCTTTTGCTCGAAGTGTTTCCAGGTTTTGTAGCTGAACCTCCACCTCTCTTTCTTTTCTGAGGAATCCTTGCCACTTCAGCAGGTGTAGATCTCACCTCTTGGAGCTCTAGCTTATAGTCATATGATAGAGTTTTCTTTCTCTGACCTTAGGGATATTGAGGTCCCCGTGTAAGATGCAATTCACAAGTTACTAACCGGGGATCTCAAAACGTGTTGAGTCGACTACCTTTTTGACCAGGTAGACTTGGGGTTTTAGTCGCTTATAATGACAGGTTTGTGGTATCCTGAACTTGCGGCCTCTACCTTCTAGGGATTACTCCTCCCCTCCTTTGGCTACCACTCTAGTTCTTTCGCTCCTGTTGAATTTATTTGTATCATTTTGATGGCTCGATGCTGATGAACTGTCACCCGATTGGGATACGATGATTTGTTCTCTGCTCTTATGGCCCAGATGTGCTTTGACATATGAGGGTAACACCATTGAGATGATTATTGGTTATTTCAGGGGCATCATTTGTAGATAAGTCGCTACCTACTTGGGATGTGAGATACTCACTCTCAGCCCAATGACTTAGTCAGAAATTTGAAGTGTATGGTTGTTCACACAACCTCCCTTTGATATCCTATTTTCCCAAGTCTATGAAAATACGAGCAAAACACCTTTTATCGAGAGTATTCTTATGAATTTCCTAAGATGTAATTAATCAAGTGGGACACATCCCCATGGGAGTGCTCTTGACCCCAAAATAGGTATCTACCTGAATCTCTGGTTATGGGTAGCCTACGTAGGTATTCTTTCACAGATATTAGTCAAAGGTGCCTCCATCTGACCTTATTTGGGCGGACATACTTGACATATCCTTGCAATGTTTATCGCATAGGTTCTCCATGTTTTGTTTTTTCTCTTGTCTGTCATCTTTGTTGTATGTCTGTCTTTTTTTATTCCTCTCTTCTCCGGGTTATTCATATGACCCAGAAGATAAATTTATTCTGAGAAGGGAAGCATACGACTATCGACAGGCTGGCGGCTTCTTCAAAAATAAAAGAGAGAAAAAATAAAGCGAAAACAACAGTGCAGTATGATTGTAGTCTTATAAGTATGTACTTATGTGATGGGGACTCATGGACCACAATAAAGTCATTTGTATCCTCTGTACTTCAAGCGTCTACAAGTTCTTTGATCAAGAGAAGAAATTTTCAAACATTGAATGAAGGTTGTTAAATAAGCCAATTTCGTCTAACTGATTTCATTGTAGATCCACTGAACCCAGATAAAGCGCCATGTAAACTAGGACCCACAAAATATAAATAAGAGAAGGAGATTGTCTGATTTTTGTTAATTCATGATGTACAATATAGCTATTTCAGATCCTATGATCAAACATTCTACATTTATTTTAATTATGAAGCATATATTCAATTCCACATTCTATTAATATCCATATGTAGGGTTTCCAACCTAAATAAAATCAACAATTGCTTGGGTTACATCACGCTCTACCACATTCTAGCCACTGAAGTTCTTACTAAAGTAAAGGTGGCCTGATCAATCTTCAAGGTTTGCTAAACACTGCTCTGAAAGAGAAAAACACATGTTTATTGAAAAAGTGGAGTTTGAAACTAAGAAAACATAAATAGATAGGAGTAATTAGGAGGTTCCTCCATGAGATTGAAGTCAAGTGTCCATTTTAGAACTCTAAAATTAGCATTTTCATTAAAAATAACCTTCTTGGAGCATATAAGTGCATAGTTTTCATCTTTTTCCAATTTAAACCATCCAATAACTCCACATTCCAACCCCACTTCAGCTTCAAATCCGAGAACTTCCTTATGGTCTCCATTTTAGGATGAGCATAAATGAATTTACTAACCAATGTGTAAGGAAGTGTTGCCACAAGCGATAAAGTGTCTTCCTCATATAAGAATATGGTGGGGTTTTTTACCCTGTAGCCATCATAGATCTCAAAAGATTTATNGGTGTCCATTTTAGAACTCTAAAATTAGCATTTTCATTAAAAATAACCTTCTTGAAGCATATAAGTGCATAGTTTTCATCTTTTTTCCAATTTAAACCATCCAATAACTCCACATTCCAACCCCACTTCATCTTCAAATCCGAGAACTTCCTTATGGTCTCCATTTTGGGATGAGCATAAATGAATTTACTAACCAATGTGTAAGGAAGTGTTGCCACAAGCGATGAAGTGTCTTCCTCATATAAGAATATGGTGGGGTTTTTTACCCTGTAGCCATCATAGATCTCAAAAGATTTATAGCTAAATAGTCAAATACAATATTCAAATAATAATATACTACTTATCTAACAAAATTCTTCTCAAAATTATTTTGTAGTTCAAATTTTGTTAGCTTCATACAACACTAGAGACCCCCTTCTTCTCTAATCACAACNCGTAGTTCAAATTTTGTTAGCTTCGTACAACACTAGAGACCCCCTTCTTCTATAATCACAACATTGATGCAAATTTATTATGGAAACTTGTTCTTAGCTTAATTCTATCAAGCAAGTTTCTAAACACATATTTCATTTATTCAAAATTTTTAATTGAATAAAATTTGTCATGGATTATGTACGATTATTACTAGAATTCAGTAAAATTAATTGTGATTAAAAACTAAACAATATTTTTCTTTGAAGCAATAGTGATTTCATAAAATCCTATGATCATTATGAGCTTGAAAAGTTTGTAACTAATTTTAAATGCATTGCTAGTGATATATTTGATGATAATGTCAAATAACCTTCATTTTTAAAGTGTGTTGTATACTAGATTTTGAAAGTCTTTTTATCATCGAATTTTGTATCTTCTAATTTTTTTGAGCCATTTGACTTTGTTTTTACTTTTGTTGTTACATTTGTAACATAGTGGTGTGGTATGTATCTTGTTGTAAATGTATGTTGGTTGCAATTTATTTTTCATAGTGATGTCCTAGTTCTTAAAATTTTGTTTTTTGCATTATTATATGAAAATGTTACCAAAGAAATAAAAAAATGAGCTATTATACGGTCTAACAAGAAAAAGAGAGCATGTTGCTCAAAAAAATTTTCATGGATAACTCTTCTTTAAGGGCCAAAAGGAGGATTGTAAAGGTTGGGTGGGCTAGAAGGCGGGCTTGACTAACTCTATACCGCATGAACTTCCCAAAGAAGTTAATCACGTTAGCATTATCTCACTCAATGATGATACTTTTTCACTCAAAAATCCATAGTACATTAACTTTTTGAATGGAAAGGATGACTTTAATATCTACTTGTGAGTTGTCCCAATATTGGAGTTGCTGGCCCAAAGTGACAAGAAGATCTTTTGTATAATTTCCTAGTTCGATGATTGGCTAGGCATAGACATAGACCTTGGGATTAGTTTAGGTCATACAACAACAACAACAAAACAAAACTTTTATCCCACTAAGTGGGGTGCACTACATGAATTATTTCTCTCCATTATGTTCTATTTAGTGTCATATTTTCATTTAATTCTAATAAATTAAGATCATTTTTATACATAATGCTCAATTCTTCCTAGGTTTATCTCTGCCTTTTTTAATATAAGTCGAATTTGAAATATCTACTCTTTTAATCGAAACATCAGATGGTCTACGTTTAATGTGATTAAATCATCTAAGACCAAACTTATGGCAGATATAATCATTTGACATAACACACACAATTTTATAGTAATACTTCAATATTATTTTTTTAAAAAATGTAATATAAATTTTTTTTTTTTGAGACTTACCCTTTAGTTTATGTTTAATTAACCCAAATTTTAGTTAATTTGAAAATTTTCTGAACACACAGCCAAGTTATCGTTTTTGACATCCTAGCTAAGTGTTGTAGCTATCGTCATTGCTCGCCACTACCACTATCATCATTGCTCGTCTTGCCACTAGCCATCACCCACCATGTGTTCCCATAATTGATGAGGACTACTAGTGGTCATTATTATGAACAATTGGCTTGACATACACTCTCTCATCACCCACTGTCCTCATTGGTTTGCCACCAATACTACCCCTGTCACACTGTTGGTGTCCATCATCAATTGTTGTCCATCGCCTCAATAATATATTTAACTTTAAATAAAAAAAGCGAAAAAAAAACTTATATTTTCTTTATGCCCAAGCAATTAATTTAAATTATTTTAAATACATTATCGTTCGATTGTGTTATCCGTACTCTTCTTTCTTCAAACCCAATAAACCCTTGGTTGGAAGCATTTTAGGGAATTACAAACCATAGTTTTTTATATTAAACCTCAGAAATCAAATTAACTTGTCAAATTTAAAATAAATTTAATGTTCATTTTAAATTTAATATATGTTTAAGTTGATTTCTAGCATAAACATTAAGCTGATTCTTTGTTGAAGATTACTTTGATGTTCTTCATTGTGATTTCAATTTTAATAACTTTCTATGAAGACATGATGTTAACATTTCAAGTAGTTTTAAAGTTATTTTTTGTTAAATTTTAGTGACATTCCACCAAATATTAATACTTACAAAATTTTAGTATATTTTTCTTAAAAAACAACTTATGTGTTTGCTCCAAAGTTGTTCGTATGTAATGCCCGAATCTTAATAGCAAGAGTCAAAAACATGGTTCTAAAAGTTGAAGGGGGTCGACATGTCTGAACGATTCAACCATGAATGTTTGGTTGAATTCCAAAACTTCTTTTGCACTAAACTGACTTAAACTATTCAAAATGGATTATTGAACTAAGGAATTGTTGAACAAATTTGATCTTAATAACCCGCTCATTTCTAATATTGAGTAATCTATGACTTTTTATTCTAATCAAATGGCTATAAATAAAAAATTGCTTGAATTAAGAAACCTAATTTGAAATTAATTGTCTTATAAATAAAAGAATAGAGGTTGGGGAAATTTCTTTTAATTTCCAATGTTATTGATGTGCCAATGTAGTGATGCTAATTCAATTTTTTTATTATTATTATTATTTGCAAAGCAATAAAACTATGTATAAAGAAATTAATGAAAATATCATATCCCAAAATTTTAATTTAAACATTTTCAAAATTTTCAATAGTGAATTTTTTTAGACAATTATATATTGAATTGAAGGATAAATTGACGTTCTCTAATTATTAAAAATTATATTAAGTTTATTTTTTTAATTTTGAATCATTTAAATTATATTAAAAATAAAATTACTTTTTATTGCATCTTCCAATTAATTTTTTTATTATAAACCTAACATTTGAAATTTCGGTCTCTTGTGTTCATCAAGTTCAATGTCAAACCCAATTTTCAAAACCTTACAACGAAAAGAGATGGATATCCAAAACTTCGCCCCCTTTAAATTTCTTTGACCCTTTATTTATAGGTTCTAGTTAAGAATTTTGATGTTACGAGATGGATTAACTAAGAAGTAAGATAATAGATAAGAGCCCATGAGGTGTAAAATTGAAAAGTATGAAAATATGTAATATGCATGGATAGATGACACAAAGCAATATTTGGGTTAAGTAGTCATCAATATTGTTTACATCCCCAAGTTTCCTCGGGAGATATTGTTAGCTCAAAAAATGAAGTTTTTGACTGGTTAAAATGTTGTCCCCTGCTTCCTGGTTAAAGCTTGAATTCTTAAAGAAGTCATCGACTAGCCATATGGGCATATAGCTCTAAGCTTTGGCTAATAGGCTAAGTTATATCTTGGGTTGAGCCTGCTTAGGCAAAGCTCACTTTGATCCTCGTGAAGCCATTTAATCCTTGATAATTTTATCATTACTTTGGAGAGTTCATCATGATTCAAATGAATTACCTATATTTTGAATGAGTTAATCATGATTTCATTCAGTCACTTCCAACTAGCTTTACTTTAATTAAACTATTAAGGTATTTAGATGTACAAATGAGTTCATGTGGCTTGTTTAACTTCTAGCTATTCAACCAAATAATTATGCATGGCTCTGTAAGGTGGATTGCATATCTGCTTATCAGAAAATTCAAAGCTGTTCAAGTTTACGGGTTCATTTGGGGCAACTATAGCTTTTTTATAAATGAGGATATAAATTTATTGTGAGAAAAATAATTTCTTTGTAAGCTACTGTGAACATTAAAAATATGTTTTCTTTTGGAAAAAAATTGACAACTTTCCTATTACTATCCCATTTCACCATATCTAGTTAAAAGAAATAGCTTCCCAACAAAAAAATGAGGAAGTAACAAATAAATAACTAAGCACAGCTATCATGCCGATTTGAAGAGGGAAAAAATTACCCAGAATAGACTTAAGATCTTAAATGTCAGCCATCATCGCCTCCCGCCATTTGTTTAACCGTTAAGATTAAAATACATTATTATCATTAGAAATGTTATGTACATTTTGACTAGAAAATACTAAAAGCATTCAATTAGGAAGATGAATGTAACTTCGTGATAAAGCTAATAAAGTTGCATGAAATTAAGAGTCCGTTTGGGGCAGCTTATAAGTGCGGCGTTTGGTTTGCGCGTTTTTGAAAACACTGGTTTTTTACACTAAACTCAAGTCGCGGGTCGACACCCGCGAACTGCATTTCAGGATAAATTGTTTATCCTGAAACGCAAAAACTGCCCCTAACAGACTCTAAGTTTTAAGCCAATCAAAAATTAATTTAAAACATTGTTATTTCAGTTACGAGTGAAATTTCAAATCCGCATAATTTGGAGAAAATTTTATGCCTAGGATGCTTACTTGACTCACATACAAAAATATACAAATATTTTATTAATACTAGCACAATATTTCCTTGACTTATTTTTTTTTTATCTTGATTTACTTACAAGATTCTCAAAGTTGAAACCTACATAAAAACCTTTTTTCCTGTTTCNTTTGAAGGTTTTTGGATAATTCGAGCCACCAAGGGTATTTTGGTAAGTTTAGCAAAATCAGGGGTATTTTCGTAATTTGAAATTTTTGGGGTGTTTTGGACAATTTGGGTGATTTCAAATGGTTTGAGATGATTTTTAGACAAAATTGGGTATTTTTGGAATTTTGGGGATTTTGAGGTTTCAAGGGTAGTATTGTAATTTGGGTAGATTTGGGGGCAAAAGGCTAAGTTGAGTATTTACGTAAAATTGGGGTGTCGATCACCCTACTTGAGCAATGGACTAAGAGAATTCCCTACTATAGGTCCTCCATGTACTGGTCTTAGCTAAACCCTGGCCTAGGGCTAGTGGGTCTAGGGGACCATCTACATGACTCTCTCAATGGGTTAAGGGATCAAAGTTAAATATCTTTGGGTTTAAGGTTGTGAGTGGAAGTGTAATGTGCAAGTATGTGTGTGAGACCAACCAAGACCACACCACTAGAGGGTTAACATTAAGGCAAAGTAATCCTATGGGGATTTTCCTTGAGCTCCCCCACATTGACCCCACCTATTAAGTGTTAGAGGTTAGGACCAATATGTGGAACTTCAAGTTGAGCGAAGAAGAGTTTAGAATTTCTAATTGTGAGGGGTTCCTTTCTAGTCTTCTAGTAATAGTCAACAGGAAAGTCCTATGACTAGACCCCTACTAAAGAGGAAAACTAGACCTCAACCAAAAGTGAGGCCAAAATGTACATTTTAGAGTCCTATGAGAATCCTATAGTAGAAATAAGATACAGGCACAGGTTCTGAGTCGTTTGGTGCAAGAACAACATGGAGGGTACCAAGAGCATATTCTCCTACCTCATATTTTCATTCAGCATTTGATATTGATGTATAGAATTAGGATCGAGCACTTATATGCGGAGTCAGACTGGTCTTTTTCTTTTTTAAGATATGTTGCTGACCCAGCGGCATTGGCTTGTTTTATTATTTTGTCTAGCTTGTTTTGTTGTCATTTGCATGTCTACATTTTTTTATTGCTTTCCATTGTCTTTTTATGTGCACTGGGATTTAAGGTCCCTAAAATTATAAATTTCCTACTTAAAAAATCATAATCAAATATTCAAGATAAATTAAAATTAATGATTAAAATATTCAAGATTTTCAAAATTTGTTTTTTTCTTTCTTTGCATGGCCTTTGGGCCGGTTTTTTACATAGCATCAAAATAACCCAAGTCATATTATTAGGGCCTTCACAATAATTAAGAGCCACTCTAGATAACTGCATTCATATTTGTATGTCCTGAGGTGGAGCCCCCGTTATTTTTCAATCTTACTAAGCATACATTTTTTTCTATATAGGAGGTTGCCTAGTGTGCCTAGGTTATTAAGAGGCTTCCCGCCCCATACGTGGTGTAAGTCCTTTTGCTCGGAGTGTTTCCAGGTTTTGTAGCTGAACCTCCACCTCTCTTTCTTTTCTGAGGCATCCTTGCCACTTCAGCAGGTGTAGATCTCACCTCTTGGAGCTCTAGCTTATAGTCATATGATAGAGTTTTCTTTCTCTGACCTTAGGGATATTGAGGTCCCCGTGTAAGATGCAATTCACAGGTTACTGACCGGGGATCTCAAAACGTGTTGGGTCGACTACCTTTTTGACCAGGTAGACTTGGGGTTTTAGTGGCTTATAATGACAGTTTGTGGTATCCTGAACTAGCGGCCTCTACCTTCTAGGGATTACTCCTCCCCTCCTTTGGCTACCACTCTAGTTCTTTCGCTCATGTTGACTTTATTTGTATCATTTTGATGGCTCGATGCCGATGAACTGTCACCCGATTGGGATACGATGATTTGTTCTCTGCTCTTATGGCCCAGATGTGCTTTGACATATGAGGGTAACACCATTGAGATGATTATTGGTTATTTCAGGGGCATCATTTGTAGATAAGTCGCTACCTACTTGGGATGTGAGATACTCACGCTCTGCCCAATGACTTAGTCAGAAATTTGAAGTGTATGGGTGTTCACACAACCTCGCTTTGATATCCTATTTTCCCAAGTCTATGATAATACGAGCGAAACACCTTTTATCGAGAGTATTCTTATGAATTTCCTAAGATGTAATTAATCAAGTGGGACACATCCCCATGAGAGTGCTCTTGACCCCAAAATAGGTATCTACCTGAATCTCTGGTTATGGGTAGCCTACATAGGTATTCTTTCACAGATATTGGTCAAAGGTGCCTCCATCTGACCTTATTTGGGCGGACATACTTGACATATCCTTGCAATGTTTATCGCATAGGTTCTCCATGTTTTGTTCTCTTGTCTGTCATCTTTGTTGTATGTCTGTCTTTTTTAATTCCTCTTTTCTTCGGGTTATTCATATGACCCAGAAGATAAATTTATTCTGAGAAGAGAAGCATACAACTATCGACAGGCTGGCGGCTTCTTCAAAAATAAAAGAGAGAAAAAATAAAGCGAAAACAATAGTGTAGTATGATTGTAGTCTTATCAGTATGTACTTATGTGATGGGGACTCATGGACCACAATAAAGTCATTTGTATCCTCTGGACTTCAAGCGTCTACAAGTTCTTTGATCAAGGGAAGAAATTTTCAAACATTGAATGAAGGTTGTCAAATAAGCCAATTTCGTCTAACTGATTTCATTGTAGATCCACTGAACCCAGATAAAGCGCCATGTAAACTAGNCATGATCAGGAATAATCCCTAATACAGAAGCGCACATAGAAAGTGTATCCCTGGAGAAGAGAAAATTGGACATTAGCTCAAATCAATATTATTTCTTTAAGCAGCAAATTTTTTGTTCATTTATCANACGAGCCTCCAGTCACTCCTAATGTGTCTAACAATTTGAGTACCACCTCCTCAAGGTCTGCCGTGCCAGAGGGCATCCGAACACTGACCTGAGGGGTCTTACTGACTGTTATGGAACAAAAGGATACATCCAGATATCTTTGTCTTGTTAGTATGATCAGGAATAATCCCTAATACAGAAGCGCACATAGAAAGTGTATCCCTGTAGAAGAGAAAATTGGACATTAGCTCAAATCAATATTATTTCTTTAAGCAGCAAATTTTTTGTTCATTTATCANCCATATATTTTGTTCATTTATCATAATGCTTCTTTGTAAGTTAGCAAACAAAATATCAAGCACCCCATAAAAAATATCTTGTCTACGTGTATTGAAGCCTGTTTTGGCCCATGGTTTCAGGTGAGATTATTGAGTAAAATAAGGGCATGTAAGGAAAAGTAAAAGAAAACTTAAAAATAAAACACAATGTATTTAAAGCGAGTAAGAGAGAGTGGACTGCATCGTGAAATAATCTCATATCACTATTTAAGCATCCATGGTTCCGTTCATGGTACCTTAATCCCTCTATTCCGGGCCGTGACAGCCTACACCTCATTGTAACAACCAAATGAGACATTGGAATTCTTCTAGAAGCNGGCGGGAATTTAAATGGACATTGCTCAAATAAGATCATTTCTGACATCTTTAAAGACCAAAACTTGGATATCGTTTCCCTCTACAAGCTCTTGATCTTCCTAAGTTTGAACATCCTTCCCTTTCCCTCTGTTTTAAATTCTAGTTTCATAGAATGTCGTAGGAAGGATTATTACAATGTATAAAAATGGCCAAGATGTGACAAAAAAATTGTGTTAAAATTCCAAGGTATAGGTTGTGTGAAACTCCCATTTCGAAAATGATGTAGCTACGGTGGTACAGAGTATTTCTGCTGTGTCAAAACAAAAGAATATCCAGTTCTAATTTCAACTGGTCAAAATAATCTCATATCACTATTTAAGCATCCATGGTTCCGTTCATGGTACCTTAATCCTCTCTATTCCGGGCCGTGACAGCCTACACCTCATTGTAACAACCAAATGAGACATTGGAATTCTTCTAGAAGCAATCTAGCCAGAAAGGACTGCTACAAGAGAATATAACATTTATTGAGCAGATCATCTTGTCAAACGAACCATACGCACCACAGNTAGAGATTGGAATTCTTCTAGAAGCAATCTAGCCATAAAGGACTGCTCCAAGAGAATATAACATTTATTGAGCAGATCATCTTGTCAAACGAACCATACAAAACTAGTTTTGGAGAAATTCATCATTTACGAGTGAATATTAGATATTGGTCTTTGGAATATTTAGNATGAAAACTAGTTTTGGATAAATTCATCATTTACGAGTGAATATTAGATATGGTCTTTGGAATATTTAGGGTGGAGTTAAGCGTTTCGCTTAAACTAGAGCTGGTTAAAAATCTTAAGTTTGTTTGCATAATACTGAAAAAGCTCAACTTCAGGTCCCCAACATCATCATAAATGGTGAATTTGGCTTTTTTTTTCCTACAAGTGAACATCAAATATTGGTAATAGCATAATGATGTACCAACACTCTTGAATGAAAAGCAGTGCAGTGTCAGTAATGTTCAAGACATGGACAAGCACCCAACATGCATCTGAAGCATGTCGGAAATGGAACTACGTGGGCCCTAGTTTAACCTTAATGTTTGAAGCCGTACATTATAGGCAACTTTGAAGCTTCTTCTAGATGAAGTAGAATGGTAAGGGAAATGTGCTTGTTAGCGAAAGTTTAAAATCTTTAGTCAAGATCAAAAGTTCATACAACAATAGGAAGAGCACCATTTCATTATAAGTTGAGATAGTAGTCGAGCCATTGTTGTGATGTACGTTGCAATTTTAAGAGAAGCCTAACAAAACCCTTTACTTTCTCCATCTGAGGACAATATCTTAGAGCTCTTGCAAGCATTTTGAAAATCAACAATACTTTCTCCATCTGATGACAATATCATAAAGGTAGTCATGAAATTCTTGATGGAGGAAATTTAAGCCCCTGGAATATTTGATGATATAGTTTGCAATCTCAATCTCTTCCTAGATCATTTAACATTCCGAGCTCTCTTACTACCGTACATATGAGGTCAAATTCACTTCACCTCTTTTTCTGTCATCTGAATTTGATGAAGATAAGGATGAGCTAGTCAAGTATCCTAATTACTTTCTAGTGGTGTTCATGCATCCCAGCTAGATGCTGAAGGGAAGAGAACATGAGTGAAGATAGAGGAGAAATTTGACTAAAAGTTAGAGAAGTCATGGAAGAAGAGGTTGCTTCAATCTTAAAAGTACATTATCTTAAGAAACAAAATTAGATAACAAAAAAATGGGCCTATCTTAATACTAATCAATGTTAAAATCCCAATCCCTTCCCGCAATTTCCTCCCCTAGCTAGATAAAATGTGGTCTGAGTTGCAGAGGTTGTTTAAAGGAATCTAAAAATGGTACAACAAATAACTCTTTTGAGAAGACGCATAGTATTTCAACCACTTCAGTTAAATGCAAAGAAGCTTGAACATGAAAATAATATCTCTAAATAGAAACCATGTAATTATCCTAACTGTATATCCTTCTTAATGCAAATTTGAGATTATTTAAATTGTAATGTCAATGGTTTAAAAGTATGCCTTAAGACCATGGTCAAATTACATTAGAAGCAACAAAAGCTTAACAATGAGGGAAAATTGGCATTGAACATTATAAAGACAGTAACGCTTGGTCTGGCTCCGCTTCTCCTTTTTTAAAAATTCGTTTAAACTGAGATTTTTCAAAAATGGTGTTTTAACGTTCAGCTTTAAAACTGATGTACTGTTTGGAGATAGGTGTGTCTTTCTGCGTTCCTTCAATTCTTCTTTGTTGGAGGAAGTGAAGGCGCCAGCTTACGGAATCCTCTTCAGCCCGTGTCAAAGTTTTAAATGCAGCCATAAGATTGAGTGAAGTCTTTGAAGTCAGCAAAAANTCTGCGTTCCTTCAATTCTTCTTCGTTGGAGGAAGTGAAGGCGCCAGTTTACGGAATCCTCTTCAGCCCATGTCAAAGTTTTAAATGCAGCCATAAGATTGAGTGAAGTCTTTGAAGTCAGCAAAAAAAAAAAAGATTGCTATAAAGGCTACAAAAATCAGAATTCAACGTTTTAATTCTTTTTTTTTTTTTCCTTCCATTTCTCGCATATGGATTGTTCAAGAAAGACTTTCCTTCTTGAATTAAACTTTGCCTGAGCGGATTGACTCTCACCTTCCNGAAAGGCTACAAAAATCAGAATTCAACGTTTTAGTTCTTTTTTTTTTTCCTTCCATTTCTCACATATGGATTGTTCAAGAAAGACTTTCCTTCTTGAATTAAACTTTGCCTGAGAGGATTGACTCTCACCTTCCAATGATAGGAATAGTTTCATGAACATTAGTCTCACAGAAAGATCAAAGAGACTTGGCATTTTCCAGGGACTGCGTCAGTTTGTCAACATTCTTCCCATCATTGAGCATCTCATAAAAATCATTTGCAAGTGAAAAAAGTTTCTCAATGTCCCCCTTTTGACTGTCTACTATCAACAAATACTTCGAAAAGCTTCTTAGTTTGTGCTCTGTTTCTATTTCAAAGGGGGCGTTGGAGGGCGGCAGGAGAGGAGATGGAGGGGAAGGAGGTGGCTGTGAAAGAACTTGACGACGGTGAAGAGGTCGTATACTGGGAGAGGACTGGTGGGTTTGGTGATGAAAGCTGTCTTCATTTGGAGAAGCTGCTCCACTCCAATGATTTTGGAAATTTTCCAAAACAGTGGAATGCTGCCAAGAAACACCAGAAAGGAGCTCCCAAATCGCGTCTTGAAAACGGAGATAACTATCATTCTGGTAGTTGCATTTCCGGAGAAGTCGATTGGCCAAACGAACAGTCGGCGTTCTCTCGACGTTTGCTGGAACCGAACGGTGGTATTATGCCCTCTCAAACTAAAAGCCTAAATGAGTAAAAAATGGTGTTTTTCTTTAATAAGCATCAAAGAAGATGACCATTGATCTTGCACCAATTCCATTTACTACTTACGTAGAGTCCTATACAAGACAAGTTAAATAAGTCCTTACTATTGCATCTACAACAATGGAGTCTAAACTTGTGGTGACTTGAACTATGAAGTACGTGGTAGCCTGCTTGATATAAAAATTGTACTTGTGATCTCTAGAGGTCATCAAAATTAATAAAGAAGTCGCACTCCTTTAAGGCAACATAATTCGTCTACTTACAAGGGCTAAAAGAAGTCATTGATAGGTGCTCAAGAGGGAAAAAAAATCATCTAGGTGTGCTTCTAATGGAAAATAAAAAAAAAATGAGTAACAAAATTTTCACGCCCATAACGTATTCAAAAAGGAAAATATCTCAACAAAGCATGGAAGAGCTCAAGTATTGAAAACCAATAGAGTAGAAGAGGATCACCCCAATTGAGTTAAGAGCAACCATGAATTTTATTCATATGGCTCCATGTTATTTTTATTGTGTTTGGCATCTATCCTAATAGAATTAAATCAAAAAATATAACACTCAATAGAACGTAATGGAGAAAAAGGATTCATGTAGCCGAACCCACTTAGTGGGATAAAGGTTTGTTGTTGTTGTTGTTGTTGTTGTGTTTAGCATCTACTCATCCCAAGATTATGAATATAAAAATGGAGAGGAAGATCTTGTTTTTATTCGTGTAAATCTTTAGCGGCTTTAACCCTTGTCAATATTCTTCTTATTTAGTTGTTCAAGCAGCACACAATCTACATTATACATAGATTTGTTATGCTCCTAGATGTTTATTTGAAGATTAATATAGTGCATTCAACAAATGGTCCTATAAGGGGAAAAGAGTTTGATTTGTTTCATCCATAAATTAGGACGAAACAATCCACATCTCTCCCTATAGATGGAGGAAAAAATATCAAATCATAGGTTGGCCCTTCCCTGACTAAGAAAAAAAAAACAAATGACTCGCCCAAAAGAAAGAAGAGGAATGAAAGAGAAAAC
Organism: Phalaenopsis hybrid cultivar; assembly: GCA_002079205.1. Lineage (NCBI taxonomy): Eukaryota > Viridiplantae > Streptophyta > Magnoliopsida > Asparagales > Orchidaceae > Phalaenopsis > Phalaenopsis hybrid cultivar. Next base: position 201,077 of record JXCR01140729.1, read on the forward strand.
AAATGTGCCTTCATAAAGAAGAAAAGTTGACTGAAGATGAAAATAAAATTGAACACCTATTCTAATAGATAGAGAGGCTTAACCAACCCTTGAAAAGGAAGATGAAAAAAACTATTGAGAATTAGAGGAAACCTATTTAAATCATTGTAAGCAATAAAAAAAACAAAAAATACAAAAAATAATACAGAAAAATTAAAAATAAGAAAACCAATAAACAAAAAATAATATTAACACAAAAAATAANTATCTAGGTGTGCTTCTAATGGAAAAGAAAAGAAAATGAGTAACAAAATTTTCACGTCCATAACGTATTCAAAAAGGAAAATATCTCAACAAAGCATGGAAGAGCTTAAGTACTGAAAACCAATAGAGTAGAAGAGGATCACCCCAACTGAGTTAAGAGCAACCATGAATTTTATTCATATGGAGGATTCCATTCAATTGAATCTCCATGTTATTTTTATTGTGTTTAGCATCTATCCTAATAGAATTAAATGAAAATATAACACTCAATAGAAAGCAATGGAGAAAAAGGATTCATGTAGCCGAACCCACTTAGTGGGATAAAGGTTTGTTGTTGTTGTTGTGTTTAGCATCTAATCATCCCAAGATTATGAATATAAAAATGGAGAGGAAGATTTTGTTTTTATTTATGTATATCTTTAGCGGCTTTAACCCTTGTCAATATTCTTCTTATTTAGTTGTTCAAGCAGCACACAATCTACATTATACATAGATTTGTTATGCTCCTAGATGTTTATTTGAAGATTAATATAGTGCATTCAACAAATGGTCCTATAAGGGGAAAAGAATTTGAGTTGTTTCATCCATAAATTAGGAAGAAACAATCCACATCTCTCCCTATAGATGGAGGGAAAAATATCAAATCATAGGTTGGCCCTTCCCTGACTAAGAAAAAAAAAACAAATGACTCACCCAAATGAAGGAAGAGGAATGAAAGAGAAAACAAATGTGCCTTCATAAAGAAGAAAAGTTGACTGAAGATGAAAATAAAATTGAACACCTATTCTAATAGATAGAGAGGCTTAACCAACCCTTGAAAAGGAAGATGAAAAAAACTATTGGGAATTAGAGGAAACCTATTTAAATCATTGTAAGCAATAAAAAAAAAAACAAAAAAAAAACAAAAAATAATACAGAAAAATTAAAAATAAGAAAACCAATAAACAAAAAATAATATTAACACAAAAAATAACAACAAATATTTACAAGTTTTCTAAATTTATGGCTATCACATTATCATCAATTTTGATTTCAAAATAAGTTTATTGTGGGGCTTTTCTTATTACTCTAATTTCTCAAACCCAACATAAAAGTCCTACCATTTCTTTATAGAAAAAAGGAAGCCAAAAATACAATAAAATTCTCAAAATAAACTTAATGAAGTAAATCATACAAATTAGATGCTTTTTAAGGGTTGCTTCCCATTTTAACCCCCACAACCCTATCGCAAAGATCAGCCCTTGAAATAACTTGCATAGAAATTTTTCTTCATTATAAAAAAAAATATTATATGAAAATATGACACTAAATAGGATGCAATGGAGAAAAAGGATTCATGTAGCCGACTACACGTAGTGGGATTAAGGCTTTGTTGTTGTTGTTGTATAAGAAAATTTTAGGCTAAACATAGAAAAAAACCTTCATGCATCTCTCCTCAAAAAAGGGTTCAGAGTCGGTTCTTCCATACAAAAATAGAGGAAGCAAACTTCTTTCCCCAATGGAAAGGAAGAGTTAACTCGATCTTGAATATGAAAAAGAAAATGATAAAACTTCTCTAAAGAGGGAACAATGAGCAAATCTATCCAAAAAAAGAGGGTGGAAAGTTTTAGTTAATCCTAAAGTGAGGGAAGTAAAATTAAGTTTTATGGAAAATTAAAATAGATCTCACAATGAACATACATCTTTCCCAAAAAATCAGAATACCAAGAATAGATCTTCCATGAAAAGAGAAAATGCAAAGGCATGTCTCAACCTGAATAAAAGGAGAAAGCGTGAACTCCCAAAAGAGGAAGAGACGAGGTTGAATCTTCAAGAAATAGGAGCAAGAAAATGAGTGTCTCTATTTAACATGAACAAGAAAGAGTTGTATCTTCCCTAGAAAGCAAAGTGAAAAATGAACCTCCCATCTTGACTCTTTTTGAAGATGAACAAGAAAATAATGTTAAAATACTAATTGGATGTGTCATTTTTTAAGCACTTTGATTATTAAGACCAACAGGTGTGGGAGTCGCTAACCTAAAGCTCATTAGATGTGTAAAACAAAAGCTCAAGGGAACTAAACAAGCAATTCATTGACAATTTCCACNGAAACAACTGTGATTCCGAGGGCTTCGGTACGACAAAGCCAAGAGAGAGTGTATGTCAGATTCTTCCAGCCGGAAAGATCCGTAGCGATGAGAAGTAGAACTTAGTCGAAGAGAAATTAAGCAGCGGCAGCAGGGGGCGNTAACAGAAAGTTAATGAGTGCAAAAAGTCAAGCACTCATCACAAACATACATAAATACAATACGTAACAAATATAAGAGTTACAAAGTTCTTCTAAGACTTCTTCTTTCAAGAGGAATCCTCCTCAGCCTGTGCCGAGGTTTTAATTGCAGACAGGAGCTGAGCGAAGTCTTTCAAGTCAGCCAAATAAAAGATTGCTAGAAAGGCTACAACAGTGCTTCAACGTTTTTTTTTTTTTTTAATCATAGTGACAAAGTTCTTCTAAGACTTTTTTTTATAAAGCGGAATGCTTTTCTGCTTGTGCCGAAGTCTTAAATGATGCCAAGAGACTATGTGAAGTCTTGCAAGTCAGCCAAATATAAGATTGCTAGAAAGGCTATAACAATCAAACTTCAATTTTTTGTATTTTTTTTTTTATTTCCCTTTTTTTTTCTATCATTTCTCACATATGGATGGTTCAAGAAAGATTTCTGTTTTCACATCTTATTGATATTTGGATTTTCCTTCTTCCATTAAACATAAGCTGAGAGTTTGACGCTTACCTTCCAATGATATCTTAGTTTCATGAACATTGGTCTCACAGAAAGATCGAATGGACTTGGCATTTTCCAGGGACTGTGTCAGGTTGTCAACATCCTTCCCATCGTCAAGCATACATATAAGATCATTTGCAAGTGAAAAAAGTTTCTCAATGTCCACCCTTAGACTATCTCCCATCAAATGATAACTTCGAGAAAATGCTGGACATTGAAACAAAGAAATAAAAATAAATAATCTACTCCACCTAAAAACATTTTGAAACTGCAAAAAGTTCAATTTGGCAGAAAACNAAATTTAATGAGTGCAAAAAGTCAAGCACTCATCACAAACATACATATATACAGTACGTAACAAATATAAGAGTTACAAAGTTCTTCTAAGACTTCTTCTTTAAAGAGGAATCCTCCTCAGCCTGTNGAAGTTAATGAGTGCAAAAAGTCAAGCACTCATCACAAACATACATATATACAATACGTAACAAATATAAGAGTTACAAAGTTCTTCTAAGACTTCTTCTTTAAAGAGGAATCCTCCTCAGCCTGTGCCGAGGTTTTAATTGCAGACAGGAGACTGAGTGAAGTCTTTCAAGTCAGCCAAATAAAAGATTGCTAGAAAGGCTACAACAGTCAAACTTCAACATTTTTTTATTTTTTTTAATCATAGTGACAAAGTTCTTCTAAGACTTTTTTTTATAAAGCGGAATGCTTTTCTGCTTGTGCCGAAGTCTTAAATGATGCCAAGAGACTACGTGAAGTCTTGCAAGTCAGCCAAATATAAGATTGTCAGAAAGGCTATAACAATCAAACTTCAATTTTTTGTAATTTTTTTTTATTCCCTTTTTTTTTCCTATCATTTCTCACATATGGATGGTTCAAGAAAGATTTCTGTTTTCACATCTTATTGATTTTTGGATTTTCCTTCTTCCATTAAACTTAAGCTGAGAGTTTGACGCTTACCTTCCAATGATATCTTAGTTTCATGAACATTGGTCTCACAGAAAGATCGAATCGACTTGGCATTTTCCAGGGACTGCGTCAGGTTGTCAACATCCTTCCCATCGTCAAGCATACCGATGAGATCATTTGCAAGTGAAAAAAGTTTCTCAATGTCCACCCTTGGACTATCTCCCATCAACAGATAACTTTGAGAAAATGCTGGACATTGAAACAAAGAAATAAAAATAAATAATCTACTCCACATAAAAACATTTTGAAACTGCAAAAAGTTTGATTTGGCAGAAAACAAAGTATTTGAACTGAGCAATGCTGGCTAAAACATATAAAATAGTCATTCTTATCTTTTGAGAATTAGGCTACAACATATATGACAATTCTCCATAGTTTCAATAAATTTAACAAAATAAGACTACTGTAAGAGAAAATGTAAAACTAAACTGCAAATAAATAATGAACTATGTTTGCATAAACTTTAGTCCTCCAGTGTGAATTATAGTCTTGTCACCCACACTATATCCTCAAAGGAGAGTTGTTCGAATTAATTTGGCTCATTTTCTCCTTATGACATATCTGAATTGAAAGCTCAACAAAACACACCTAAGCTCTCATAAGGAGAAACTCCAATTCTATGTTTATATTGGAGACTGCTTCAAATGTGCACAACTAAAAGAACAATCCACATGATAACTACCAAAAGTAAATAAAAAACATGCTCAACTTTTTTTATCACAGATACAGACATACACTATCCTAAACAGAAACAAGGAACTCTCAATGCAATCTAACGATATCTCAACTAGTTAGAGCCTTAGTGGTAAAACTTTTAGCACATATCACCATTCCATAGGTTGTGCTTGCATCATTTGTTACTTCCACAACTTGCATAAAAATTATCCCTATTATAAACAACATTTACCACTTTCTTATTTGTAACTTTCAGGATAAACAATTAGGTTCCTTTCTAAACTAAAAGAAAAATGGAATTATCACATTATTTGGCAATTTTTCCAATATTATGTTGTAGAGATATAAACTCTTACAAAATAAATAGCATTGTAATGAAGAAGAACAAATATAATTGAAACACACCCCAACACATAAAAAGAAGTTAATAAAATATACTATTCTAAGATATTTCAATGCCCTATCATAATAGAAACAAATCTTCATTATCAAAAATTTCTTCTGTACGTAGTTAATCTATCTACAATAAATGCAATATTAAGTCTGGCAGAATTCATAGGATGNGAGCCTTGGTGGTAAAACTTTTTAGCACATAACACCATTCCATAGGTTGTGCTTGCATCATTTGTTACTTCCACAACTTGCATAAGAATCATCCCCATTATAAACAACATTTACCACTTTCTTATTTGTAACTTTCAGGATAAACAATTAGGTTCCTTTCTAAACTAAAAGAAAAATGGAATTATCACATTATTTGGCAATTTTTTCAATATTTTGTAGAGATATAAACTCTTACAAAATAAATAGCATTGTAATGAAGAAGCACAAACATAATTGAAACGCACCCTAACACATAAAAAGAAGTTAATAAAATATATTATTCTAAGATATTTCAATGCCCTATCATAATAGAAACAAATTTTCATTATCAAAATTTCTTCTGTACGTAGTTAACCTATCTACAATAAATGCAATATTAAGTCTGGCAGAATTCATAGGATGCACCAAGTTACCACTGTTTGAAATAAGCTAATGCAGTGAAATGCAAGCACCTAATTTTTACTTGTACTATGAATTTGTATTATAAAATGTGACAACAAAATTTCTGCAATGCACTCAAAACTTACTAATGAGTTATGAGGGAAATACTTTTGATATATAGTGAAACACTATAAAATTGTAAAATTATTTCATAAAGATAGCATTAGCCTTAGCAAAGTCCTTTAAATCAGCATGAGATCACAATATATGTTTCCAAAAATTTCAAAAGAATAGATAGAATAAGTACGATGTTTATTAAAATTATGACAGCATCTGTAACCAATATAAAATAAGCATATCTATCAACATCATTTATCCCTATTCCACAATATCATCACTAGTTTCTTGTCAGTCGCAAATTTTCCATTTTTCAATTAATATAGTTTTTTATATTTAGCATTAAAAACATTGAATTCTGTTCAATCACAACTTTATTTTCAATTAATCAACAAGTGTGTATTTTGAACAAAAAATAATATAATTAACATAGTAAGATCAAAATTAATTTTTTCACCTAAAACTAAAAAAATAAAGTTAATAAGCTCAATTTCTCTTCAATCTTGTGGCTTACATGGCTTCCCTAATTGTGAAATTTATGCATAAGTTTGTTAAATTTTGTATCTTAATTAAATCCTAAACAGTTCAAGATCAACAAAAAAATCATTTGATCAACTCGCATGCAAACCAAGTTAAGTTACAGGTTGGCAAGATCAGAACTTGACTCAAGTTGACTGTGGCTCATTAATTTTGACCTCAATTCAATTTGAGTAAAAAATTGACCAACTTAATAAATTATTGATCTTCTAAGGCAGAATTCCAAATAAAATCATTTCAAACAAATTACATTACATGAATATATTTGACTGTGGCGTATATACAATACAATCATTTCAAACAAATTACATAAATGAACATATTTGTATAACTATTCAAATACATAGTTTATTATCAGAAGTCCACATTGCACAAGATTGACTAAATCCACGTTTGACCTAAGCAGGCTTGGCTCCTCTCATTAACTTTAATAAGATCCAACAATTGACCCAAGGACTAAATAATTTTAGATCTACCAAGAAAAAATTCACAGCCCTCCTTATGCACATACACGACATTTTTTAATTCATAAATCAGCATATTCTAGAGAAACAAAACCGTTAATCATTTTGATCCCTTCCCCTGAAATAAGTATTCATCAATCCCATGAGAAATATCAACAGTAGCAACGAAAAAAGAAAGCGGCTCAAGCAAATGAATCTGACGAAGCAAAAGAAGAAAAAGATGCAGCCAGCATTAGGAAACAACTGTGATTCCGAGGGCTTCGGTACGACAAAGCCAAGAGAGAGTGTATGTCAGATTCTTCCAGCCGGAAAGATCCGTAGCGATGAGAAGTAGAACTTAGTCGAAGAGAAATTAAGCAGCGGCAGCAGGGGGCGGGACGGGATAACGAGAGATGAAGATGAACAGAGAAGAACAAAGAATGCAGCTTACC
>JXCR01140729.1:217554-274441 GCA_002079205.1 Phalaenopsis hybrid cultivar
TCCTACCATTTCTTTATAGAAAAAAGGAAGCCAAAAATACAATAAAATTCTCAAAATAAACTTAATGAAGTAACTCATACAAATTAGATGCTTTTTAAGGGTTGCTTCCCATTTTAACCCCCACAACCCTATCGCAAAGATCAGCCCTTGAAATAACTTGCATAGAAATTTTTCTTCATTATAAAAAAAAATATTATATGAAAATATGACACTAAATAGGATGCAATGGAGAAAAAGGATTCATGTAGCCGACTCCACGTAGTGGGATTAACGCTTTGCTGTTGTTGTTGTATAAAAAAAATCTAGGCTCTAAAACATAGAAAAAAATCTTCATGCATCTCTCCTCAAAAAAGGGTTCAGAGTCGACTCTTCCATACAAAAATGGAGGAAGCAAACTTCTTTCCCCAAATGGAAAGGAAGAGTTAACTCGATCTTGAATATGAAAAAGAAAATGTTAAATCCTCTCTAAAGAGGGAACAGTGCGCAAATCTATCCACAAAAAGTGGGTGGAAAGTTTTAGTTAATCCTAAAGTGAGGGAAGTAAAATTAAGTTTTATGGAAAAATAAAACAGATCTCACAATGAACATACATCNAAAAAAAATCTTCATGCATCTCTCCTCAAAAAAGGGTTCAGTCGACTCTTCCATACAAAAATGGAGGAAGCAAACTTCTTTCCCCAAATGGAAAGGAAGAGTTAACTCGATCTTGAATATGAAAAAGAAAATGTTAAATCCTCTCTAAAGAGGGAACAGTGCGCAAATCTATCCACAAAAAGTGGGTGGAAAGTTTTAGTTAATCCTAAAGTGAGGGAAGTAAAATTAAGTTTTATGGAAAAATAAAACAGATCTCACAATGAACATACATCTTTCCCAAAAAATCAAAATACCAAGAATAAATCTTCCATGAAAATAGAAAATGCAAAGGCATGTCTCGACCTGAATAAAAGGAGAAAGTGTGAGCTCCCAAAAGAGGAAGAGACGAGGTTGAATCTTCAAGAAATAGGAGAACAAAAATGAGTGTCTCTATTTAACATGAACAAGAAAGAGTTGTATCTTCCCTAGAAAGCAAAGTGAAAATGAACNGATCCTCTCTAAAGAGGGAACAGTGTGCAAATCTATCCACAAAAAGTGGGTGGAAAGTTTTAGGTAATCCTAAAGTGAGGGAAGTAAAATTAAGTTTTATGGAAAAATAAAACAGATCTCACAATGAACATACATCTTTCCCAAAAAATCAAAATACCAAGAATAAATCTTCCATGAAAAGAGAAAATGCAAAGGCATGTCTCGACCTGAATAAAAGGAGAAAGTGTGAACTCCTTCCATGAAAAGAGAAAATGCAAAGGCATGTCTCGACCTGAATAAAAGGAGAAAGTGTGAACTCCCAAAAGAGGAAGAGACAAGGTTGAATCTTCAAGAAATTGGAGAACGAAAATGAGTGTCTCTATTTAACATGAACAAGAAAGAGTTGTATCTTCCCTAGAAAGCAAAGTGAAAATGAANATTTAACCCCCACAACCCTATCGCAAAGATCGCCCTTGAAAAAACTTGCATAGAAATTTTTCTTCATTATAAAAAAAAATATTATATGAAAATACGACATTGAATAGGATGCAATGGAGAAAAAGGATTCATGTAGCCGACTCCACGTAGTGGGATTAAGGCTTTGTTGTTGTTGTTGTATAAAAAAATTTAGGCTCTAAAAGATAGAAAAAATTTTTCATGCATCTCTCCTCAAAAAAGGGTTCAGAGTCGATTCTTCCATACAAAAATGGAGGAAGCAAACTTCTTTCCCCAAATGGAAAAGAAGAGTTAACTCGATCTTGAATATGAAAAAGAAAATGTTAAATCTTCTCTAAAGAGGGAACAATGAGCAAAGTGAGGGAATTAAAATAAACTTTTATGGAAAAATAAAATAGATCTCACAATGAACATACATCTTTCCCAAAAAATCAGAATACCAAAAATAAATCTTCCATGAAAAGAGAAAATGCAAAGGCATGTCTCGATCTGACTAAAAGGAGAAAGTGTGAACTCCCAAAAGAGGAAGAAACGAGGTTGAATCTTCAAGAAATAGGAGAAAGAAAATGAGTGCCTCTATTTAACATGAACAAGAAAGAGTTGTATCTTCCCTAGAAAGCAAAGTGAAAAATGAACCTCCCATCTTGATTCTTTTTGAAGATGAACAAGAAAATAATGTTAAAATACTTATTGGATGTGTCATTTTTCAAGCACTTTGATTATTAAGACCAACAGGTGTGGGAGTCACTGACCTAAAGCTCATTAGATGTGTAAAACGAAAGCTCAAGGGAACTAAACAAGCAATTCATTGACAATTTCCACGTGTTCAAGTTATTACCCATCCTTTAATACTGTTACTTTCCAGGAATTCTGCATGAAATTACAGCAACTAACAAAAGACGCCTGATTATGAGTCCAACACATAGAACAAGTCTATCAAGTACCACTCATTGCCATTTAGGATCTTAAATCATGCCGTTTAATATACAAAACTTCAAAGAAATTTCAGCTCCACGTTTAGATATAAATTAATGGGGTAGAGACACGAGAGGCATTGGATAAACTAAGAACTATACCAAAAACTCAAAGCAGCTCTTTTGGTGAGATCAATACTTCTTTTGTTAGTCGGGTGTTAAATTGCCCACTTAGTGGGATTAACCACAAGATAATTCAAACTTGAAAAAGCAATTACTCTTGCAATTTTTAGACATACTGTGACTTTTGTACATCATTCTCTCTTTGGTTGATAAGTTTCCGGCGTTCTTCAAAAGAAATTCGTTGCTTCTCTAGATTACCAAGTTCGTCACCAACTGCTGTGTTGAAAGCAAGAAAGATTAATCAGTCAAGAATACTTAACTAGATATATGCTTAAACTTTCATTATCTTTTTCAAAATTAGATGAGTACTTATCTAAGCTCTTGACGAAGCACGTGTTCCATCTGTATTTTTTCCTCTAGTTCAGTTTGAAGCTCATTTAATATTGAATCAGCAATTACTTCACCCTTTACCATCTCAATCCTCTCCTTACATCCATTTATCTTTCTTTGATATTCTGACGTCAAAAGAACCAAGTCAAAAACTGGTTGCAAAATGTTTCATGTTTTAAGGGTTTCAATTTGTACTTACAGTGATTAAAATATGACCAAATATAATAACCTTTTTAACTGTATTGCAGTACTTTGAAAGGTGAAAAAGGTTGATGTGGCTGTTTTGAGATGCGCACAAACAAAAAGAACAGAAATTTAATGAGTGCAAAAAGTCAAGCACTCATCACAAACATACATATATACAGTACGTAACAAATATAAGAGTTACAAAGTTCTTCTAAGACTTCTTCTTTAAAGAGGAATCCTCCTCAGCCTGTGCCGAGGTTTTAATTGCAGACAGGAGACTGAGTGAAGTCTTTCAAGTCAGCCAAATAAAAGATTGCTAGAAAGGCTACAACAGTCAAACTTCAACGTTTTTTTATTTTTTTTAATCATAGTGACAAAGTTCTTCTAAGACTTTTTTTTATAAAGCGGAATGCTTTTCTGCTTGTGCCGAAGTCTTAAATGATGCCAAGAGACTATGTGAAGTCTTGCAAGTCAGCCAAATATAAGATTGCTAGAAAGGCTATAACAATCAAACTTCAATTTTTTGCTTTTTTTTTATTTCCCTTTTTTTTCCTATCATTTCTCACATGTGGATGGTTCAAGAAAGATTTCTGTTTACACATCTTATTGATATTTGAATTTTCCTTCTTCCATTAAACTTAAGCTGAGAGTTTGACGCTTACCTTCCAATGATATCTTAGTTTCATGAACATTGGTCTCACAGAAAGATCGAATGGACTTGGCATTTTCCAGGGACTGCGTCAGGTCGTCAGCATCCTTCCCATCGTCAAGCATACCGATAAGATCATTTGCAAGTGAAAAAAGTTTCTCAATGTCCACCCTTGGACTATCTCCCATCAACAGATAACTTCGAGAAAATGCTGGACATTGAAACAATGAAATAAAAATAAATAATCTACTCCACCTAAAAACATTTTGAAACTGCAAAAAGTTCAATTTGGCAGAAAACAAAGTATTTGAACTGAGCAATGCTGGCTAAAACATATAAAATAGTCATTCTTATCTTTTGAGAATTAGGCTACAACATATATGACAATTCTCCATAGTTTCAATAAATTTAACAAAATAAGACTACTGTAAGAGAAAATGTAAAACTAAACTGCAAATAAATAATGAACTATGTTTGCATAAACTTTAGTCCTCCAGTGTGAATTATAGTCTTGTCACCCACACTATATCCTCAAAGGAGAGTTGTTCGAATTAATTTGGCTCATTTTCTCCTTATGACAATTCTGAATTGAAAGCTCAACAAAACACACCTAAGCTCTCATAAGGAGAAACTCCAATTCTATGTTTATATTGGAGACTGCTTCAAATGTGCACAACTAAAAGAACAATCCACATGATAACTACCAAAAGTAAATAAAAAACATGCTCAACTTTTTTTATCACAGATACAGACATACACTATCCTAAACAGAAACAAGGAACTCTCAATGCAATCTAAGGATATCTCAACTAGTTAGTGCCTTAGTGGTAAAACTTTTTAGCACATATCACCATTCCATAGGTAGTGCTTGCATCATTTGTTACTTCCACAACTTGCATAAGAATTATCCCTATTATAAACAACATTTACCACTTTCTTATTTGTAAATTTCAGGATAAACAATTAGGTTCCTTTCTAAACTAAAAGAAAAATGGAATTATCACATTATTTGGCAATTTTTTCAATATTATGTTGTAGAGATATAAACTCTTACAAAATAAATAGCATTGTAATGAAGAAGCACAAACATAATTGAAACACACCCCAACACATAAAAAGAAGTTAATAAAATATATTATTCTAAGATATTATAATGCCCTATCATAATAGAAACAAATCTTCATTATCAAAATTTCTTCTGTACGTAGTTAATCTATCTACAATAAATGCAATATTAAGTCTGGCAGAATTCATAGGATGCACCAAGTTACCACTGTTTGAAATAAGCTAATGCAGTGAAATGCAAGCACCTAATTTTTACTTGTACTATGAATTTGTATTATAAAATGTGACAACAAAATTTCTGCAATGCACTCAAAACTTACTAATGAGTTATGAGGGAAATACTTTTGATATATAGTGAAACACTATAAAATTGTAAAATTATTTCATAAAGATAGCATTAGCCTTAGCAAAGTCCTTTAAATCAGCATGAGATCACAATATATGTTTCCAAAAATTTCAAAAGAATAGATAGAATAAGTACGATGTTTATTAAAATTATGACAGCATCTGTAACCAATATAAAATAAGCATATCTATCAACATCATTTATCCCTATTCCACAATATCATCACTAGTTTCTTTTCAGTCGCAAATTTTCCATTTTTCAATTAATATATTTTTTTTATATTTAGCATTAAAAACATTGAATTCTGTTCAATCACAACTTTATTTCCAATTAATCAACAAGTGTGTATTTTGAACAAAAAATAATATAATTAACATAGTAAGATAATAATTAATTTTTTCACCTAAAACTAAAAAGATAAGGTTAATAAGCTCAATTTCTCTTCAATCTTGTGGCTTACATGGCTTCTCTAATTGTGAAATTTATGCATAAGTTTGTTAAATTTTGAATCTTAATTAAATCCTAAACAGTTCAAGATCAACAAAAAAGTCATTTGATCAACTCGCATGCAAGCCAAGTTAAGTTACAGGTTGGCAAGATCAGAACTTGACTCAAGTTGACTGTGGCTCATTAATTTTGACCTCAATTCAATTTGAGTAAAAAATTGACCAACTTAATAAATTATTGATCTTCCAAGGCAAAATTCCAAATAAAATCATTTCAAACAAATTACATACATGAATATATTTGACTGTGGCGCATACACAATACAATCATTTCAAACAAATTACATAAATGAATATATTTGTATAACTATTCAAATACATAGTTTATTATCAGAAGTCAACATTGTACAAGATTGACTAAATCAACGTTTGACCAAAGCAGGCTTGGCTCCTCTCATTGACTTCAATAAGATCCAACAATTGACCCAAGGACTAAATAATTTTAGATCCACCAAGAAAAAATTCACCGCCCTCCTTATGCACATACACGACATTTTTTAATTCATAAATCAGCATATTCTAGAGAAACAAAACCGTAATCATTTTGATCCCTTCCCCTGAAATAAGCATTCATCAATCCCATGAGAAATATCAACAGTAGCAACGAAAAAAGAAAGCGGCTCAAGCAAATGAATCTGACGAAGCAAAAGAAGAAAAAGATGCAGCCAGCATTAGAAAACAACTGTGACTCCGAGGGCTTCGGTACGAGAAAGCCAATAGAGTGTGTGTGTCAGATTCTTCTAGCCGGAAAGATCCGTAGCGATGAGAAGTAGAACTTAGTCGAAGAGAAATTAAGCAGCGGCAGCAGGGGGCGGGACGGGATAACGAGAGATGAAGATGAACAGAGAAGAACAAAGAATGCAGCTTACCCAGATAAAGGAAATCTTTTACGGTTAGCTATCCCACAGTGCAGCAAGATAGAGCGGCGGAGACGGCGGCGGAGCGGATAATCTCTGCGACGAGAAGTGATGGTAGAAGAGGCTGAGAAACGCTCGCGGTTGCCACTCGTATGCTAGGTTATTCAACTACTAACAATTGGATTTGCTGAAGAAAAAAATTTGAATGTGAATTTTCAAATCTTATTTTAATCATAATAATCACATGATTACTATATTTAATCTAAAATAATTATAATAAATATTTAATTAAATAAATTTATATTATAATCACATTAAATATATATTAAATTACATTTTATAAAATTTAAATGAGAATATTCTTCCTTGGATTTCTTCTCTCAGAACTAATTAAGAACAAAATTGAATGTTTCTCAATGTATCACATTACTCATACATCAANACGGAGTCGACGGCGGAGCGGATAATCTCTGCGACGAGAAGGGATGGTAGAAGAGGCTGAGAAACGCTCGCGGTTGCCACTCATATGCTAGGTTATTTAACTACTAACAATTGGATTTGCTGAAGAAAAAAATTTGAATGTGAATATTCAAATCTTATTTTAATCATAATAATCACATAATTATTATATTTAATCTAAAATAATTATAATAAATATTTAATTAAATAAATTTATATTATAATCACTTTAAATATATATTAAATTACGTTTTATAAAATTTAGATGAGAATATTCTTCCTTGGATTTCTTCTCTCAGTACTAATTAAGAACAAAATTGAANCTATATTTAATTTAAAATAATTATAATAAATATTTAATTATATAAATTTATATTATAATCACATTAAATATATATGAAATTACATTTTATAAAATTTAGATGAGAATATTCTTCCTTAGATTTCTTCTCTCAGAACTAATTAAGAACAAAATTGAATGTTTCTCAATGTATCACATTACTCATACATCAANTAAATTACATTTTATAAAATTTAGATGAGAATATTCTTCCTTGGATTTCTTCTCTCAGTACTAATTAAGAACAAAATTGAATGTTTCTTAATGTATCGCATTACTCATACATCAAATGTATGCCTCGACATTCAATTTTTTTCAATAAACCTAACAGTTCAATTAATTTTTTAGTTGATCTAATTCATCTTATTGATAAGAAAGTAATTTTAAAAAATTCAAAAATTTTGATTTAGATAATGAAGTTCTGATATATTAACTTATAAATTAATGTATAAATTTGTGATTTAATTTTATNCATACATCAAATGTATGCCTCGACAGTCAATTTTTTTCAAGAAACCTAACAATTCAATTAATTTTTTAGTTGATCTAATTCATCTTATTGATAACAAAGTAATTTAAATAAATTCAAAACTTTTGATTTAGATAATGAAGTTCTGATATATTAACTTATAAATTAATGTATAAATTTGTGATTTAATTTTATGAGAATCCATTGATGGCTAGTGTTGTGATTAATAACATGGGTTGGAAGAGGGAAGATCAATCACATTTATTCAATAAATGAGGTTAGAAGAGGGAAGATCAATCTCAATCACCTAACTTTTTCTCATCTCACATACCAAATCAAAAATTTGTATAAGTGAATTTTTTTCTCAGAGAAATCCATAGACTTGTAACCACAATGACTTGCCCAATTAAAGGATTTTACTATTTTGGAATGTCATATAATAAAGTTTTGAATATGAGTTTGTTAATAGTCTTATACCACCTAAGCAAAGGATTGAAGTAGAAACACAAGAAAATGAAAAATAGAAAAATATTTAAATCTTTGAATATGGAAATAAAATAGGAAAGTTGGAACCCTAAACCCTTTAATTAGGCTCCAACAAGAAAATAACACACCCTAAATCCATAGAATTGTAACCACAATGTCTTGCCCAATTAAAGGATTTAACTATTTTGGAATGTCATAAAATAAAGTTTTGAATATGAGTTTGTTAAAAGTCTTATACCACCTAAGCAAAGGATTGAAGTAGAAACACAAGAAAATGAAAAATAGAAAAAGATTTAAATCTTTGAATATGGAAATAAAATAGAAAAGTTTGAACCCTAAACCCTTTAATTAGGCTCCAACAAGAAAATAACACACCCTAAATCCATAGAATTGTAACCACAATGTCTTGCCCAATTAAAGGATTTAACTATTTTGGAATGACATATAATAAAGTTTTGAATATGAGTTTGTTAAAAGTCTTATACCACCTAAGCAAAGTATTGAAGTAGAAACACAAGAAAATGAAAAATAGAAGAAGATTTAAATCTCTGAATATGGAGATAAAATAGGAAAGTCTAATACAAGCTTTCATCTAGGCTCCAACAAGAAAAGTACACCCCCCCAACTAAATCCATAGAATTGTAACCACATTGTCTTGCCAAATTAAAGGATTTAACTATTTTGGAATGTCATATAATAAAGTTTTGAATATGAGTTTGTTAAAAGTCTTATACCACATAAGCAAAGGATTGAAGTAGAAACACAAGAAAATGAAAAATAGAAGAAGATTTAAATCTCTGAATATAGAGATAAAATAGGAAAGTCTAATACAAGCTTTCCTCTACACTCCAACAAGAAAAGTACACCCCCCAACTAAATCCATAGAATTGTAACCACATTGTCTTGCCGAATTAAAGGATTTAACTATTTTGGAATGTCATATAATCAAGCTTTGAATATTAGTTTGTTAAAAGTTTTATAAACCTAAGCAAAGGATTGAAGTAGAAATACAAGAAAATGAAAAATAGAAGAAGATTTAAATCTCTTAAAATGGAGATAAAATAGGAAAGTCTAATACAAGCTTTCCTCTGGGCTCCAACAAGAAAAGTACACCCCCCCCCAACTAAATCCATAGAATTCTAACCACATTGTCTTGCCAAATTAAAGGATTTAACTATTTTGGAATGTCATATAATAAAATTTTGAATATTAGTTTTTAAAAGTCTTATACCACCTAAGCAAAGGATTGAAGTAGAAACACAAGAGAATGAAAAATAGAAGAAGATTTAAATCTCTGAATATGGAGATAAAATAGGAAAGTCTAATACAAGCTTTCATCTAGGCTCCAACAAGAAAAGTACACCCCCCCAACTAAATCCATAGAATTGTAACCACATTGTCTTGCCAAATTAAAGGATTTAACTATTTTGGAATGTCATATAATAAAGTTTTGAATATGAGTTTGTTAAAAGTCTTATACCACCTAAGCAAAGGATTGAAGTAGAAACACAAGAAAATGAAAAATAGAAGAAGATTTAAATCTCTGAACATGAAGATAAAATAGTAAAGTCTAATATAAGCTTTCCTCTAGGCTCCAACAAGAAAGTACACCCCCTCCACTAAATCCATAGAATTGTAACCACATTGTCTTGCCAAATTAAAGGATTTAACTATTTTGGAATGTCATATAATAAAGTTTTGAATATGAGTTTGTTAAAAGTCTTATACCACCTAAGCAAAGGATTGAAGTAGACACAAGAAAATGAAAATAGAAGAAGATTTAAATCTCTGAATATGAAGATAAAATAGGAAAGTCTAATATAAGCTTTCCTCTAGGCTCCAACAAGAAAGTACACCCCCCTCCCTAAATCCATAGAATTGTAACCACATTGTCTTGCCAAATTAATGGATTTAACTATTTTTGAATGTCATATAATAAAGTTTTGAATATGAGTTTGTTAAAAGTCTTATACCACCTAAGCAAAGGATTGAAGTNCAATGTATCACATTACTCATACATCAAATGTATACCTTGACATTCAATTTTTTTCAAGAAACCTAACAATTCAATTAATTTTTTAGTTGATCTAATTCATCTTATTGATAACAAAGCAATTCAAATAAATTCAAAACTTTTGATTTAGATAATGAAGTTCTAATATATTAACTTATAAATTAATGTATAAATTTGTGATTTAATTTTATGAGAATCCATTGATGGCTAGTGTTGTGATTAATAGCCTGGGTTGAAAGAGGGAAGATCAATCACATTTATTCAAAACATGGGTTAGAAGAGGGAAGATTAATCTCAATCACCTAACTTTTTCTCATCTCACATACCAAATCAAAAAATGTAGAAGTGAATGTTTCTTAAATATAAATTAAATTAGTAACCAAGTTTTATGAAACTTAGATGAAAGTACTCTTGCCTCAATTTCTTCTCTTAGTGCTTGTTTCTTAAGAATAAAGTTGAAAATTGTTCTCAAACTATCATATTGCTCATACATCAAATATATACCTCAACATTCAAAAATTTCAAAAAAAAAATTAACAATACAATTAATTTTCATTTGCATTTAGTGCATCTTATTGGTAACAAAGCAACTTAAATAACTTCAAGATATTTGACTTAGATATGAAGTCATAATAGATTAATATATAAATTTGTGATTCAATTTTATGAGAATGATGGCTATTATTGTGTTCAATAAATTAGGCTGTAGGAAGGAAGATCGATCTCAATCATCTCACATACCAAATTAAATAAATGAAGAAGTGGATTTTTTTCTAAAGAAATACATAGAACTATAACCACAATGTCTTGCTCACTTAAATGATTTTCATTATTTTAGAATGTCATATAACAAAGTATTGAATCTGAATTTTTTTAACGGCCTCATACCCCCTAAGCAAATTATTTAAGAAGAAATGTGAGAAAATAAAATATAAAAGAAGAGAGAAAACCTCTAAATATGGAGATGAATGAGGGGAAGTCTAATACAGGCATCCTTCCAGCAAAAATGAATACCCCCTATACTGATGTAGACAGGACTTGAACTTTACTAGGCTATTTATTAAAAATTGGATTAGTTGAAGTAAGAAATTTGAGTATGAATATTTAAATTTTTTTATCAAAATAATGATGTAATTATTATACTTAATTTAAAATAATTTTAATTAATTTATTTATATTATAATCATAAAAAATAAATCAAAATAGTAAACAAGTTTTATAAAATTTAGATGAAAATGGTATTTCCTAAATTTTTTCTCTTGATGCTAGTTAGTTGAGAATAAAGTTCAAAGTTGTTATCAAAGTATGGCATTATCTCATAGATCAAATATGTACCTCAATATTCAAATTTCTTTCAAAAAAAAAAAACAATTCAGTTACTTTTTAGTTTAATTTAATGGATCCTATTGATAAAAAGGTAATTTAAATAAGTTCAAAACTTATGATTTAGATATGAAGTTTTGTTATATTAACTTATAGATTAATCAACAAAATTTGTGATTCAATTTTATGAGGATCCATTGATGGCTAGTGATTTATTCAATTAATTGATCTAGAAGAAATAAAAAATAGGAGATGGAAAATCTCTAAATTTAGAGATGAAAAATGGGAAATTTTATACTGCATTTTTTCTATCAAAAAAGAACACCCCCATGCTAATGAAAAAGTATTCCATACGGACACCACATGCAGAGATGCAGCAAAGATGTATTTCAGTGGGCCCCATTTTTAACTTTTTTTTTAAAAAAAATTTTGATTGCAGTAATCGGCGGTGGAGATCGGCCTCTTTGCATGCGGTGTCCGTATGAAATAATTTCTCCATGCTAATCTGGGCGGGGTTTGAAGTTTGTTAGTTTTTCTACCTATTAATAATCAGATTAGAAAAAGTGGAAATTTTGGGTATGAATATTCAAACATTATTATGATTGAAATAAAAATTTAATTATTATTTTTAATTTAAAATAACTATAATATATATTTAATTAATTAAATGCGGATTATAAACATTTAAGAAATAAATGTAATTATTTGATAAGTTTTATAAAAATTAGATGAGAATAGTTGTGGTTAGATTTATTCTCATAGTGCTAGTTAGTTGAGAATAAACTGGAAGTTGTTCTCAAAGTATCACATTACTCATGCATTAAATATGTACCTCAATATTCAGTTTTTTTCCAAAATATTTAACAATTCAATTAAGTTTTGAGTTGATTTAATGCATCTTATTGGTAATAAAGTAAATTAAATAAATTCAAAACTTTTTATATAGATATGATTTTCTAATAGATTAAATCATAATTTAATATATTAATCTGTGAATCAATTTTATGAGAGTCCATTGATGGTTAATTTTTTAGTCAATGAATTGGGATGGAAGAGGGAAGAACAATCTCATATGTTCAACAAATTGTGTTAGAAGAGGGAAGATCAATCTTAATCATCTTATTTTTTTCTAATCTCACATACCAAATCAAATAGATGAAGAATTGGATTTTTTTTTCTCATAGAAATCCATAGACCTATAACTACAATGTCTTGCTCATTTAAATGATTTTCACTATGTTGGGATGTCATGTAACAAAGTATTGAATCTGAATTTATTATCAGTCTCATACCACTTGGGCAAAAGATTGCAGAAAAAATGTGAGAAAATGAAGAATAGAAGAAAAGAGAAAATCTCTAGATATAGAAGATGAAATTGGGGAGGTCTAATCTAGACTTTCTTCCAAGCAGAAAAGAACCTTCTATTGTAATGCAGTCAGGGCATGAAATTTGCTAGGCTATTTATTAACAATTGGAATAGCTAAAGTATAACAATTTGAATATGAATATTAAAAAATTATTTTGATCGGAATTAGATGTAAGTATTGAATTTAATATAGAATAAATATATTATATATTAAATTAAGTTAATTTATATTATAAACATATTAAAAATAAATTTATTTAGTGAACAAGTTTTGTAAAATCTAGATGAAAATACACTTGACAAACTTTCTTTGCTCAGTACTAGTAAGTTAAGAATAAAATTGAAAACTTTCCTCACAGTATCACATTACTCATACACCAAATTTCTACCTCAACAATCAAAATTATTCAAAAAATTTAACAATTCAATTAAATTTTAAGTTCATTTTATGCATGTTATTGACAAAAAATATTTAAATAAATTCAAATCTTTTTATTTAGATGTGAAGTTCTAAAAGATAAACTTATAAATAAGTACATAAATTTGTGAAATTTAATTGATGGCTAGTGTTGTGTTGAATAAATTGGGCCGGAAGAGGGAAGATCAATCGTGCTTATGAAAGTTGGTTGGAAACGAAAATATCAATATCAATCATCTTAGGTTTTTCCGATCTCATTTAACAAATCAAATAAATGGAGAAGTTGATTTTTTTTTCTAGGAGAAAACCATAGGCCTATAGCCACAATGTCTTACTCACTTAAATGATCTTCACTATTTTGGAACGTCATATAAAAAAGTATTAAATCTAAATTTTGTTACAGAACACATACCACATACCACATTGGCAAGGGATTGTAAAGAAGAAATGTGAGAAAATGAAAAATGGAAGAAGAGAGAAAATCTTTAAATATGGAGATGAAATATTGGAAGTTCAATACAAGCATTATTTTAGTAGAAAAGAACCCCTCTGTGGTGATGCAGACAGAGCCAAAAGTTTGTTAAACTATTTACCTATTAGAAATAAACTAGTTGAAGTAGAAAATTTGGGTGTAAATATTAAACTTTTACTTTGATCAAATTAATAATGTAATTATTGTATTTAATTTAAAATAACNATTTTGATTTAGATGTGAAGTTATAAGAGATAAACTTATAAATAAGTACAAGAATTTGTGATTTAATTTTATGAAATTTAATTGATGGCTAGTGTTGTGTTGAATAAATTGGGCCGGAAGAGGGAAGATCAATCTCAAGTGTTTAAGAAGGTTGGTTGGAAACGAACAGATCAATATCAATCATCTTAGTTTTTTTCCAATCTCATTTAACAAATCAAATAAATGAAGAAGTTGATTTTTTTCTAGGAGAAAACCATAAGCAATGTCTTACTCACTTAAATAATTTTCACTATTTTGGAACGTCATATAAAAAAGTAGTAAATCTGAATTTGTTAAAGAACACATACCACATACCATATTGGCAAGGGATTGTAAAGAAGAAATGTGAGGAAATGAAAAATAGAAGAAGAGAGAAAATCTTTAAATATGGAGATGAAATATTGGAAGTTCAATACAAGCTTTATTTTAGTAGAAAAGAACCCCTCTGTGCTGATGCAGACAGAGCTAAAAGTTTGTTAAATTATTTACCTATTAGAAATAAACAAGTTGAAGTAGAAATTTTGGGTGTAAATATTAAACTTTTACTTTGATCAAATTAATAATGTAATTATTGTATTTAATTTAAAATAACTATGATATTTATTTAATTAAATAAATTTATATTATGATCATCTTAAAAATAAATTAAATTGGTAAATATGTTTTATAAAATTTAGATGAAAGTATTCTTGCCTAAATTTTTTCTCTTAGTGCAAGTTAGTTAAGAATAAAATTGAAACTTGTTCTCAAATTATTGCATTACTCTTACATCAAATATGTACCACAACTTTCAAAATTTTCAAAAAATTTAACAATTGAATTAATTTTTAATTTGGTTTAAAGCATCTTATTAATAACAAAATTATTTAAATAAATTCAAAAACTATTGATTTAGAGATGAAGTTATCTTATAAATCAATATATAATATTGTGATTCAATTTTATGAGAATCCATTGATGGCTACTGTTGTGTTCAATAAATTGGGATGGAGGAGGGAAAATCAATCTCATGTGTTCAATAAATTAGGTTAGAAGAGGGAAGATCAATCTCAAGCATCTAAATTTTTTCTCACCTCGCATGCCAAATAAACAAAAGGAAAAAGTTGTTTTTTTTCTTAGAGAAATAGATAGACCTAGAATCACATTGTCTTACTCAAACACTTTTCACTTGCTTGGAATGTCATATGACAAAGTATTGAATTTAAATTTAGTAATGGACTCATACCAACTAGGCAAAGGATTGTAAATAAGAATTGTGAGAAAACTTAAAATAGAAGGATGAAGAAAGCCTTTAATTATGGAGATGAAATAGATGTTATCTAAAACTAGCTTTCTTCTAACAGAAAATAAGCCCTCATATACTGATGCGGACAGAGGATGAAGTTCGCTAGCCTGCTTATTAATAATTGGATTAGGTGGAATAGAAAATTTGGTAATGAATATTCAAATTTTATTTTGATCAGAATAATGGTGTAATTTTTATATTTAATTTAAAGTAATTATAATATATATTTAATTAAATAAATTTTTATGAGAGTCATCTTTAAAATAAACTTTAGTAAACAAGTTTAATAAAATTTAGATGAGAATACTCTTGCCTACATTACTTCTCTTAATGCAACATTACTCATACAAAAAAAAATGTACCTAACATTCAAATTGTTTCAAAAAATTAAACAATTCAATTAATTTTTAAGTTGACTAGAAGCAACTTATTGATTACAAGGTAAATTAAATAAATTCTAATTTTTTTATTTAGATATAAAGTTCAAATAGATTAACTTATAAATTGATGTTTAAATTTGTGTTTCATTTTTATAAGAATCCATTGATGGTTAGTGTTGTGTTCACTAAATTGGGTTGGTAGTGGGAAGACCAATCTCATGTGCTCAATTAGTTGGGTTGGGAGAGGGAAGATCAATCTTAGTAAACTTAGTTTTTTCCTCATCAAAAATACCAAATCAAATAAATGAAGAAGTAGATTTTTTTTCTCAAAGAAAATAAAAGACCTATAATCACAATGTCACGCTCAGTTAAGCAATTTTCACTAATTTGGAATGTCATATAAAAATGTATTGAATATGAAATTGTTAACAGACTCATACCACCTAGATAAGGGATTGTAAAGAAGAAATGTGAGAAAAGAAAATTAGAAGAAGAGAGAAAATGTCTAAATATGGTGGTGAAATATGGGAAGTCCAACACAGGCTTTCTTCCAGAAGAAAAAATATGCTAATGCAGACATAGCTAGAAGTTTGCTAGATTATTCACCTATTAATAATTGGATTACTCGAGGTAGTAAATTTTGTATAAATATTAAAAAAATTATATTCTTCAGAATAATGTTATAATTATTATTTTTAACTTAAAATAACTATAATATATATTTAATATTGTAATTTTATACTATAATCATTCTAAAAATAAATTCAATTTGTAAACAAGTTTTATAAAATTTTGAAGAAAATGCTCTTTCCTAAATTTCTTCCCTTAGTAATAGTTAGTTCAGAATAAAATTGAATGTTGTTCTCAAAGTATCACAATAATCTTACATCAAAGATGTACCTCAAAATTAATTTTTTTTGTAAAAAAGATTAAGAATTCAATGAATTTATAAGTTGATTTAATGGATCTATTGATAATAAAGTAATTTAAATAAATTAAAAACTTTTTATTGAGATATGAAATTCTTATAGAATAAATTATATATTGATGTATAAACTTGTAATTCAATTTTATGAAAATCCATTGATGGCTAATGTTGTGTTCAATAAATTGGGTTGAAGAGGGAAGATCAATCACGGTGCATAATAAATTGGGATTGAAGAGGGATGACCAATCTTAGTCATCTTAATATTTTCCCAACTCACATTCCAAATTAAATAAAAGAAGAATTGGATTTTTTTTCACATATAAATTGATACACCTATAACCATAATGGATTACTCATTAATCAATTTTATCTATTTTTGGAATGTCATATAACAAAGTATCGAATGTGAATTTATGAATGGTCTTATACCAGCTAGTCAAAGGATTATAATGAAGAAATGTAAGAAAATGAAAAATAGAATAAGGGAGAAAATGAAGATGAAATGGAGGGTAGTCTAATACAAGCTTTCTTCCAATAGAAAAGAACCTCCTTATGTTGATGCAAACATAACATGAAGTTTGATAGGTTGTTTAGTAAAAATTGGATTGCCTAAAGTAAAGAATTTGGTTAAAAATATTCAAAATTTACTGGCCAAAATAATGATGTAACTATTATATTTAATTTAAAATAATTATAAAAATATTTGATTAAATAAATTCTATATGGTTACTTTGGAATGGTTTGAAGTACTTTCAAGATGCTTCAAGGCTTTTGTTTAATAATAACGAATGTACTTGTTTCTATGATGAAGAAAAATTGGATTCAAGACACTACTGATTGTGCTAAAGGTGTCTTTCTTATGCATTATTTGGGTGTTTTCTTGATAAAGGTAAGAGAAGGAATTATCTTTTTGGAAATCTTATGAATAAAATTAACAACAGGATTCTTTCTTGGGATAATTTTTTCTCTCTATTGGTGGTAAAATTACTCTTTTAAAGTGTATTCTAACTTCTATCCCTTTATACACTTTACAATTTATGAAAATTTCTAATAATTTTAGCAAGACATTGGAAAATTGCTTTAATAAATTCTTATGATTGGATTGGGCTTTAGAAGCATTTTTGATTCTATGAAGCTTAACTTCATGAAGCTTTGGCTTTGATTTTAAAAGGGTGGTTCTTTGTGGGCTCACTTCATGAAAAATGAATATTGTACTCATTTTCATCCTTGGCTAGTACTATTAGTCCTTCATAGTGTATTATTTGGAAACAAGGTGTTGAAAATCTCCTTGGAACTGAGAAATACTTTGTTTAGGATATTAGTGATGGGAACTGCAGCTTCTAGTTTGATAATTGGTTTGATGTTGGCTCTTTAGCTGATCAATAAGGGCCCTTTTAATATAATTTTACTGTTAACAACTGTTGGCATAATAATAGTTGGGATGCTGGTATATTAGCTAATATGGTGATCAATCTTGATGCTCATATCATTGCTAATATTCTCATTTCTCATGGTGTGGATAAAGTTAAAATCAAAGCAAAGTTAGGTGATTCAGTTTCCAAAGCTTTTGCTAGCTCTATTACTTTTGAACCTGGTTTTGACTTAAATTGGGCCTGAAAGTGGTGGATTAAACCTTCTCCTTCCATTTTTTGAAGAGTTTACATTGCTTATTACCTACTGATGACATCTTGAAACTTAAAGGGTTGAGATGAAATTTTTGTTGTCTTCTTTGTAGATAACATGAGAAAGATTTGAAACATATTTTTATTACTCGCAGCTTTGATATTAATATCTGGAATCTTGTTTAAAAGTTATTTTGGCAAAAGAAAGGAATGGTGCTTGATTCCTTCTGTTGGTTACATATCTGATTGGAAAAATATTTCTTATCATTTTTTTCTAGTTTATTTGATGTGCTAGAAATGATTTGAAACATAATTAGAAATTGGTCGACTCTTCTTATTTTTTCAGAATGATTACTAACTACTTTTTTAAGTGTCTTAAATTTAGGAAGTTTAAAAAGGTTGGTGAGTTGATGACACGCCTTAAAATGCGCTATATATATATATATATATATATATATATATATATATATATATATATATATATATATATATATATATNTATATTTAGCATTAAAAACATTGAATTCTGTTCAATCACAACTTTATTTCCAATTAATCAACAAGTGTGTATTTTGAACAAGAAATAATATAATTAACATAGTAAGATAATAATTAATTTTTTCACCTAAAACTAAAAAGATAAGGTTAATAAGCTCAATTTCTCTTCAATCTTGTGGCTTACATGGCTTCTCTAATTGTGAAATTTATGCANTATTTTAGGTATAAGTGATGAAGTTTAAGAGCAAAAGGAGCAAAAATGGTTCAAATGAAGCAAAGGAGCAAAAAGTAACCTGCCGCCTAGGTGCTAGGTAGTTAAAATGGGCTACTAGAAGGTTGGCGCCTAAGCGCCACGGTTGGGCGCCTAGGTGCCACGGTTGAGCGCCTAGGCACAAAAAATAATTTTGCTTTTTGTGGATGATTTTGGATGAAATTTGATAAGGTGCTTGAAGTGACTCCTGGTGATTTTAAGAGCTTTATTTAAAGGGAAGCATTGGCTTGTCGAAAATAGGGGTGGCATGAAAGAGAGTAGAGGCGTAGGTGTGTGTGTGGCATGAGTGTGTGTGAGAGAGTGTGTGTTGGTGAGAGTCTTCCTAGTGTGTATTTTGGTGCGTCAATTGGAGTAATAAGTCATCAAATGAACTTCAAAGGATTCTCTAGGGGAGAAGTTTCAGATAAGTACTTTGTATTTTTTTTAGTTTTATTCTACTGTGTAAAATTGGATGTTAATATAAATCACGTTTTGTTGTGTTATCCCCATGAAGTTTGAGTAGTTTCATTTATCTTTCTCCTTGTATTAAAAAATAATCATGATTAAGATTAGCATTGTTTAAGATTTCTCGTATTCAATACTTTTGATGATTCATGACTTGGTACTTAATTTACATCTTCAATTTGGTCAATTATAATGTTAAAATTTGTTGTTAATCCATAATGACTTGGGAGGGCTATGTGTTGCTCAACTAGTAAGAATCACATGAATCTAGTGGATGAGAAAGTAACCCATTAGTTAGTGTAAATAGATAGGGAGATATGTTTTGATGAGCGTAAATTGGTGATTATAGGGTGACCGGCTAGAATCTTAACTAATTTGATCTAGAGCTTGGAACTTAAGGCTAGGTTATTACATAATAATGGTCGTAGAGGGTAATTTGGAAGTGACAGGTTAGAACCTACCCAAGATAACCAAGGAGTTAGGAACTTAACTCTTAGTTAGCCAATGTTCATTATGCACTAGGAAGAGGGTAAAGAATAAGATTGCTCCTATTTGGCATAAAACTAAATTTAAACCATTAGCATTTGATTCCTACACTGATTATGATCTCTTTGAAAGGGGAAAAAAATTTTCCATAATTTGAAGTTTTCTACGTAAAATCAGTTTAGAATTACTGCATTTTCCATAACTTTGAAATATAATTAGTAGGAATTTAGTAACTTTTTTTTACTCAAAAAACTTGCTATCATATTTCTTAGATAATTGTCTGAGTTAAAGTAAAGTTTTATTAAGTCCATAAAAAGAGCACCACCTTCCCTATGGGGTCGATATTGTGGTTTTAAAAAAAAATCTTGTATTACTTGAAATGATACGTATGCTTGTGTAGTACCCATAGTGTGTAAACTATTAATCAAATTCTAATTTCTATAACATATCTATTGTGCACACTAACTGCTAAAATATATTGGGTCAAGTATTTTAGCATATTTTTGGAAACTAAATAACTGCTTAATTGCGGGTCGGGTTAAGTTTTTGGTGTCGTTGTCGGGAAAGGAAAAAAAAGAATTTACGAAATTGTTGACTTAGAAATATTTTATTTAAAATGTAGATTTATTTTAGGAAAGTTGTAATGTTGTTTAAATATATAAGAACTTGTTTTTGTGTTAAAAATATTTTTATAAAATAAAGAGAAAAAATAATAAAAAAGAATTTTTTTTTAGAGTTTTGTTTAATTTAATTTTAATTTCTAAACTTTTACTTTTGTATGTGTAGTTTAGGATCAGAATGTTTAGTACCTTACGATTCTGAGTTAGAATGAATCATAAAAAAATCTAAAATTGAAAAAAAACTTCACAATTTACAAGAAATGATGAATATATTACATAATAACTTTAATAATAAAACTGTTTAAAATGAACAACATCAAAGTAATTAAATGAAATTAACCATAGACCCAATAATTCGTATTCTAATTATTATAACTAGGTTGGATAACTAGGTTGGAAAACCCACCCTAACTTTAACTGGAATAATAATTTTGGTGATGAAAAACAATAATGGGAGAATAATCAAGCAAACCTATTAAGAAACTAGAACAAACAGAGTAATGCTAGCTATAAACCTTCTTATCATTTTGGCTTTACAAATAACCAATAAATTAAAGAGAAGAAGTTGTCTATAGAAGAAATGGTGTTACAAATGGAGAATAAATTACAAAGTCAAAGTGTTGCAAGAAGAAATATTAAGAATCAACTAAGAAAAATTGCTAACTCACTTAGCAATAGGCCTCAGGGAAAACTTCGTAGTAACACTGAAGTTATTCCTAAAAATAAAAACAAAGAGGAAGTTAAAGCGATCAAATTGAGAAGTGGTAGAGAGTTAGAGACTAAAGTATAAAAAGGGAGTGAGTTGAGCGAGAAACTGAAGAAACTTAAAAACATGAATAAAATGTTCCTAAAGATATAGAAAAACATGTCTGTCCAACTACAATCAATTTAGAAAGATCGTCACCTCCATTTCCCATAAGACTTACATAGCAAAAACTAGATCAACAATTTTCCAAGTTTTTGTAGATATTTAAAAGCTAACAATTAATATTCATTTTGCTAAGGCATTGGAGCAAATGCCTAGTTATATCAAGTTTATGAAAGAAATTTTAAATAAGAAAAGAAAATTTGGAGATCACGAGACTGTTTCACTAAGTGAAGAATGCAGTGCTATAATCCAAAAAAAAACTTCCTAAAAAACTCAAAGATCCTTGTAGCTTTACAATTCCATGTACGATAGGAGAAATATGTGGTGGAAAAGCTATATGTGATTCAGGAGCTAACATTAACCTCAAGCCATTATCGATATTCAAAAGGTTAAACTTCAGAGAGATTTCTTCCACTATTATAATCCTACAATTAGCCGATCAATCGATTACTTATCCTAAAAAGGTTATAGAATATGTACTAGTGAAGGTAGATAAATTTATCTTCCCTATAGATTTCATTGTTTTAGATATGGAGGAAGATAAAGAAATACCAATTATTTATGGGAGGCCTTTCCTGGCCACTAGATGAGCCATGGTAGATTTGAAAAAAGAAGAGTTAAACATGAGAGTTAATTACCAGAAGGTTACGCTTAATGTGTTGAAGTCAATGAAGTATCCAACGAAAGAAAGAGATGATGAATATTACAGAATGAAGATTTTTGATGATTTAATTGAAAATCATTTTCGAGAAAGTTTTGAAGTTAAAATAAGACAACAAGAACTAGACTATGAGAATGAAACTGGTTTTCAAGATAAATCTATCGAGATAAGCAATGAGGATTCAAATAATGTTCAGGAAAGTTTTGAGATTCTAGACACTAGTGAAAATAGTAAACCTCTCATTCAGTCTATTGAAAAACCTCTTTAACTTGAGATGAATGTTCTCCCTATGCATTTAAAGTGTGCTCTTCTAAGGAACTCATCAACATTACCTATTATAATATCTTGAGATTTAACTGAAAGTTAAGAAGAAAAACTGATGGAGACATTGAGAAATTAAATGAAAGCCTTTGGATGGATGTTAGCAGATATTAAAGGAATCAACCCTTCAATTTATATGCATAGAATTTTAATGGAGGATAATCATAAGCCTAAGGCACATCCTCAAAGGAGATTGAACCCTTTCATGAAAGATGTTGTAAAGAAAGTAGTTTTAAATTGGTTGGATGCTGGAATTATTTATCCTATTTCTGATAGTGGGTTAGTCTGATTCACCGTGTTCCTAAAAAAGAGAGTGTTTGTATATGTAAATGAATAAATTGAATTAATTCTAATAAAATAAGTCATTATATGGTGAATTTGTATTAATTATAGAAAATTTAATCTCGCTACTAAAAAATACCACTTTCCTCTACCTTTTCTGGACTAAAAGTTGGATAGACTAGCTGGACACCCATATTTCTTCTTTTCAAATGGATATTTTGGATACCACCAAATACACATAGATCACGAGGAATAAGAAAAGACAACATTTATAAGTCCTTATGAGATATTTTCTTTTAGAAGGATGCATTTTGGTTTATGTAATGCGGCTACAACTTTTCAAAGGTGCATGTTATCCATTTTTTGCTATCTAATTAAGAAGAGAATTTACGTTTTCATGGATGACTTTTTAGTTTTTTGGAACATCCTTTGATTCATGTTTATGATAATTAACAAGAGTTCTGAAACACTATGAAGAAATAAATTTAGTTCACAATTGAGAAAAATGTCAATTTATGGTCGTAAGAGGAATTAGTTTAGGACATAAAATTTCTAAAAATGGTATGGAAGTAGATCCAACAAAAATTCAAGTTATTATTAAACTACATCCTCCTACCATAGTAAGAAGAGTTAAAATTTTTCTAGGACATACTGAATTTTACAAAAGTTATATTAAAGACTTTTTAAAAATTACCAAGCCTCTGTGTCATCTTATGGAAAAAAATACAATATTTGATTTTAACAAAAAATGTTTAAATGCCTTCAATTTATTAAGGAAAAAATTAATCACTACACCTATTATTGTTTCACCTAATTAGGAAAAACCAACTGAGTTAATGTATGATGCGAGTGATTATGTTATTGGGATAGTGCTAGGAAAAAAGTATGATAAGATTTTTTAAGTTATATACAATGCTAATAAAACTCTTAATGAAACTCAAATAAATTATATTACTACTGAGAAGGAATTATTGACAATAATATACGCATTTAATAAATTTAGATCTTATCTAATTGGAGCTAAATGTATCGTGCATACTGATCATTGTGCTATAAGATATCTGATGTTAAAGAAGAATGCAAAATCAAGATTAATTAGATGGATCTTTTTGATGTTGGAGTTGGATTTTGAAGTAGTGGATAGGAAGGGTTCTAATAATCTAATTGTTGATCATTTGTCAAGGCTTGAACAAGCAAAATTATGGTGATTTTGATGATGAAATAAATAAAAACTTACCTGGTGAACAATTATATGTTATTACTGAATGGCATATTCTGTGGTATGCTGGTATAATTAACTATATAGTTAGTAATATTTTACCCTACAAATTAACAAGCCACAAAAACAAAAAGTTCATTAATGATGTAAAATTTTACTTCTGGGATGACCCTTATTTATATAAGAAATGTAAGGATCATTTATCCAATGAAAAAAATTATTAAAAAATAACATGAATTTGATTTTGGGATAGATAGAATCACATTTAAATACTGTAAGCTTGATTTTATTGGCCTACATTATTTAAGGATGTTAATACTTATGTAAAAATATGTAATAGATGTTAAAGAGTAGGCAATATTTCTGAAAAGAATGAAATGCCCCTAAATTTTACTTTGGAAGTTGAATTTTTTTATGTATGGGATTTGGATTTTATGGGACCATTTATACCATCTTTCAAAAAAATATATTTTTAATAGTTATGGATTTCGTTTCTAAATGGATCGAAGCAGTTGTTTTACCCCATTGTGATGCTCAAAGCATTGCAAAATTTTTTAGGACAAATATTTTTACTAGATGGGGGAAATCATTTTAAGAACCTAAGAATTAAAACATTAAATAAGAAATATGGAAAATATTGAATTAATACATCATATCATCCTCAAACCAATGGTCTAGCAGAAGTATCCAATCGAGAAATTAAACGAATATTAGAGAAAATTGTAAATCCTAACAAAAAAGATTGGTCTGTTAGACTTGATTATGCATTATGAGCCTATAGGACTTCTTATAAAGTTGCTATAGGAAATGTCACCATATACGCTCATATTTGGAAAAGCTTGCCACTTGCTAATTGAATTGGAGCATGAAGCTTATTGGGTTATTAAAAAAATTAATTATAGTCAAAATATGCTGACGAGACATGATTATTGCAATTAAATGAGCTTGAAGGGATTTGAAATGAATCTTATGAGAATGCAAAAATGTATAAGAAAAATATGAAAGTTTGGCATGATTGGAAGATCATAGGAAATATTTTGAGCCTGGACAAGAAATTTTACTTTATAATACAAGATTGAAATTATTTCTCAGAAAACTTAAATCTAGGTGGTCGGGATCGTTTATAGTAATAATGTCTATCCGTATGGTGTTATGGATAATAAGAATTCAAAAAAATATAAGAACATTTAAAGTAAACAGTCCCAAATTGAAACCTTAAATATGTGAAAAGAAGCCTCTATATGAAGAAGTCCTGATGATGGGTCAACTAGAGTAAAACATTGCATATGTTGGGCTGGCATCGTTAAACTAAGCGCTTCATGGAGGGCAACCTATGGTTATCAGTGTGGATTTATTTTTGATCAATTTTTAGTTGTAATGTTAACATTATGATGTCGTAATGAGACCTGCAAGATGTAAGGAGGCGTAATAACCATACTAGCGAGCTACCTCGAAACCTGTCGGCACTATTTTGGTTGAGGAGTTGCCCATTGGAAGTTGTCGATCACTGGAATCGAAATTCTATAGCCCGCTTCGGAATGACATTTTAATTTACATATATATTTAAGTTTAGAAAAATATGAAATCAAACTGACCTCATATTCTTCATAGTTTACATGAAAAAATATTATACCTCAAACTCTATATCTATCCCAAAAGATAAGCACAAGACTTGAGGATGAGACTCGATCAAATAAACTAAGAAATATATGACATCCATTTGGTATGCGAAATCATTTTATTATAAGCTGACAAGTTCTCCTATTTAATATAATGAATTGAGTAGGGTTTATAATAAGCTAGGTTCGGGAATGCTTCCTATAAGGGCAAACCCCTATAATTAATTACATCCTATATAACCAAAGTCACCTAAGAAAACTCTCTGATAAAAATAAGGGGATATTATCTTCAAGGAATTCAAAGGGAATATGAATTTTCAACGAGATCGGACAAATAAGTGTTAAAGGGGAATGACTCAAATTTGAAACATTTATTATAGAATCCAAATGAGGAAGAACTAGGGGATGTCACTGATCATGAGGAGAACTTCACTGACTTCCCAAACTATCTTATGGTTTGGCTTCAATTTAAAAGAGAAATATTTAAATGTTTCATCCAGTAAATTTTATTAATTAGGGCTTACATTTGTGTGAAGCAATCACACAAATAACCTAGAAGATGTGAGGATTTAGGTCGTGACGAACGACAACCTCGGAATCGTAAGACAAGTTAGGGCTTATATTGTACAACAAAGCTATACAAAGACCTAAAGATGAGTTGAGAATTTATGTTGCATAAGCAAAAAACCTCAAAATCCTATGGATTATTGTTTAATTCTAAGGAAAGATATGTTGTTGTAGATCCTCCTGCCGTTGAAGATGGTCGTGCTGCCCACAATGCTAGCTCCAAGCTCCTCGTCATGGCGAGTTTAAGTTTTCTAATGTGTCAAGTTATGATGTCAAATCAAATGTCCCTATGGTTATGGTTATTTAAATATTATGGGGCATATTAAAATTGATTAGAGCAACACCGATTAGAATCCTACGGTTCCATCGTTCTAGTACCACTATTTTCTATCAGATTCACTTAGTCCAAATGAATTTACTAAACTCAACTTAATGATATCTTTTCATTTAGACTGTGAGAAATCTCGTTAGCAACCATATGTTACCTCCTCTAAGGGATTCCCGATCATCCGATAGAGACATCTTAATTTAGTTGCAATTGTTGTTTTGTGATGTTTGTGATTAAATTTTGAGTTATCTTATAATTCGAATGTTGTGGCGGTGAATTTTATCTTGGTTGATTTTAGTTTTGGTTTTGGTTAACATGCAAGTTAAATGTTGTGGTGGAGAATTTTATCTTGGTTGATTTTAGTTTTGGTTTTGGTTTCATTTTTGTGGCTATCCTAAAGGTTTTAGTTTTCATGTAGGATGACATCGTTGTTTAGCAGGTAATTTTATAAGTATAAAAGTGTGATGTAGGAAAGTATGAGAAAAGAAAGCATTAAAAACTGTAAAAGCGATCTGGCAAGTCTTCTCGTTCCTCCACCTGAAATTTTAGTACTTGCGAAGCATGTATATATAATTTTGTAGGAATTAAAACATGCTTATAAAGAAAGTAAAAAAAAATACAAGTTTGAGTTGTATTTACTAGATCCTATGTCACAACTTAATAGTTTCAAAACTTTAATGGTGGTTCCATTAAGTAAATCATAATAAGTTCAGATGTCCTTCAAGATTTCCAAAGGATCATGAAGAAGTCTCGGACAATACCGTAGACATTTCATAGCCCCCAGAATTATCTTGAGCTCATTTTGGTCTTATTATATTTACTATATAGTTCATCCAGTTAATACCCTTATGTTCAGTGAAATTATGATGTTTTGATTATCTCTTAAGGGGGGTAATTATCACTTGATTTCTCATTTAAGAATTATATAGGTGAAAATCCTTTGGGGGCAAACTGACTTAATTAAGGTGTTTAATTAATTTGAATTTTAAAAGGTGGGCTTGTAGTGTTTTGAAAGTTTTAAATTAATTATAGGTTACTTTCTAAACCTCACTAGACAGAACTTTGATTAAGCTTTGTTTACTACTAAGCCCTTAAGATTTAATGGGTAGATTTGTAATTAATAAAATTATTTTTTTAATATTTATGTTTTTTTTAATCCTTATCATGAATTATAAATCATCTCAAAACTATTGGTTAAGGGTTTTAAATAAGTGAGTTATGATCTTCCAAAATCAAACCCCTCACCTTAATATCTCCTTACTTAAATGTTCTTCCAAATTTCATTAATTTTGAANTCTCTGAATATGGAGATAAAATAGGAAAGGCTAATACA
Source organism: Phalaenopsis hybrid cultivar (assembly GCA_002079205.1). Lineage (NCBI taxonomy): Eukaryota > Viridiplantae > Streptophyta > Magnoliopsida > Asparagales > Orchidaceae > Phalaenopsis > Phalaenopsis hybrid cultivar. The sequence continues at coordinate 245,452 of JXCR01140729.1, forward strand.
AGCTTTCCTCTAGGCTCCAACAAAAAAAAGTTCACACAAACCCGATGCAGACAAGGCATGAAGTTTGATAAGTTATTAATCAACAATTGGATTTAGCTAAAGTATAAAATTTGAATGTGAATATTCAAATTTTAATTTAATCAAAATAATGAAATAATTATTATATTTATTTAAAAATAAATATAATATATATATTTAATTCTTTAAATTTATATTATAATTGTATTAAATATAAATTAAATTAGTAACCAAGTTTTATGAAACTTAGATGAAAGTAGTCTTGCCTCAATTTCTTCTCTCAGTGCTTGTTTCTTAAGAATAAAGTTTAAAATTGTTCTCAAACTATCATATTGCTCATAAATCAAATATATACCTCCACATTCAAAAATTTCAAAAAAAAATTAACAATACAATTAATTTTCATTTGCATTCAAAAATTTCAAAAAAAAATTAACAATACAGTTAATTTTCATTTGCATTCAAAAATTTCAATCATCTCACATACCAAATTAAAAAAATGAAGAAGTGGATTTTTTTCTAAAGAAATACATAGACTTATAACCACAATGTCTTGCTCACTTAAATGATTTTCATTATTTTAGAATGTCATATAACAAAGTATTGAATCCGAATTTTTTTAACGGTCTCATACCCCCTAAGCAAATTATTTAAGAAGAAATGTGAGAACATAAAATATAGAAGAAGAGAAAAAATGTCTAAATATGCAGATGAATTAGGGGAAGTCTAATACAGGCATTCTTCGAGCAAAAATGAATACCCCCCTATACTGATGTAGACAGGACTTGAAGTTTACTAGGCTATTTATTAAAAATTGGATTAGTTGAAGTAAAAAATTTGAGTATGAATATTCAAAATTTTTTATCAAAATAATGATGTAATTATTATACTTAATTTCAAATAATTGTTATTAATATTTAAGAAGAAATGTGTGGATTTATTTTCGATTAATTTTTAGTTGTAATGTTAACATTATGATGTCATAATGAGACCTGCAATATGTAAGGAGGCATAACAGCCATACTAGACGAGCTGCCTCGAAATATGTCGACACTATTTTGGTTTAGGAGTTGCCCATTGGAAGCTGTCGGACACCGGAATCGAAATCACATCGCTCGCTTCAGAAGGACATTTTAATTTACATATACATTTAAGTTTAGAAAAATATGAAATCAAACTGACCCCATCATAGTTTACATGAAAAAGCATTATACCTCAAACTCTGTATCTATCCCAAAAGATAAGCACAATATTTGAGGATGAGGCTCGATCAAATAAATTAAGAAATATATGACATCCATTTTGTCTGGAAACCATTTTATTATAAGGCGACAAGTTCCCCTATTTAATATAAAGAATTGAATAGGGTTATATTAAGTTGGGTTCGGGAATGCTTCCTATAAGGGCAATCCCCTATAATTAATTACATCTTATATAACCGAAGTCACCTAAGAAAACTCTCGATAAAAATCAAGGGATATTATCTTCAAGGAGTTCAAAAGAAATATGACTTTTCAATAAGATCAGACAAAGAGGTGTGAAAGGGGAATGATTCAAATTTGGAACATTTATTGTAGAATCCAAATGAGGAAGAACTAGGGGATGTCACTGATCTTGAGGAGAACCTCAGTGACTTCCCAAGCTATCTTATAGTTTGGCTTCAATTTAGAAGAGAAGTATTTAAATATTTCATGATGTAAATTTTATTAAATAAGGCTTACATTTGTGTAAAATAATCACACAAATGCCTGGAAGATGTGAGGATTTAGGTCGTGACAAACGACAATCTCGAAATCGTAAGATAAGTTAGGGCTTATATTGTACACAGACCTATACAAAGACCTAAAGATGAGTTGAGGATTTATGTTGCATAAGTAAACAACCTCAAAATCCTATGGATTGTTGTTTAATTCTAAGGAAAGATATGTTGTTGTAGATCCTCCTGCTGTTGAAGATGGTCATACTGCCCACAATGCTAGCTCCAAGCTCCTCGTCGTGGCGAGTTTAAGTTTTCTAATGTGTCAAGTTATGATGTCAAATCAAATGTCCCTATGGTTATGGTTATTTAAATATTAAAGTTGATTAGAGCGCCACCGATTAGAATCCAACGGTTCCATCATTCCAGTACCACTATTTTCTATTGGATTCACTTAGTCAAATAAATTTACTAAACTCAACTTAATGAGTTCTATATTTTCATTTAGACTGTGAGAAATTTCGTTAGCAACCGTAGGTTACCTCCTTTGAGGGATTCCTGATCATCCGATAGAGACGTCTTAATTTAGTTGCAATTGTTGTTTTGTGATGTTTGTGATTAACTTTGAATTGTTTTATATTTTGAATGTTGTGGGGGTGAATTTTATCTTGGTTGATTTTAGTTTTAGTCGATCATCAAATAGAGACATCTTAATTAAGTTAAAGTTGTGGTTTTATATGATGTTTGTGATTAAATTTTGGATAGAGACGTCTTAATTTAGTTGCAATTGTAGTTTTGTGTGATGTTTGTGATTAAATTTTGAGTTGTTTTACATTTTGAATGTTGTGGGGGTGAATTTTATCTTGGTTGATTTTAGTTTTAGCTTTGGTTTTGGTTTATTCGAATGTTGTGGCGGTGAATTTTATCTTGGTTGATTTTAGTTTTGGTTTTGGTTAACATGCAAGTTATGTTGTGGTAGTGAATTTTATCTTGGTTGATTTTAGTTTTGGTTTTGGTTTTAGTTTCATTTTTGTGGCTATCCTAAATGTTTTAGTTTTCATGTAGGACGACATCGTTGTTTAGCAGGTAAGTTTATAAGTATAAAAGTATGATGTAGGAAAGTACGAGAAAAGAAAGCATTGTAAACTGTAAAAGCGTACCTGGAGAGTCTTCTCGCTCCTCCACTTGAAATTTTAGTACTTCCAAAGCATGTATATATAATTTTGCAGAATTTAAAACATGCTTATAAAGAAAGTAAAAAAAAATTCAAGTTTGGGTTGTATCTACCAGATCCTATGTCATAACTTAGTAGTTTCAAAAATTTAAGGATGGTTCCATTGAGTAAATCATAATAAGTCCAGATGTCCTTCAAGATTTCCAAAGGATCATGAAGAAGTCTCAGACAATACCCTAGTCATTTCATAGTCTCCGGAATTTTCTTGAGTTCATTTTGGTCTTATTATGTTTACTATATAGTTCATCTAGTTAATATCCTTATCCTCAGTGAAATTATGATGTTTTGATTATCTTTTAAGTGGGGTAATTATCACTTCATTTGTCACTTAAGAATTATATAGGTGAAAACCCTTTGGGGGCAAATTGACTTAATTAAGGAGTTTAATTAATTTGAATTTTAAAAGGTGGGCTTGTAGTGTTTTGAAAGTTTTAAATTAATTATAGGTTACTTTCTAAACCTCATTAGACAAAACTTTGATTAAGCTTAGTTTACTACTAAGCCCTTAAGATTTAATGGGTAGATTTGTAATTAAGAAAAATGATTTTTTAATATTTATGTTTTTTTAATCCTTATCATGAATTATAAATCATCTCAAAACCATCGATTAAGGGTTTAAAATCAGTGAGTTATGCTCTTCCAAAATCAAACCCCTCACCTTAATATCTCCTTACTTAAATGTTCTTCCAAATTTCATTAATTTTGAAAAGATTACATATTTATCCTTTATAAAATCAAAGTGAGGTTGGTTTCTACCACTTTATCCCTTTTATGTTTCAATCATCAAGAAATGTTATTTAAGGTCACTTATTGCCCATTCAACCTCTTGATTAGACCTAAATATTAATTAAGGCTTAAATTCTAAAATTACACTTTTGCCCCTAAGGCCTTAATACCCTATAATTCATTAAGTTAGACTCAAATGACTTAAAAATTTTATACTACCTCACTCATGGGTTAATTAAAACATTTGAGGAGAAAATGTGGCTTTTCTAAATTTATTTAATTTTTATAATTATTTATAATGCAAAAATAGGGATTTTCAATGAAAATTTAATAACTCAACTAAAATAAAAACTCCACCCTTAATAAAATTATTGAAGCTTCACCTATATCAAAGGATCACTTTGACCAATTTTCATGATTTTTAAAGATTTAATTTAATTATTAGAATTATTTTTTTGAGTATTAATTAAATATAAAATAATATTTAAATGGAAAATTAAGTTCTATATTTTTATTAAATCCCTCTGAGTCCAGAGAACCCAAAGAAACAAAATTCATATTTTTGTAACTTATATTTTAATTATTAGAATTATTTTAGTGAAAAATTAGTGAAAATCCATTTTTTTAAGCCTTTTAAAACTAATATTTTGACTTAGAAAATTATGAAAATTATTTTAATTGGTTCCAAGTGATCAGGAAGCTAAATGTGACATTTTAGTGTGTTTTTATAATTTTGTAATTTTTATGATTTTTTAATTAATTTTTAATTATTTTAAGGCCCAAAAATAGCTTAAAAATGATATGTTTATTTTAATTCAATTTTGTTTTAGGTTCCTCTGATCATAAGAAGCTCCAAAAACCAATTTTGATAATTTTTTGAATTGTATTTTAATTATTAGAATTATTTTAATGCCAAAAATGTGATTTCACTTAATTAGCCCATTTGAGCAGTCAAATTACTTCCAATTGACTTGAAATTTTTATGGGGAGCTCCTTTAACATTAAATTACAATGTGGAATAATTTTTATGCCATTTAAATTTATAATTACTCCAAATTAATTTTATTTCATTTTTAGGGTTGTTGATAATTAGGATTAATTTTAATGAGTTAAACCAAGTTTATATGTTACCTAAAGTCCTCTAACCACAGTGAACCTATCAAAATAAATTTTATATTTTTTTGATAAATATTTTAATTATTATAATTTTTAAACCAAAATAGGGACCATTAACTTGAAAATTAGATATCTCTCGTTAGAGATGCCCCCTGACCCTGGAAAAATCAAAGGAGATGCCAAACAATAGAGACATCAAAAGCCCCATGGTCCCATGCCATGGTGAAATGTCTATGCAAATGGAGAATCAAAATAAGGAAAACACCATTTAATTAATTAAAAATAAAACATGCATCAAATTGACATGAAAATATTTTCACATTGTTCTCCTTTACTCACTGAGCAAGAGGATATTTTTATTTTAATTTTGTGATTTTTTTACACAAAGTTATGGTTTTTTGAAGGTATGGGTATTTAAATAAATAAGAAAATCCCTATTTAACTAATTAAGTGACACGGCTCCATGCCAACAGCCACGCGTCCCGTAGTTATGTTCCGTAACCCCATCCGAAGCGATCAGAGCAGTTCGTGCGATACACGCACGATCCAACGACGCTCGATCACCGTCCCCAAGAAGACAACCTGCGAACCATCATTTTCTAGGCTTATCATCTCGCTCGATACTCAACTAAATCAAGTGAGGTTCATTCCTATAGACTCGGCTTGACTAGGAGAACATATCCATACGGTTAATTGACTCTTAAATCAACTCTATACACATGGAGATTCAAATGAAGCTCGGTTTAGGGTTAACTTTCAATACCTTGGTCCAAGAGGGGAAGCCTCGATTGGATGCTTGTGGAAGCTTTGTGGGGGTCCCATGAGCCTAGGAATGGAGCCTCAAGCCGTGGTGAATCGCCTAGATATGATTTCGACCAAAGTCGATTTGGGGGTCCGATCAAAGTCCACCTTAGGGTGCTCTGGTGATGAAACTTTTGTGGGAGATCTTCCTCTCTCACTGCGGGGATGGTGTGGGTGCAATTAATTTGGATTTGGTGGAGATTTGTTGAATGTCCTATTTCGGCCTGGGAATTAGGCTAAAAAATTGAGCCCGAGCAGTGGCTTTGAGTGGCTAAGAGTGTTTGAGTTACGCTCAAGAGGTCTCAAGGAGGCTCTAGAAGCAATTTGGCAGAGTCTCCCTAAGGAATTTCAAGCTCCCCCCTTTGGCCATGGAGGGGGAAGGAGAGGCCACCAAGGGCAATTGGTGGGTGCTTTAAGCTGCTTATGTGGATGCCAACAATGTGCAAAAATCCAATTGGATGAGCCAACTTGGATGGGTTTAATTTTGAGTTTTGTCTTAGGTGGAGTTATTGAATTTAGGTGTTCCGGCCACTAAGGTGGCCGGCCGGCCAGGGAGGGGTCACCATCCCACTAAGGGAGGTCAGGGCTTGGTTTTGGTGAAGTCAATTAGAGTTGGTCATGTGCAAAGGCATTAAATTAAAATAGGATGTGGGAAGGGATATTTTGGGTTAAATTGGGTCAAGTCATTGATTTGGGTTGGGTTCAGCTACCAAGGTTGGTCTTGGGCTGAAGAGGATCAGATGGGCCAGCTAAAGTGATATGGAGAAGTGTCCATCCAAAGAGATTTGGTTAATCATGGTTTTAAGTGATTCATAAAAAAGGGTTAAAAATCCTTTTAAAGAAGCTTAAAATTGTCTTGGCCTCTTTCCATTAATAGCTTGATGATGTGGCAAGGCTCACATGGCTTACCTATAGCTTAGGAGTGGCTTCATGGCTTGCATGTGGCTTGGCTAATTTTCATGAAAAGAGATTTTTGAAATTTTTGGTATTTTTGTAAAGTTTGTCATGAGGCTTCATTTGGAAAATTTTGATCATGAATTTAAAACTTTATGAATGATTTTAATTGAATGAATGATGAGGAGAAATGAAATTATCATGTGAGCTTTGACTTTGGGCTTTTGGAATTAAGTGTAGTGGGCTTGGGCCTTCGAAATTGAACATTAATTTTGGCTAAAATTTGGGTTAATTGAATGTTGATTTTTGTGTAGGAATATGTCATGAGCGATGTGGAAAAATTTCAAGTGATTTTAAATTAAATTGGTGGGCCAATTTGGTGGATTTAGACATATGGTCAAAATTGGGCCTTTTTGATTTGAATGAAATTAAGCTTGCAATTGAATCAAATTGGACTTGAATTTTGTTTATAATAGAATTGGGGATGCTAAATTTTGGTTTAGAATTGAATTTAGGTTAAATTGGGGTCAATTGGGCCAAATTTGGGGTTAATTTGGGGACATTTGGGCTATTAAGAGCAGATTATGGCTCCAGTTGGGTAAAATTGGTCAAATCTAGTCAAGTTGATGATCAAAAATTGAAATTGAGAATATTTGAGATAATTCTGAAATTTTTGGGGATTTTTGGAATTTTTAGGTCATGAGGGGCATTTTGGTAATTTAGGCAATTTTGAGGGTATTTTGAAAATTTGGTAAATTTTGGTCAATTTAGGTAGTAGTGAGGGGTTTAAGATGATTTTTTTGGATAAATTTAGGTATTTTGGGTAATTTAGAGATTTTTGGCAAAAATTAGGGTTATAGGGGCATTTTGGTAATTTGGTGATTTTGGGCCAAAATGAGCCAACAAGGCATGAAGCTATACAAAACCAATAGGAGCCATATAAGAACTCATTTTGGATGCTCAATATGTTAGTTCTAACCATCTTAGCTAAAGACTAGGGGAATAGGTTCATCCATATGAGCTTTTCAAAAGGAATCATGAGACCAAATAAAGGGGTCTTAGGGTTTCGGGTATGTGAAAGAGTGTAGTGTGTGCAAGTTAGCCCCACCAAAATCAGATCACCCAGAGTTAGTCATAAGGTCTGACCATCCTATGGGGGGCTCTCCTTGAGCTTCTCCATATTGAGCCCACCTACTAAGTGCTAGAGGTTAGGACCAACATATGAAACTCAATTAGAGTAAAGAAGAGTTTAGGAATTTCTCATGATGAGGGTTCCCTTTCTAGTCCTCTAAGAATAGTCAATACAAAAGTCATATGGCTAGACCCTAGGCTACTAAAGAGGAAAACTAGACCTCAACCAAAAATTAGGTCAACAAAATCCTATGACTTATTATTTAATTCTAAGGAAAGGTTTGCTGATGATGATCCAGTTCGCTCTCTCAAAGATGTTCTTTTGTATGTCCTCATTAGGCTGCCCATAGTGTTTGCTTCAAGCTTCTCGTCGAAGTAGTAGTTCCATGGTGCGGGTTCTTATAGCTTGGTAGTTTATGTGTCAGGCTTATTATTGTTGTTTAAGTGTTTTGGGGGAATTTTAATTTGTTAAGCAATAATGGTTAAGATCCCACCGTTCCATCATCACAACACCACTATTTTCTCTTAGGTTTACTTAGTTTAAACAATTTATCAAGCTCATTTAAACCAGAGAACTCCCGTTAGCAACCGTAGGTTATCTNTTATAATTCATTAAGTTACTCAAATGAATTAAAAATTTTATATTATAACATTTGAGAAGAAAATGTGGCTTTTCTAAATTTATTTAATTTTTATAATTATTTATAATGCAAAAATAGGGATTTTCAATGAAAATTTAATAACTTAACTAAAATAAAACTTAATTAAAACATTTGAGAAGAAAATGTGGATTTTCAAAATTTATTTAATTTTTATAATTATTTATAATGCAAAAATAGGGATTTTCAATGAAAATTTAATAACTTAACTAAAATAAAACCACTACCATAAATAAAATTATTGAAGGTTCACCTATGCTAGAGGACCACTTGGACCAATTTTCATGATTTTTAGGGATTTAATTTAATTATTAGAATTATTTTTTTTAGTATTAATTAAATATAAAATATTATTTAAATGATAAATTAAGTTCTATATTTTTATTAAATCCCTCTAAGTCCAAAGAACCCAAAGAAACAAAATTCATATTTTTGTGACTTATATTTTAATTCTTAGAATTATTTTAGTGAAAAATTAGTGAAAATCCATTTTTTTAAGCCTTTTAAAATTAATATTTTGACTTAGAAAATTATGAAAATTATTTTAATTGGTTCCAAGTGATCAGGAAGCCAAATATGACATTTTAGTGTGTTTTTATAACTTTGTAATTTTTATGATTTTTAATTAATTTTTAATTATTTTAAGGCTTAAAAATAACTTAAAAATGAAGTGTTTGTTTTAATTCCATTTTTTTTAGGTTCCTCTGATCATAAGGAGCTCCAAAAACTAATTTTAATAATTTTTTGAATTGTATTTTAATTATTAGAATTATTTTAATGCTAAAAATGTGATTTCACTTAATTAGTCCATTTGAGTAGTCAAATTACCTCCAATTAACTTGAAATTTTTATGGGGAGATCCTTTAACAATAAATTACAATGTGGAATAATTTTTATGTCATTTAAATTTATAATTACTCCAACTTAATTTTATTTCATTTTTTAGGGTTGTTGATAATTAGAATTATTTTTAATGAGTTAAACCAAGTTTATATTTTTCCTAGAGTCCTTTGACCACAGTGAACCTATCAAAATATATTTTATATTTTTTTTATAAATATTTTAATTATTATAATTTTTAAACCAAAATATGGACCATTAACTTGAAAATTAGATATCTCTAGTTAGAGATGCCCTCTGACCCTGAAAAAATCAGACGAGATGTCTAACAATAAAGACATCAAAAGCCCCATGGTCCCATGCCATGGTGAAATGTCTATACAAATGGAGAATCAAAATAAGGAAAACACCATTTAATTAATTAAAAATAAAACATGCATCAAATTGACATGAAAATATTTCCACATTGTTCTCCTCTACTCACTGAGCAAGAGGGTACTTTTATTTTAATTTTGTGATTTTTCTACACAAAGTTCTGGTTTTTAGAAGTTATGGGCATTTAAATAAATAAGAAAATCCCTATTTATCTACTTAAGTGACATGACACCGCGTCAACCTACAGCGGCTCCGAAGCTCCACACCAGCAGCCACGCGTCCCGCGATTATGTTCCGTCACCCCATCCAGTGCGATCAGAGCCGTCCGTGCGATACACGAGCGATCCAAGAGCGCTCGATCATCGTCCCCAACGAAGACAACCCATGAACCATCCATTTTCTAGGCTTAATATCTCGCTCGATACTCAATTAAATCAAGTGGGGTTTGTTCATATAGACTCGTCTTGATTAGGAGAACATATTCATATGATTAATTGACCCTTAAATCAACTCTATACACATGGAGAATCAAATGAAGCTAAATTTAGATTTAACTTTCAATACCTTGGTCCAAGAGGGGAAGCCTAGATTGGATGCTGTGGAAGCTTCATGGGGGTCCCACGAGCCTAGGGATGGAGCCTCAAGCCGTGGTGAATCGTCTAGATATGATTTCGACCAAAGTTGATTTGGGGGTCCGTTCAAAGTCCACCTTAGAGTGCTCTGGTGATGGGACTTTTGTGGGGGATCTTCCTCTCTCACTGTGGGGATGGTGTGGGTGCAATTAATTTGGATTTGGTGAAGATTTGTTGAATACCCTGTTTTGGCTTGGGAATTGGGCTAAAAAATTGAGCCCGATCAGTGGCTTTGAGTGGCTAAGAGTGGTTGAGTTAAGCTCGAGAGGTCTCAAGGAGGCTCTAGAAGCAATTTGCCAGTCTCCCCAAGGAATTTCAAGCTCTCCCCTTCGGCCATGGAGGGGGGGGTTTAAATAGAGGGGGAAGGAGAAGCCACCAGGGGCAATTGATGGGTGTTTTATGTTGCTTATGTGGATGCCAACAATGTGCAACAATCCAATTAGGATGAGCCAACTTGGATGGGTTCAATTTTGAGTTTTGGATTAGGTGGAGTTTTTGAATTTAGGTGTTCCGGCCACTAAGGTGGTTGTCCAACCAGGGATGGGTCACCATCCCACCGAGGGAGGCCAGGGCTTGGTTTTGGTGAAGTCAATTAGGGTTGGCCATGTGTAAAAGAATTGAATTAAAATAGGATGTGGGAATGGATATTTTGGATTAAATTTGGTCAAGTCATTGATTTGGGTTGGGTTCAGCTACCAAGGTTGGTCTTGGGCTGAAGAGGATTAGATGGGCCAGCTAAAGTGATGTGGAGAAGTCTCCATCCAAAGATATTTGGTTAATCATGGGTTTAAGTGGTTCATAAAAACTGTTAAAAATCCTTTTAAAGAAGCTTAAAATTGGCTTGGTCTCTTTCCATTAATAGCTTGATGATGTGGTAAGGCTCACATGGCTTGCCTATAGCTAGGAGTGGCTTCATGGCTTGCATGTGGCTTGGCTAATTTTCATGAGAAGGGATTTTTGGAATTTTTGATATTTTTGTGAAGTTTTTTATGAGGCTTCATTTGGAAAATTTTGATCAATAATTTAAAACTTTAGGAAAGATTTTAATTGAATGAATGATGAGGAGAGATGAAATTATCATGTGAGCTTTGGACTTTGGGCTTTTGGAATTAAGTGTAGTGGGCTTGGGCCTTTGAAATTGAAATCAAATTTAGGCTAAAATTTGGGTTAATTGAATGCTGATTTTGGTGTAGGAATATGTCATGAGGGATGTGGCAAAATTTCGAGTGATTTTGAATTGAATTGCTGGGCCAATTTGGTGGATTTGGGCATATGGTCAAAATTGGTTCTTTTTTATTTGAATGAAATTGGGCTTGCAATTGAATCAAATTGGACTTAAATTTTGTTTATAATAGAATTGGGGATGCTAAATTTTGGTTTAGAATTGAAATTAGGTTAAATTGGGGTCAATTGGGCCAAATTTAATTTGGGGGCATTTGGGCTCTTACGAGCAAATTAGGGCTTTTGATCAAACTGGGTAAAATTAGTCAAATCTGGTCAAATTGATAATCAAAAATTGAAATTGGGAATATTTGGGATAATTCTGAAATTTTTGGGGATTTTTGGAATTTTTGGAATTTTTAGGTCATGAGGGGCATTTTGGTAATTTTGGCAAATTTGGGAGTATTTTGAAAATTTGGTAAATTTTGGTCAATTTAGGTAGTGGTGAGGGGTTTAAGATGATTTTCTTGGATAAATTTAGGTATTTTGGGTAATTTTGAGATTTTTGGCAAAAATTAGGGTTATAGGGGCATTTTAGTAATTTAGTGATTTTGGGCCAAAATGGGCCAACAAGCCATAAAGCTATACCAAACAATAGGAGCCATATGAGAACTCATTTTGGATACTCAATATGTTGGTTCTAACTGTCTTAGCCGAAGACTAGGGGTGTAGGTTCATCCATATGAGCTTTTCAAAAGGAGTCATGCGACCAAATAATGGGGTCTTAGGATTTGGGGTATGTGAAAAAGTGTAGTGTGTGCAAGTTAGCCCAACCAAAACCAAATCACCAAGGATTAGTTTTAAGGTCTGACCATCCTATGGAGGACTCCCCATGAGCTTCTCCATATTGACCGCCCTTACTAAGTGCTAGAGGTTAGGACCAACATGTGGAACTTCAAGTTGAGTAAAGAAGAGTTAGGGAATTTCTCATGGTGAGGGTTCCCTTTATAGTCCTCTAAGAATAGTCAATACAAAAGTCCTATGGCTAGACCCTAGGCTACTAAAGAGGAAAACTAGACCTCAACCAAAAATGAGGTCAACAAAATCCTATGACTTATTATTTAATTCTAAGGAAAGGTTTGCTGATGATGATCCCATTCGCTCTCTAGAAGATGTTCTTCTATATGTCCTCGCTAGGCTGCCCATAGTGTTTGCTTCAAGCTTCTCGTCAAAGTAGCAGTTCCATGGTGCAGGGTTTTATAGCTTTGTAGTTTATGTGTCAGGCTTATTATTGTTGTTTAAGTGTTTTGGGGGAATTTTAATTTGTTAAGCGATAATGGTTAAGATCCCACGGTTCCATCATCCCGACACCATCATTTTCTCTTAAGTTTACTTAGTTTAAACAATTTATCAAGCTCATTTAAACCAGAGAACTCCCGTTAGCAACCGTAGGTTATCTCATATGAGGAATTCTTGTAAGCCCAAAAGGAGTGTATTATGTTCGTTCATTTTTTTGAAAATGCATATTTACTTTTGAAGTATGTTTTTGTTGTTCTCATTTTTTTTCTCTTTTTTACAAGTAAAGTATGTATGCATAAATAAAAGAAATTTTATAAAGTAAACAAAATGACTGCAGTACATAAAATATAAATGCGTACCCGAGTCTCTGCTGCCGTTGCATGGTTAATATTATAAAATAAAATGTAATTTGCAGGAAATTTAAATAAATTATAGAAGAATAGAATAGGAAAATTCAGTATGAAAAGTTAAAAAGCGAGTCATAAGAAAACACAAGTAATAGAAAACCCTTGTCACATTTGAAAGATCGGGACTAGGTGTAAAGTCTTAGTAAAGGTTGGGGCTCAGAGCTTGACAGCGTTATTCTCAACCTTGAGTAAGAGCTACCAACTCGATAAGCTAAATAGGGCAGTCCCTAACCTCGATCCACATGATTAACCGTGGACCATTATAAGTTTTAGTTTTAATTTAATTTTCATGCATGTAGAATTTACTTTAGAAGAAAAAAGTAGTTATTTTGTAAAAAGAATTGCTGTTTGAAATATTTTGGTAAAGTATTATAGTTCATAGGTTAATTACTCTAATAAAGCTAGGATTGCTGACAACCAAGAGTTGGTGAATAATTTCGTCGGTTTTATCCTCTCCCCTTATTGAAGGTCTTTGAGGTAGGAGATATTATTCCAAAAATCCCACATCGTATCCCCATTTAGCACATATTAGCATTATCTTCATCGCCTTAGCCATTTAGACCTTAAACTTACACAAGCACGATGATCCATATGTAACAAAAGAAATATCCCCATTTGCTCACAAGGATTTACCAACCTTAAAAAAGACCTAAATCCTTCAAACTTGGGTCATAAATGTAGGATAAGTAGTGTAGGGCATTTTTATTGATTTGGATGAGTTATTGAATCCTGAGGCATAGCTTGGTGGGTCCCTAAAAATTTTAAGGATGATTTTCTTATTGAATGGATGCTCCAGATTAAGCCGGACGGGAGAGCAGTGCATAAAGCCCACAACGTGAGGCAACTAACTCAGATAACAACGTCGAAGGGGAGCGCGACACATGGTCTTTAGAAGCCGTCGAGGATGACACAGCGCCGCGTGGATAAGTAGAAAAATAGGGCATTTTTTATTTAAAATAAATCATAAACTTGAGAAAATCATAACATGGTGTAGAAAACTCATAAAAAAAAATAAAAATACATTTGTGCTCATTGAACAGAGGAGAACATTATGAACTAAAAATTAAAATTGTTTGCTAAGTATTTTATTTTTAATTAATTAAATACTATAGAAACTATTTTAATCATAAGTAATTAATTATTAACTACCATGATATGAAATTTGGAGGGCTTGGTCTTCATGTGGTCAGGAGTGTTATCTGATTTTTTCAAAGTTAGAGGAAACGCCTAAGATTGAAAGCCCTAATTTTTCATGTTAGGTACATTTATTTCAATTAAATAATTCATAAAAATTAAAATATAAATCAGAAAAATACAAGACTTGTTGTGGTGAGAGAACCTTAGAAAAAAAATAAATGGAGTTCGAATAATTACAAGTAAAATTTCATATATTTAAATCATTAAAACTCACAAATAATTAAAAAAAAGATAATTCAAAAAATCACAAAAATTAGTCCACATTGGAGATAATGAGTATATTAAACCTCTATAAAAATTTGAGACTCATTTGACTTGTCTTTAATAGCAAAGTCAATTTTTCTAAGTATTGAGATTTTTGCACTTAAATAATTATAATAAATAAAATATAATTTAAAAAATTATGAAAAGTGGTTAAGCCGGACATGAGAGCAGTGCTCCAGATTAAGCCGGACGAGAGAGCACTGCATAAAGCCCACGACGTGAGGCAACTAACTCAGATAACAACGTCGAAGAGGAGCGAGACACATGGTCTTTAGAAGCCGCCGAGGATGACACAGCGCCGTGTGGATAAGTAGAAAAATAGGGCATTTTTTATTTAAAATAAATCATAAACTTGAGAAAATCATAACATGGTGTAGAAAACTCATGAAAATAAAATAAAAATACTTGTGTGCTCAATGAACAGAGGAGAATATTATGAACTAAAAATTAAAATTGTTTGCTATGTATTTTATTTTTAATTAATTAAAAACTATAGAAACTATTTTAATCATAAGTAATTAATTATTAACCACCATGATATGAAATTTGGAGGGCTTGGTCTTCATGTGGTTAGGAGTGTTATCTAATTTTTCCAAAATTAGAGGACACGCCTAAAATTGAAAGCTCTAATTTTCCATGTTAGGTACATTTATTTCAATTAAATAATTCATAAAAATTAAAATATAAATCAGAAAAATACAAAACTTGTTGTGGTCAGAGAACCTTAGAAAAAGTATATATGGAGTTCGAATAATTACAGGTAAAATTTCATATATCTAAACCATTAAACTCACAAATAATTAAAAAAAAAAGATAATTCAAAAAATCACAAAAATTAGTCCACATTGGAGATAATGAGTATATTAAACCTCTATAAAAATTTGAGACTCATTTGACTTGTCTTTAATATCAAAGTCAATTTTTCTAAGTAATGAGATTTTTGCACTTAAATAATTATAATAAATAAAATATAATTTAGAAAATTATGAAAAGTGGTTTGGAGTATTCCTGGTAACCAAGGAAACATAAGAAAAATAGAAACATAAGAAAAATAAAATTGATGTTAAACTTAAAAATTTATTTTTGAGCTATTTTTCAATTTAAAAATAATTAAAAATAATTAATAATCATGAAAATACAAAAAGGAAGCAAAATATCATAAATTATTCCCTGATCACTTAGGACCACTTAAAGTACTTAATTTTAATTTTCTTAAAATAGCTATATATTTTTAAATGCCTAAAATGTATTTTCTTTAATTTTGCATTAAAATTATTACAATAATTTAAATAAAAATAAAAAATGTAATATTTATTTCTCTGAGTTTTATAAACTCAGAGGAACTAACGAAAATATAAAAAATAATTTTTAAGATTAAAGTATATTTTTAATTTAATTAATCACCAAAATTAGCAAAAAAATATAATAATTAAAATAAAACTCAAAAAATTATGAAAATTGTTCTTAGAGGTCTTCAGATCTAGGTGAATCTCAAATAATTTTCTTAGGAATAGAGAATTTGTTTTAGTCAACTAAATGAATTAACATTAAAAATCCCTATTTTTGTGTAAAAAATAATTATTAAAAACCAAATAAAAATTAGAAAAATATAAGCCCTGTGTTATTTTAATTAACCTTTGAATGATGTATCAAAAAGGTTTCAAAGTCATTTGAGTTTAATTTAATGAATTATGAAGTAGAAAGCCTTAAGAACAAAATTGTAATTTTGGAATTGAAGCGCCAATTAAAAATTAGGCTAAGTCAAAGGGTAAATGAGTAATATTGATCATGATGAACTCTCTTAGATATTTGAAACATAAGGGTTTAAGAGGTAGAAATCAACTCATCACTTTTCCTACTATAAAGGCAAAATTGTAACTTTCCTAAATTATTATGACTTGAAAGTTGATTCAATTAGATAATCCCAAGGTAGTGGGCTTGAGCTAGGAAAATGATAATTGAATCATTTGAAGCTCCTAAGCGGTGATTAGTTGATAAACATGATCTTTCTGTAAGAATTAAATCCATTTAATCCAATATTATTGTTTACTACAAGTTTATCCATGAAGGAAAACTTAAGAGCTTGGTAGTGAACTAGACATGATTTGAATTTGCATAATGAGGTTTAGAAAAGGAAACATAATCAATCATGAATATCTTAAAAGTACTACCAGCCCAACTTTAGTCATGAGCACAAGGTCCTTAATAATTCAGCTTACCCTTAAGGGCATCCACTCACATAATTCCTAAGTAGAACATCAAGTGAATACCTACTTACCCCACGCATGAGAAAATTAAATCATCAAGGTTCATTGAGCACATGTTAAAATATCACTATTGAATCTTAATTTAGTTTCACACGATTACTTTAATAACATAATAAGTTCCAATGAACTTGAAATGATTCATAAAACTTTAAAAATTGTTTAGAGTTATGTTCCGAACACTTTTACAATCTTTTGGATATTTTGAAGGAACTTATTATGCTTTGTGCATTACTTAACAAAGAGATTTTGGATATTCTTAAGATATAAGATGAAACAAATAAAGTTTTTCCTCATCTATTTCAAAGACAAGATAGGGTTTAAATTAATCAAGGGTTCAAACTTTATGTAAGAGCATGCCGTTAATGTTAATTAAATCTTAAGCAACCAAACTTTCCTAAGAAAACTCTCAATTAAGATTGGGTTTAATTCTCAAGAAATTTCTATGTTTAGTTTCCATGAAATATTATCAAAATACTAAATGGTAAATATCAAAAGTGCAAAAAGTTATCCACAGAAATCAAAGGAAAAATGTAGAAGACAACGAAGATATTGATAAAGCTTAGTGACATCTTAATTATTCTATGTTTTAATTTATCGATTTTGAAAAAGATTTATTTAATGTTTGATTTGACATTTTATTAAAAATTTTAGTATTTATATCACACGATATATAATCGTAAAAAGCTTAAGAAGTGAGAATTCATATCAAAACTAGATGAACATCATCTAAATACTACGATTGAAGAAGGGACTCATTGAAAGTATTGAAACCTTGAAACCTATTCTAAAGGAAAATAAAATAAACAAACATAAATATAATGGATGTACGACTTTGCCTAACAAGGGCTTTCATCTAAACCAACTAACTAGTAAAACCACGCATGACTAGTCTCAAAGAATTCAAACTAAGATAGGTTGCTATATGCTAAAAAAACATGCGTATGTCTTACAACTTAATTATAAAAATTAAGATGCTTAATTATGAATGGTAGGCACACTAAGACTATTACAAACATATTTTACAATTTAAAATTTAAAATTTTACAGCTCATTATACAAAAAAACATTTTTATTAATTTAGCTAATGGAGAATGCTAACAGGAATTATTTATGAGACCAATTGATATGTTGAGGCAATCTCACTCTATAAGTTGGTGATCCTCAAAGGACAAATCACCTTTTTCTGTACAATGAGTGGAAGCCTGAAAATAAGAAATAAATACAATATGAAATGTCAATGCCCCAAAAAAAATTTCGCGATTATTCCAAAATCGCAAAAAAGGGCTTCTACTCAATTTTATTTAATTGTCAATCTTGTTGTCTTAAACGCATGATGTTTCTTTGGTGTGAATGCAATGATTTAATTATTTTTAATTTTGGCTACGAGTTTCATTTAATTTTTTTAAAATTTATTTTAAATTATTATATTGGGGTAGAAAATTTGGTTCTTAACAAGTTTACTGATATCCGTGCCCAAAAAAAAAACAAACAAAACACTGACCTAAAATTTAGCCTTACCTATCAAGCACAGACAAAGAGACATAAAAGAGAACAAAAAAAAAACCATGAACAACATTATCAAACAACATATAAGCATTGTTATATGAAATTCTCAATATATAGCACTTCCTTGATCATATTGACATTTTTGTATTGTTTTGGAGTGTATTTGAATATATAAGCTTTTTGATAAGTTATCCATGGAGTCTCTTGTACTAAAATTAAATATTTAGGACACATGGTTATACCCTCCAAAGCAACATCATCATGGCATTCACCTAGTCACTTAAGCAATTACGCTCCTTCTTGAGCTTATTCAGATATTATAGACATTTCATTTCTATTAATGTGCATAGCATGACCTCTTACAAATCTCCTCGAATGAAATGCTTTAAATGGAATGATTAAACATACCAAGCCTTTCCTATATTAAATGACTCTTATTTTTACTCCTTCTTTTTCCCTTCAACGCTTTCCAAGCAATTTATAACTAAAATAGAAGCATCAAGTATGGGAATTGAAGCCATCCTAATTCACAAATCTCATTCCATCTCCTACTCCAGTGAATGTAGTGCTCAATAACGCAAACAACTTTTGCTTGTGTTCATGAATCATATCTTATGATAGAAGCGTCTCTTGATCAAACTCCCAGAATTTGTGACAAATTTTCCATCCTGACTCCAGACGTAGCTCTACGTGCGGACTCCCAATAATATACAACCATGCGTGTTATATCGGACCCATCTAAAAACTATTAAAGTGAAACCGCGTAGGTTATTGGAGTGAAACTGCAGACTCCAATAACCCCTGCAAACCCAGAAATAGCCCCGAAATAATCCCTAAATAATCTCAATGGGGGTTTTAAAGTGAAATATATGAATTTCTCTTCAATAACCTCTATGACGTTATTTCAGGATTATTAAAGAGGAATATATGAGTTTTTCTTCAATAACCACGAAATAACCTCGAAAAAACCCCGTAGTAACCCCGAAATAACCCCTGCAGTCTCATTTCAGGTTTATGAAAGTCGAATATATGAGTTCCTCTTCAATAACCTCGAAATAATCACTGAAGTGTTATTTCGGGATTATTGAAGTAGAATATATGATTTTCTCTTCAATAACCCCGAAATAACCTCTGTAGTGATTTTCAGGGTTATTCAATAACACCAAAATAACCTCCAAGGTTCTACTTCAATAACTCCGAAATAATCTCCGTAATGTATCACACGTGGCGGCATGACGTCCGGAGACCTGACAGAAAATTTTTCCCTGGATTTGGCTTTCATACTAAACACAACTTGGTCTTGCAGCCAGTGCTCTGTAACGACAGGACGAAGTCGAGTTGTTAACTAGTTTTGTGGAAAAGTGTGCTTTACAGTTTTATTTCTCTCCGCACATTCGATGACAGGACGAAGTCAAGTTGTTAACTAGTTTTGTGGAAAAGTTAACTAGTCTTAAATATTACGTCATCAACATTTGATCGAAAAATCTCTCTTGGATAACTAAGTATCCCACTACTCAAATAGCAGGGCAACGAGGTTTCAAATATAATTTAGCCTTGCATTATTACTCCATTTTATGAGACCCAAAATGAAAGAAGACATGAGTTATTTGTAAGAGTTTGTCCTACATTCCAAGACTCTAAATCTGAAATGATATGTCTGCCCAGATTATTACAGCCTTTAACGGTACAAAATGGAATTTGGAGAGATAATTCAAGCAGCTCATTTCCGTACCTTGTTTGTTGGGTTTCAGCTAAAGTTTTGGAAGATTTGGATATAAAATTAGTTCATCACCATGCTTTCCAAAAACAATAGTAAGCAATCGAGACCTCATGTTTCTCAGCTCACTTTTGGAAAAAAAGCTATTTTGCATAGGTTGTATGCTACTAAAATATATTAGCTCGTAACAACAGCAAACAGACGATGAGACAAATGTTTTATCATGGCATTGAACTTTACTTGCATTGTTTTGTGATAAAATAAAAAAAAAAAAATTCAGTCAATTTCTTAACTTAATTGGGTTGAATTAACTTAAAAGCTCTTTTAGAAACTATGCTGAGGTTTTTAAAAGTTAAAAAGTATTCAGGATAACTATTTTTTAGCACCGTTAAAAATCACCCAGTTGCTACAATATGCTAAAGGTTAGCAGCAGGGAAGTGAAAAGAAGTCTAGTTTGAAATGACAGCAGTTTTAACGGTGCTGATATACCCTGCATAGTCTCGCAACTACTTCTAGTCAGGAGCCAAAATTTATTATGAAGTCTATCAAAAATATATTAGATTATAAGATTTGGCCTCTGGTCCAATCAAAATTCAACGCCATGCGCGTTTTTTGTAAAGGAAACAATGCAAATTTATGTCCTAATAACAACAAATCAACAACAATTTTTATAAACTCTAAGGAGGTGTTCGGATGAAACTTAGTTTTACGATAAATTAGATTTATCAAATCCGATAAATTTGGATTAATTTGGATTTATCAAACCCACGTTATCATGGAAGAACTCGGAAGCAACAGAGGAATAAATTCACCTTCGTGTTGGATTTACTAAATCCGGTTTTAGTCGTAAAATAACTGAGGAACGCGAGGACATAATGGAATGCGAGAAAACTGGATATAATGGTGCAGTGAATTTTTATTTTTTTTTTCTGGTGTTTGGCTGGATTTAAGATAAATCCATGATTAAATATGCTAAATAGTACGCAACCAAGCACCGTCTTAACCTCAAGTTTAGAAAACAACAAAAAGACCAATACATCACTGTTGTATAATTANACCCAAAAGAAGTGTATTATGTTCGTTCATTTTTTTGAAAGTGCAGATTTACTTTTGAAAGTATGTTTTTGTTGTTTTCATTTTTTTCTTTTTTACGAGTAAAATATGTATGCATAAATAAAAGAAATTTTATAAAGTAAATAAAATGACTGCAGTACATAAAATATAAATGCGTACCTGAGTCTCTGCTGCCGCTGCATGGTTAATATTACAAAATAAAATGTAATTTGCAGGAAATTTAAATAAATTATAGCAAAATAGAATAGGAAAATTCAGTATGAAAATTCAAAAAGCGAGTCATAAGAAAACACGAGTAAGTAATAGAAAACCCTAGTCACATGTGAAAGATCAGGACTAGGTGTAAAGCCTTAGTGAAGGTGGGGGCTCAGAGCTGGACAGTGTTATTCCCAACCTTGAGTAAGAGTTACCAACTTGATAAGCTAAATAGGGCAGTCCCTCCCTAACCTCGATCCATGTGATTAATCGTGGACCTTTATAAGTTTTAGTTTTAATTTAATTTTCATGCATGTAGAATTTATTTTAGTAGACAAAAGTAGTTATTTTGTAAAAATGATTGTTGTTTGAAATATTTTTGTAAAGTAGTATAATTCATAGGTTAATTACTCTAATAAAGCTAGGATTGCTGACAACCAAGAGTTGGTGAATAATTTCGTCAGTTTTATCCTCTCCCCTTATTGAAGGTCTTTGAGGTTGGAGATATTATTCCAAAAATCCCACATTATATCCCTCATTTAGCACACATTAGCATTGTCTTCATCACCCTAACCATTTAGACCTTAAACTTACACAAGCCCGATGATCCATATGTGGCAAAAGAAATATCTCCATTTGCTCATAAGGATTTAAACATCTTAGAGAAGACCTAAATCCTTCAACCTTGGGTCATAAATGTAGGATAAGTAGTGTAGGGCATTTTTATTGATTTGGATGAGTTATTGGATCCGGAGGCATAACTTGGCAGGTCCCTAAAAGTTTTAAGGATGATTTCCTTATTGAATGGATGCTCCAGATTAAGCCGGACGGGAGAGCAGTGCATAAAGCCCACGACGTAAGGCAACTAACTCAGATAACGACGTCGAAGGGGAGCGCGACACATGGTCTTTAGAAGCCGACGAGGATGACACAGCGCTGCGTGGGTAAATAGAAAAATAGGGCATTTTTTATTTAAAATAAATCATAAACTTGAGAAAATGATAACATGGTGTAGAAAAGTCATAAAAATAAAATAAAAATACCTTTACGCTCAATGCACAGAGGAGAATATTATGAACTAAAAATTAAAATTGTTTGTTATGTTTTTTATTTTTAATTAATTAAATACTCTAGAAACTATTTTAGTCATAAATAATTAATTATTAACCACCATGATATCAAATTTGGAGGGCTTGGTCTTCATGTGGTTAGGAGAGTTCTCTGATTTTTCCAAAGTTAGAGGACACGCCTAAGATTGAAAGCCCTAATTTTTCATGTTAGGTACATTTATTTCAATTAAATAATTCATAAAAATTAAAATATAAATCAGAAAAATACAAGACTTGTTGTGGTCAGAGAACATTAGGAAAAATATAAATGGAGTTCGAATAATTACAGGAAAAATTTCATATATTTAAATCATTAAAACTCACAAATAAATAAAAAAAGATAATTCAAAAAAACACAAAAAATTAGTCCACATTGGAGATAATGAGTATATTAAACCTCTGTAAAAATTTGAGACTCATTTGGCTTGACTTTAATATCAGATGTCAATTTTTCTAAGTAATGAGATTTTTGCACTAAAATAATTATAATAAATAAAATATAATTTAGAAAATTATGAAAAGTGGTTTGGAGTATTCTTCGGGACTAGGGAAACATAAGAAAAATAAAATTGATGTTAAACTTAAAAGTTTATTTTTTAGCTATTTTTTCAATTTAAAAATAATTAAAAATAATTAATAATCATGAAAATACAACAATGAACCAAAATATCACAAAT
This sequence comes from Phalaenopsis hybrid cultivar, assembly GCA_002079205.1. Taxonomy (NCBI): domain Eukaryota; kingdom Viridiplantae; phylum Streptophyta; class Magnoliopsida; order Asparagales; family Orchidaceae; genus Phalaenopsis; species Phalaenopsis hybrid cultivar. The sequence continues at coordinate 268,447 of JXCR01140729.1, forward strand.
TATTCCCTGATCACTTTGGACCACTTAAAATACTTATTTTTTAATTTTTAAAAAATAGCTATATATTTTTAAATGCCTAAAATGTATTTTCCTTAATTTTGCATTAAAGTTATTACAATAAATTAAAAAAAATATAAAAAAATATAATATTTATTTCTCTGAGTTTTATAAACTTAGAGGANCACAGCCACTAAGGTGGCTGGCCGGCCAGGGAGGGGTCACCATCCCACTGAGAAGGTTAATGCTTGGTTTTGGTGAAGTCAATTAGGGTTGGCCATGTGTAAAGGCATTGAATTAAAATAGAATGTGGGAAGGGATATTTTCGGTTAAATTGGGTCAAGTCATTGATTTGGGTTGGGTTCAGCTACCAAGGTTGGTCTTGGGTTGAAGAGGATCAGATGGGCTAGCTAAAGTAATGTGGAGAAGTCTCCATCCAAAGAGATTTGGTTAATCATGGGTTTAAGTGATTCCTAAAAAGGGTTAAAAACCTTTTTAAAGAAGCTTAAAATTGGCTTGGTCTCTTTCCATTAATATCTTGATGATGTGGCAAGGCTCACATGGCTTACCTATAGCTTAGGAGTGGCTTCATGGCTTGCATGTGGCTTGGCTAATTTTCATGAGAAGAGATTTTTGGAATTTTTGGTATTTTGTGAAGTTTTTCATGAGGCTTAATTTGAAAAATTTTGATCATGAATTTAAAACTTTAGGAATGATTTTAATTGAATGAATGATGAGGAGAAATGAAATTATCATGTGAGCTTTGGACTTTGGGCTTTTGGAATTAAGTGTAGTGGGCTTGGGCCTTTGAAATTGAAATTGAATTTGGGCTAAAATTTGGGTTAATTGAATGTTTATTTTGGTGTGGGAATATGTCGTGAGGGATGTGGCAAAATTTCAAGTGATTTTGAATTGAATTAGTGGGCCAATTTGGTGGATTTGAGCATATGGTCAAAATTGGGCCTTTTTGATTTGAATGAAATTAGGCTTGCAATTGAATCAAATTGGACTTGAATTTTGTTTATAATAGAATTGGGGATGCTAAATTTTGGTTTAGAATTGAAATTAGGTTAAATTGGGGTCAATTGGGCCAAANAAATTCTCAATATATAGCACTTCCTTGATCATATTGACATTTTTGTATTGTTTTGGAGTGTCTTTGAATATATAAGCTTTTTGATAAGTTATCCATGGAGTCTCTTGTACTAAAATTAAATATTTAGGACACATGGTTATACCCTCCAAAGCAACATCATCATGGCATTCACCTAGGCACTTAAGCAATTACGCTCCTCCTTGAGCTTATTCAGATATTATAGACATTTCATTTCTATTAATGTGCATAGCATGATCTCTTACAAATCTCCTCGAATGAAATGCTTTAAATCGAATGATTAAACATACCAAGCCTTTCCTATATTAAAAGACCCTTATTTTTACTCTTGCTTTTTCCCTTCAACGCTGTCCAACCAATTTATAACTAAAATAGAAGCATCAAGTCTGGGAATTGAAGCCATCCTAATTCACAAATCTCATTCCATCTCCTACTCCAGTGAATGTAGTGCTCAATAACGCAAACAACTTTTGCTTGTGTTCATGAATTATATCTTATGACAGAAGCGTCTCTTGATCAAACTCCCTGAATTTGTGAAAAATTTTCTATTCTGACTACAGACGTAGCTCTACGTGCGGACTCCCAATAATATACAATCATGTGTGTTATATCGAACCCACCTAAAAACTATTAAAGTGAAACCGCAGAGGTTATTGGAGTGGAACTGCAGACTCCAATAACCCATGCAAACCCAAAAATAGCCCCGAACTAATCCCTAAATAACCTCCACGGGGTTTTTAACGTAGAACATATGAATTTCTCTTCAATAACCCATGCGGTGTTATTTTAGGATTATTACAGAGGAATATATGAGTTATTCTTCAATAATCACGAAATAACCTCGAAAAACCCCTGTAGTAACCCCGAAATANGTCTCACTCTATAAGATGGTGATCCTCAAAGGACAAATCACCTTTTTATGTGCAATGAGTGGAAGCCTGAAAAAAAGAAATAAATACAATATGAAATGTCAATGTCTCAAAATATTTTTCACGATTATTCCAAAATCGCAAAAAAGGGCTTCAACTCAATTTTATTTAATTGTCAATCTTGTTGTCTTAAATGCATGATATTTCTTTGGTGTGAATGCAATGATTTATTTATTTTTAATTTTGGCTATGAGTTTCATTTAATTTTTTTTAAATTTATTTTAAATTATTATATTGGGGTAGAAAATTTAGTTCTTAACGAGTTTACTGATATTCGTGCCAAAAAAACAAACAAAGCACTGACCTAAAATTTAGCCTTACCTATCAAACACAGACAATAAGACATGAAAGAGAACAAAAAAAAAAAAAAAAANATAAATACAATATGAAATGTCAATGTCTCAAAAAAATTTTCTCAGTTATTCCAAAATCGCAAAAAAGGGCTTCTACTCAATTTTATTTAATTGTCAATCTTGTTGTCTTAAATGCATGATATTTCTTTGGTGTGAATGCAATGATTTATTTATTTTTAATTTTGGCTATGAGTTTCATTTAATTTTTTTAAAATTTATTTTAAATTATTATATTGGGATAGAAAATTTAGTTCTTAATGAGTTTACTGATATCCGTGCAAAAAAAAAAAAACAAACAAAGCACTGATCTAAAATTTAGCCTTACCTATCAAGCACATACAAAGAGACATGAAAGAGAACAAAAAAAAAACAACATTATCAAACAACATATAAGCATTTTTATATGAAATTCTCAATATATAGCACTTCCTTGATCATATAGACATTTTTGTATTGTTTTGGAGTGTCTTTGAATATATAAGCTTTTTGATAAGTTATCCATGGAGTCTCTTGTACTAAAATTAAATATTTAGGACACATGGTTATACCCTCCAAAGCAACATCATCATGGTATCACCTAGGCACTTAAGCAATTACGCTCCTTCTTGAGCTTATTCAGATATTATAGACATTTAATTTCTATTAATGTGCATAGCATGACCTCTTACAAATCTCCTCGAATGAAATGATTTAAATGGAATGATTAAACATACCAAGCTTTTCCTATATTAAAAAACCCACCCTTATTTTTACTCTTGCTTTTTCCCTTCAACGCTGTCCAAGCAATTTATAACTAAAATAGAAGCATCAAGTATGGGAATTGAANTCCTTGAGCTTATTCAGATATTATAGACATTTCATTTCTATTAATGTGCATAGCATGATCTCTTACAAATCTCCTCGAATGAAATGCTTTAAATCGAATGATTAAACATACCAAGCCTTTCCTATATTAAAAGACCCTTATTTTTACTCTTGCTTTTTCCCTTCAACGCTGTCCAACCAATTTATAACTAAAATAGAAGCATCAAGTCTGGGAATTGAAGCCATCCTAATTCACAAATCTCATTCCATCTCCTACTCCAGTGAATGTAGTGCTCAATAACGCAAACAACTTTTGCTTGTGTTCATGAATTATATCTTATGACAGAAGCGTCTCTTGATCAAACTCCCTGAATTTGTGAAAAATTTTCTATTCTGACTACAGACGTAGCTCTACGTGCGGACTCCCAATAATATACAATCATGTGTGTTATATCGAACCCACCTAAAAACTATTAAAGTGAAACCGCAGAGGTTATTGGAGTGGAACTGCAGACTCCAATAACCCATGCAAACCCAAAAATAGCCCCGAACTAATCCCTAAATAACCTCCACGGGGTTTTTAACGTGGAACATATGAATTTCTCTTCAATAACCCATGCGGTGTTATTTTAGGATTATTAAAGAGGAATATATGAGTTATTCTTCAATAATCACGAAATAACCTCGAAAAACCCCTGTAGTAACCCCGAAATAACCTCCAAAAAACCCTGTAGTAACCCCGAAATAACCCATGCGGTCTCATTTCAGGTTTATGAAAGTCGAATATATGAGTTCCTCTTCAATAACCTCGAAATAATCACCGCAGTGTTATTTTGGGATTATGGAAGTGGAATATATGATTTTCCCTTCAATAACCCCAAAATAACCTCTGTAGTGATTTTTGGGGTTATTCAATAACCCCAAAATAACCTCCAAGGTCCCACTTCAATAACTCTGAAATAACCTCCGTAATGTATCAGATGTGGCGGCATAACATCCAAAGACCTAACAGGAAATTTTTCCCTAGATTTGACTTTCATACTAAACACGACTTGGTCTTACGGCCAGTGCCCTGTACCGTCAGGACGAAGGCGAGTTGTTAACTNTGAAATGATTCATAAGGCTTTAAAAATTGTTTAGAGTTCTGTCCCGAACACTTTCACAATCTTTTGGATATTTTGAAAGACAACTGAACTTATTATGCTTTGTTCATTACTTAACAAAAAGATTTTGGATATTCTTAAGATATAAGATTANGAAATGATTCATAAGGCTTTAAAAATTGTTTAGAGTTATGTCCCAAACACTTTCACAATCTTTTGGATATTTTGAAGGACAACTGAACTTATTATGCTTTGTTCATTACTTAACAAAAAGATTTTGGATATTCTTAAGATATAAGATTAAACAAATAAAGTTTTTCCTCATCTATTTCAAAGACTAGATAGGGTTTAAATTAATCAAAGGTTCAAACTTTCTGTAAGAGCATGTTGTTAATGTTAATTAAATCTTAAGCAACCAAACTTTCCTAAGAAAAAACTCTCAATTAAGGTTGGGTTTAATTCTCAAGAAATTTCTATGTTTAGTTTCCATGAAATATTATCAAAATACTAAATGGTAAATCNCAGCATGCTGTTAATGTTAATTAAATCTTAAGCAACCAAACTTTCCTAAAAAAAACTCTCAATTAATATTGGGTTTAATTCTCAAGAAATTTCTATGTTTAGTTTCCATGAAATATTATCAAAATACTAAATGGTAAATCTCAAAAGTGAAAAAAGTTATCCACAGAAATCAAAGGAAGAAAGGTAGAAGACAACGAAGATATTGATAAAGCTCAGTGACATCTTAATTAATTTATGTTTTAATTTACCGATTTCGAAAAAGATTTATTTATGTTTGATTTGACATTTTATTAAAAATTTTAGTATTTATATCACATGACATATAATCGTTAAAAAGNTTTTAAGTTTTAATTTACCGATTTTGAAAAAGATGTATTTATGTTTGATTTGACATTTTATTAAAAATTTTAGTATTTATATCACATGACATATAATCGTTAAAAAGCTTAAGAAGTGAGAATTCATATCAAAACTAGATGAACATCATCTGAATACTAAGATCAAAGAAGGGACTCATTGAAAGTATTGAAACCTTGAAACCTATTCTAAAGGAAAATAAAATAAACAAACATAAATATAATGGATGTGCAACTTTGCCTAGAAAGGGCTATCATCTAAATCAACTAACTCTAGTAAAACCATGCATGACTGGTCTCAAAGAATTCAAACTAAGATAGGTTGCTATATGCCAAAAAAACATGCGTATGTCTTACAACTTAATTATAAAAATTAAGATGCTTAATTATGAATGGTATGCACACTAAGACTATTACAAACATATTTTACAATTTAAAATTATGAGACCAATTGATATGCTTAGACAGTCTCACTATATAAGGTGGTGATCCTCAAAGGACAAATCACCTTTTTATGTGCAATGAGTGGAAGCCTGAAAATAAGAAATAAATACAACATGAAATGTCAATGTCTCAAAAAAAATTTCTCAGTTATTCCAAAATCGCAAAAAAAGGCTTCTACTCAATTTTATTTAATTGTCAATCTTGTTGTCTTAAATGCATGATATTTCTTTGGTGTGAATGCAATGATTTATTTATTTTTAATTTTGGCTATGAGTTTCATTTAATTTTTTTAAAATTTATTTTAAATTATTATATTGGGATAGAAAATTTAGTTCTTAATGAGTTTACTGATATCCGTGCAAAAAAAAAAAAA
>JXCR01140730.1:0-38099 GCA_002079205.1 Phalaenopsis hybrid cultivar
ATATATATATATATATATATATATATATATATATATATATATATTTATATATATATATATATGTATTCCGTCTGTTTGAGAAAATTGAAATTAAGAAAATATTTAAAAACATATTTATTTACCCAATTTTATGGAAGATTTGAGAAGTAATTGGATTTAAAACGAAACGGTGCAAATTTTGGAACTAGCGCCTGAGGAGCCACTTTCCAGAGAGCTAGCACCAGAATCGGCGCCTGAGACGCTACGACGACAAAAATGACTTAAAACTTTTCAAAAGGCTGTTCTTGGTGGGTTCTCTTTTTTATAACTCCCAAAAACTAATTTATAAACATATTTTAGTGAGTAAAATGAGGGAAGAGTCACTATTTTGCAAATTTAATGGCTTGCCACTCTAAAGAAACCACGAGATATGTAATTTTCAACTGGAGAAAGTCCATCAGTTTTGATGCACAGAAGTTATACGATCGAGTTCTCGTGAAGAAGATTTTAATCAAGAAAAGGGGATTTGTGAATCAATGATTCAACACATCGAATACTCAAGTGGAAGAGATTATTATGCAGAGACATTGGGAAGTGTTATGCTATATCATTGTTGCTGTAGTTGTCTCTGTGGTGAAAAAGTTTTACGCTAATCTTCATGGAATTAACCAAGGAATTGTCTACATGTAAGGCAGGTGTGAATAATTCACTCTATTAAGAATAAATGATATTTTTATGATTGAAAGTGTCCCTATTTATCACTATGCAAATTTTTCCCCTACAAGAGAAAATATGAATGAATTCTATCAATTTCTTAGTGATGAAGATGTAAATTAAGAGATAAAAAATAATGGAAATGTAAGTTTTTTTCATCATTGTTGAATCCTACATCTAAGGCGTGACATTTCTTTATTGCATCAAAATTAATCCCTACTATGAAAATTAATAAAGTGACGAAGGAGAGTGCTATTTTGACTTATTGTATCCAAACTGGAAAACTTATTGATGTTGGTGTAATAATTGTGAAATTGGTTGTGGCTTTGATCATCAATGTATCTACTACTGGACTGGGACATCCATATACTATTTTTCTGTTGTGCAATCAATTGCAAGTGTCTTATGAAAGTTGGAAAAAAGTGCTTCTTCCTTGGAAGCCTATGGAACCAGAAGTTTATTGCAATTGCATAGGAATAGGAGATGAGAATGATATCAATATACTGATGGATCAATCCTCCCAGAATTTGTCACTTATTCAGCCTTACTTTAGTTTGAATGCACTTCTGAAGAAGATCAAGAAGATAGAGAAAGAGGTACAGACCCTTATGCATGTAATTGGGAATATTTATGAAATGTTGGATCCTCCATATTGAAGGATGAAAGAATGTTTTGAACATAATGGATGTATTGAAGATGGTTCGGTGCGTATGTTCAAGAAACATACTTGGACTAAGGAAGATTTGATGAATGAATTTCCTTATCGACCTTTCTACAACTTGTATGTGCACTACCAATCCATGGGAGATATCCAAGAGGATAAGAGCGAAGAAGATGTTTGAACTTACTTTATGCACGGAATGCGTATTTAGTATTACTTAATGATACGCCTAAAATATATAGTGTTTTTAGACACATTTTTATACATATTTTTTAGATATTGCACGTTAATGGAAGGTATTTTTGTAATTTTATTTCAGGTACAGGTAAAAAGGTGAAAAATGCTTAAAGGAGTGAAAAAGGATCAAATTTGGAGTAGGTGAAAAATGTGCAAAAGTGTTTTGACGCCTAGGCGCGTCGGGTCAACAGAGAAGGTCGCGCCTAAGCGTTAGAGGCCCTGCGCTTAAGTGCCAATGGCAGTTATTTGACATGTAAATTCAATTTTTGCAAATTTTGAAGAGGGTTTTGAGGCACCTATTGGCTTAATAGGTGGTTACAACCACCATGGACGAAAATTATTGTGCAAGGATGCATCTCTTGGGAAAATACACCAAATCAAGACACATTTTGAAGAGATACCAAGGCACCTTTTGGAGAATTATAAAAGAAAGAAGATTGGGACTTTGAAAGAGGTCCTGAAATTACTAGAAAAGTTTTGAAAGTTAAAAAATTAGGGAGTTAGTTGGAGAGATTTTCAGGCACCACATATTTATCCTTTTTTTTATTCTAGTTTTATATTAAGAGTGTTGTAAAAGAGAAGTGATTCAAAGGAACTTCAAGAGTTTAGTGGAGGACTTGAGATAAGTTTTTATCTTTTGTTTTAGACTACTTTTGGTTTTAATTGAGACCAATATTGTTGGTTTGACAATAATTTCTTCTTTTAAACTAAAGTGTGGTTTTATTTTCTCCATAAATTTTGGTTTGACAATGATTTCTACTTTTAAACTAAAGTGTGGTTTTATTTTCTCCATGGATTCTGATTTGACAATGATTTCTACTTTTAAACTAAAGTGTGGTTTTGTTTTCTCCATGGATTCTGAGTTTTCATGGATTATGAGTAGTTTTCTTTATCTTTCTCCTTAAAATGATAAGTAATTAAAGTGTTAGGATTTTGAGTATTTTTCTTTATCTTTCATCTTAAAATGATAAGTAATTAAGTAATGGATAAAATGAGTAGTTTTCTTTATCTTTCTTCTTAAAATGATAAGTAATTAAGTTTTGGATGGAATTTGTGAGACTTCTTATTGGTTTGACAATGATTTCTACTTTTAAACTAAAGTGTGGTTTTGTTTTCTCCATGGATTTTGATTTGACAATGATTTCTACTTTTAAACTAAAGTGTGGTTTTGTTTTCTCCATGGATTCTGAGTGACTATGATTTCTTCTTTTAAACTAAAGTGTGGTTTTGTTTTCTCCATGGATTTTGAGTAGTTTTCATGAGACTTTTTGTTGGTTTGACAATGATTTCTTCTTTTAAACTAAAGTGTGGTTTTATTTTCTCCATGGATTTTGATAGCTTTATTTATCATATTCTTAAAATGATAAGTAATTTAGTGTTGGATGGAAGTTGTGGAGAGAATTGATCTTTATTGTTGGAAGAAGTTGTGATGATTTAAATTCATGTACTTCTTGATTTGGCCAATCCAGATGTTAAAATTTATTGTGAGAACATGTTAGAACCAAGATGGTATTGTTTCAGTCAACAACTGGAAAGAATTACATGAGGTTTTATGAATGAAAATTTAGTTCATATGATTGAGTGCAAATAAATAGGGAAATATTAATTGAAGGGTGCAGAGTTAGAGGACTTTAAAGTGACAGGTTAAAACCTCCAACTTGGTTTATTGTTTTAGGTTCTGATACGAGAAGTTAGCCCCCAGGTGAAGGGAATTGAGGGAACTCTAGAGTGAGAGCTAGTATCTTCCCTGCCCCGGTCTTCAGAATAACTCTGGAGTGAGAGCTAGTATCTTCCCTGCCTAGCCGGTCTTCAGAACTATTCAAACTTTGCTCTAGAGTGAGAGCTAGTATCTTCCCTGCCTAGCCGGTCTTCAGAACTATTCAAACTTTAAGGAGGGAATCGAGGGAACTTTAGAGTGAGAGCTAGTATCTTCCCTACCTAGCTGGTCTTCAGAACTATTCAAACTTTAAATTTGTCAATGTTCTTAATAGCATCTCTAGTAAGGGTAAAGAATATTATTGCTCCTATTTGACACAACACAATATGCATACTTCCACAGTAGAATTCCTATACTTATTACTGATTCATGATAAGGAGAAAGATATTTTCATATTTAGTGCTTTTCTTCTACAAAACCAAAGTTATCTTTTTAAGTTTGTACTTTTTTATCAAAATATTAAAAGATCAAAAATATTTAAACTTTCTTTCTAAAAAAATGTCTTTAGTTTAAATAATTATCTTTTTGAAAATATAAAGTTTTTAAAAAAGTGTATATTGCATATCTTCCCTGTGGGTTCGATATTCAGGTCTTAATAAAAAAGTCTTATATTACTTGATAACAATACCTATACTTGTTAAGTATCTCAATATAAATTAAAAGTTAAATTCTTATTGTTCTTCAGGATTAATTTTTTGGTTTTATTGTAAAATAAGGAAGTATTAGTGAAAAATATAATTATAATTATTGTTATACTGTTGCATATAAGCAATTATCGGGGATCACTTTATTATGTTATGGTGTTGTGTTGGCTTGTATGTACTTTCATTTTTAGGGTTTATTTGTGTTTGTTGTTGAGTATTTTGATACTTAAATTTTAGTGTTAGGATGTTTGGTATGCTTTGAACACTGCATTAGATTTTGTTAGCTTGAAAACTGTTAGTTTGTAATAGTGTGGATTATATATATAAAAGTGAGTTTTGTGTTGTTTGTGAAAGTTTTAAGTTAGAAAATTATTTTATTATGAGTATAAGTGTTTGTTTGAGTTAGTTAAAGGTAGATGTAAAGCGGTACGCAACAGATTTAAAAAAAATGAAAATTTAGAAATTTTGGCATGGCGCCTGAGACGCCAAATTCCCGTAAACACCCAGATGGGTTAAAAACCACGAGATCGCCCAGTAATACTCCATTTTATTTCTTGAGTTGCCTCCTACCTCTAAATCGTGACTTATGCCATGACATTGTGCGGATTTGAGAAGATTTCAAGAGCCAAAGTTCTTAGATTTCATCTTCTCTTGGTAAGAGCTTCACTTTAGCTTTGAAATTTTTTATTTTCACCATGGATTTATTCTACATTATGAGAAATCCAAAAATTAGGAAATTTGATGAAAAAGCTTATATAAAACACATAGTGAAAAGTTTCTTACCAAATAATCTTACTTGTGGAGTTAGATTTTTAATTTTGTAATTTATTTGGATTTTATTTGGATTTCCATAGAAATTCAAATGGATCCATGAGTGAAAAGAGGAAAGCCTACGAGAGATTTCAATGGGAGAAGATTTGTCAATTATAAGGCCCAACATAGTTACAACACTCAAACGGGCTCAAGAAGATTGATCCAGGAACGAGCATTTGCTAACCTGGGAGGCCAGATCGAGAGCTTGATCATCATTAAAAATTGGGAGAGATTTTGCTACTTCACTAAAATAGCAATAGTTCCAATGATCCGTGAATTTTATTCCAATTTTCAATTTATTACAGATGATCAAATCTGTGTGAGAGGTATGCAAGTTGAGTTTTCTAGAGAAAAGATTAATGCATTTTATGGATTGAGGAATGTATTCCATTGTGAATATGTTGCATTTGTGATGAATGACTCATTACTGGATGAAGTAATTACCTTTTTTGACTGGTGGGAGGGGAGAATGGAAAATTAAGGACAATAAGACAGTTAATTTCTCCACTTCAATGATGACTTTGCAATCAAAGGTATGACATTACTTCATTTCTGCTAAATTGCTTCCAACGAATCATCTAATTGAAGTAACAAAGGAAAGAACTGTGTTAAAATTCTACATTCAATAAATGAAGGCTGTTGATTTTAGTGCTCTTATAGTATATAATGCTTGGGCTATAGTCAGGAGTGCTACAATTAGTGGTTTTGGATACCTTGCCCTGATTTTCACTTTATTTGAACAATCAAGAGTAGAGTTTCATAGAAATGAAAAAAAAAAAACTGCAACCCCAGAAACCAATTGGGAGACACACAGTCCAAAGATTTGAATCATTTTCTAAATCCAGGAGCGGAGGTAGTGATAGACCCTCAAGATCTGTTGCAGAGGCATTTACTTCTCGCTTTGCTTCACTTGAGAACATCATGGAGCAACTTATGAAACAACAGACGAATATTATAAATATGCAAAATACGATTTGAGGAATTGAAATAGAGAATGCATATAAAGATGAATATAAGCATAAGAGAGTTCAACATGATATAACATATCTGGAGGCTATGACTAGATTTCTAAGGGGTGATTACAATGTGGAATTTCCAACTTGCCCCAGCTTTACTCCTTATACACCTAATCATGATGAAGAAGAAGAAGAATAAGAAGATGATGATGAAGAAGAGGATGAAGATTGACATTTTAGGAGTTTTGTTTGTTTGTTTGTTTGTTATTTTTATTGATTTGTTATTTGTTTACTTTAAAATTATTGTAGTAGAAACTTTCTTTTTAATGTTGTATTATGGACTGTAATAAAAATTATAGATTTTTTACTTTCTCTGCATTCTTATTATTTTTAATTTTTGTTTATGTTTTTAATTCTTGGCAAATCCTTTAAAATATAATGTGTTTCTTTTAATGCTTTAAGCTTGTGTTTTTAAGTTAGTACCTACAGTACACCTGTGCCCAGTTTCATATTCAGAAATCCTCAACAAGTTAGTCTTTTTTTATTTTTCTGCAATTACTATTTTCTTTCACCTACAAAAAATTTTGTACTTGACATTTTTTATTATTTAAAAATATAAGTTAGGGGAAATAAAAATTTCTTTTAAAAAGAAGTAAACTAAATTTTATTTGTCCTCAATTAACTATATTTTTAGATTAATTTAACATGACCTTGGATATTAGAGTTTAACTTTAAATGACTAAATTTATGTTTGTAAATATTATGGTAAATTTAGATAAAAGTTTTTAATATTGAAGGTTAATTCTAAAGTTAAAGATATTTGGTACGAAAGGATAACACTATGTTTTTCTATTTAAAGTAAAGAATATATTTTTGAAGTATTAATAATTTTATGGTTTCATGTAAGAATGTGACTTTATGAAAAATCATCAAAACTAATATGAATTTAAAAAGGTTTTAACTTTGAGAAGAGGATAGTGAAGTTCAAAACTATTAAAGGCTATCTAGATATAATAACCCTCACTTAAAAAAGAAAAGAAATGAAATGATTAAAAATATCGAAAAAAAAGAAAGAGAAAAGAAAGGAATGAAAAGATCGTGAAAAAGAAAAAAAAAGATTAAGGAGATGCCTAAAAAAAATTAGCTTCACTTGAATCAACTTGAGGAAAAGGCTTTATTACATTTTCTAAACTTGTATTTGAGTATTAGTACCCTTACTAGTAAAGTTTACATGAAGTTATTTTTCATGTGAATATTCTAAGTATTCTTGATATGATGAATTACAATTCTTCTTAAAATGAATAGAGATCTTGAAATCTTAGATTTGATTACTAAATATTTTTAAGTTAAGTTTTTAAAAGTTTTTCTTTAATTTTACTATTTTATTTATGAAACTAAAGCATAAAAGTTTACAAGTTAATATCTATCCTAAGTTATATTTTTATGTAGTAAAAGTGTCACTTGAGGACAAATAACATTTATGTTTGGGGATTTTAATACACAAAAATAATGTATTATTTTAAGTATACATTTTATGTTTATTTTTGGTGATATTGCACTTTAAAAAAAATGTATTTTCTTATTTTTGTTATAGGTGTATCAATTTTAGGCATTTGGAGCAAAAGTGGTAAAAGGAACAAAATTTGGAGCCAAAATAGCAAATTTTGTGAATATGGCGCCTGAAGCGCTAGATTGGTGCTAGAAGCGCCACTTACAGAGAACTGACACCTGAAGCACCATATTTGGTGCCTGAAGCACCATTTTATAGAGAGATGGTGCCTGAATCGCCAGAATCGGCACCTGAAGCGCTAAAATCAGCGCCAGAGATGATTTTCTTATAAATTAAGGCGATTTGAGATAAATTTTGCACAAATTTTGAAGGGTCCACATGTTTTAAACGCCCCATGGAGTGATTCAATGCATTTAGAAACTTTGGAAGACTCTTTGATGAAGGGATAATAGACATGTCTTTTGGAATTAAAAAGGTTTGACTTTTGGATAGAACTTTGGAGGGAATTGTGAACTATTTTTGGAGGGAGCCAACCTCTAATAAAAGAGAGGGAAGTCTATGACTGAAGAGAGGAGAGTGTGTGAGAGAGAGTGGAGGCATGTAAGGTGTGGCGAGAGAGAGAAAGTCAAGGACTTGGAGATTTTCTTCATGGGTTGTAAGAGGAGAGAGAAAGTGAGAGATTTCTTCTTCACTATATTTCCAAGAGAGAATTGAAAGTTCTTGTAAAAAGGGAAAGTGCTTAAAGGGAAATTCTAAGGATTTGCTTTAGAAGAACTGTGAGATCAGTTGTGTCCTTTATCTCTTTATTTTGTAAACTTCTTTTTATATATGTAATTCATTTTTTGCCCTATCCTTCTCATGAATTTTGAGTACCTTTTTATCCTTCTCCCTACTCTGAGATATGGTTTTCTGAAGAATTGATTTTATTTTATACGATTTTAAATGTCAAAAGATTGTGATGATTTAAACTCGAATCTTCATTTACTTTTCGATCTGGCCAACTCAAATGTTAAAATGTGTTGAGAAATATATTATTCAAAAGGGCTATGATTTCTACAACATGGTGAGAGTCACATTCAATTTCATGGGTGAGGATGTTATCTAAGGGCTTGAGTGCAAATAAATAAAGAAATATAATTTGTTGGATGCATAATTGGAGATTTTAAGGTGACATATTAAAATCATTATTTTGGTCTAGTTGATTGGAAATTAATGCGAGATTGTTAGCCTTCAAGCAAGGGAATAGTGGGAGCACTGGAGTGAGAGTCGATATCTTCACAACCTAACCACGAAATTAGAGACCAAACTCTAGATTAGTCAATATTTTTTATGCACTTGAAAGAGGGTAAAGAATAGGATTGCTCTTATTTGACACAATACAATTATATTTATATATATATATATATATATATATATATATATATNAATGATTTAATTAATTCACAGTTCATTTACTCAGTGCAAAGGGGAAGGGTGTTTTCTTAAATTTGAACTCTTCGTCACAGAAATTTTGTTTAGTTTATAGAATTTTACTTTTGAAGTTTAACAATTAGTTTAGTTAACTTAGTTCTTGTAACTGCATTTTATTTAGCATACACTCAATTACTTTAGATTCAAATTTCATACTTAAGTTTTGTAGTTTGAATTGTGTTTACATTATAGTCGTAAGAATTTAGTCATAGGCATTTCTAGCTTCCCTGTGGGATCGATATATAGGACTCCATTAGAGCTCTTTATTACTTGAGTGATACGTATACTCGCATCATTATTACGGTTTTGGCACTTTAAAAATTTTAAAAGATAAAATTATTTTTACAAAAGTTATTTTTATTTGAATTTAAATTGCATATTTATTATTAGCAATGTCGTGTGTGTTTTCAAATATTGAAAATATTTACAATAACTACACAACATAAAAACGCGCATCACTCCCCCATGGACCAAACCTAAATTGCACCAATCCAATGTGTCAAGCCCCCATTGTCTAATTTTGTCGTTTAGCCCTCCACATAAACAACCTTTTCCGCCTATGGATTGTCATGTCGACCACCTTGGCCATGGATATTTGAACAACCCCCTCCTCACGGTCAAGCATAGAGATCATCCAATTACTTGGGTACACTCTCTCAAAATCCTTCTAGAGCTTCTTCAAACCCTTTTGAGTTGAATCCCACTATTTTTCAGCCACTCATTCCCCCAGCCTCAGCTCAATTTCAGAGCTCAAATACCAGAATTTTTTAGCCATCTCACAAAACTCCACCAATTTTCAAATTTAATTTCTCTTAAGCTTCACCATAGTAAGAGAAGAAGTTCCATACTATAAGCCCCATCCTATGAGCCCTCTTCACAAAACATTGACCATGGTCGCATGATACACCTAAAATATATAGTATTTTTATACACATTTTTATACCTTATTTTGAGATATTGCGTTTTACTGAAATGTATTTGTGTTTTTTTCTTTCAAGTTAATCAAATGGATGAAAAATGCTAAAAGAAGTGAAAAATGGTCAAATTTGGAGAAAAAATGATGAAGGTGAAAAAAAGAATTGAGGCGCCTAAGAGCCAGTTATTCAGAGAGAGCCACGCTTAAGCTCCAAAAGTAGTTATTTGATGATTTATTGAATTTGAACAAATTTTTGAAGCGGCGTTTGAAGCAACCTTTGGTAAAAATGTGGGAAATAGTCCATGGACACAAATTCTTTCAATTAGCTGTTATAAGGAGGAACTTCTAGAAGATTCATTGAATGGAGCACACTTTGAAGAGACACCAAGTCACCTTTTGGATTTTCATAAAAAAAGACATGGATCACCAAAGAAAACAGGCCAGCCATTAGACATCCACAACCACCATTCATCTTAGTAACCACAACCACTGTCGCCGCCCATCGTCGCCGCTGCCGGCCACTTTCTTTTTATTTTGAGTGTTAGTTTGTATTGTGAGTTAAGGAAGAGAATTCAAAGGAACTTCAATACATTTAGTGGATAGGATTTGAGATAAGTCTTTATCTTTATGATAACATTTGGTTTTAATTTAGATTGCTTGTTTGTGTGCATGATTTCTATTTTTAAACTCATGTGTGGTGGTATTTTCTCCATGGATTTTGAGTATTTTTCTTTATCTTTTTCCTTAAAATGATAACTGATTAAGTATTTAAAGGAAGTTGTGTGAAGTATTAGACTTTAATGTTGGGAGAAGTTGTGATGATTTGAAACCTTGTACTTCATTTACTTCTTGATTTGGCCAATTAAGATGTTAATACATGTTGTGAGAACATGTAAAATCCCAGATGGTATAGTTTCAGTCAACAAATGGTTTGAGTCACATATTGATTTCATGAATGAGAATGTAGTTCATAGAGTTGAGTGCAAATAAATAAGGAAATAAACTTTTCAATGGTGTAGAATTAGAGGACTTTAGAGTGACAAGCTAAAGCCCTCAATTTGATTTATAATTTTAGGTTTTGATACGAGATGTTAGCCCCCAGGTGGAGGGAGAAGAAGTATCTTTCCTACCTAACTGGTCTTCAAGACTATTCAAACTATAAATTAGTCAATGTTCTTTATAGCATCTCTAAGAACGGTAAAAAATATTATTGCTCCTATTTGGCATAACACATTTAACATACTTCCATAACATAATTTGTATACTTATTACTGATTCATGATAAGGAAAAATATATATTACTTATATTACATTCATTTTGTAAATATTTAGTTAAGTTAATTAGTTCTTTACTTTATTTCCATAAACCAAAAATTACAAAAAGAATTGAATTTTCATTCCTATGATAACACCTTAAGTTTAAGTAAGAATATTTTGCTAAGTATATTTTTGTTATCTAAACTTTCTAGCTTTCTAAAGTGCATATTGCCAAGTTTCTCTGTGGGTTTGATATTCGAGACTTAATAAAAAAGTCATATCTTACTTGATAACGATACGTATACTTGCGCACTATCCCATATTTAAACATTACAACTGTATTCTTTTTTGCTTCATAGTTGAAAATTTACCTTGCTTTTTGCTTTGGATCAAGTTGTTGGCTTTGTTGCACATTAAGAATCACTATTAAGGAAATTAAGCATATAATTACATACATCACATTTTATATCTATATAGAAAGTCGGGATCATCGCACCACCCTCTGATCAAACTCTTACCTAGACCCCATACCAGAAGAAGGTGGCGCTTCGACCACGTTTGTGGGACTCCAGAGAAGCTTCTACAAGCATCCAATTAAGGCCACACGTCTTGGACAAAGGTATAACTCCAAATCCCTAATTTTTGTCTCGGCTTCATCAATTGTGAAGTGAACTTGATTTTTAAACTTAATCAACTGTATAAATTGGTTCTCCTTGACTAGATGAAGCTGTAGATAAAACCCATGCAATTTGGTTGAGCATCGAGCGAGATATTAGTCTAGATGTTGGACGATTCTCATATTAGGTTAGTTTGGGATGATGACCAGTCCGATCGCGCATGTATCAGATGGAAAACTTAGATCGCGTTGGACGAAGGATCTATTCATGAACCGCGGACCGTGTGGCAAGCTGAGATGTAAAGCTCAACAAATCAGTCATCGCCACGTGCGCTTTCGGAGCTGTTAAGGTTGGGCTGGCTGGTGCGTGGATAAGTGGATAAATAGGGTTTTTTTATTTGATTAAATGTTGAAAATTTTAAAACTCATAACTTGGTGTTAAAAATCATAAAAATATAACAAAAACACCATGTTACTTAGTGAATAAAGGAGAAAACTATGAACTAAAAATCAAATTATTTATCATGTATTTTATTTTTAATTAATTAAATACTATGGAGCTTGTTTTAATTATTTTTAATTAAATATTAAGCATCATGACTTGAAATTTGGGGGTTTGTTCCTCATTTGAATATGAGTTTCCAAAGTCAGAGAGCACCCCAAACTTCAAAAGCCTCAATTTTCAAGGCTAGTTGCCTATTTTTTATTAAAATAATTATATCAATTAAAATATAAATCAGAAAAATATGAGACTTGTTTTGGTAGGTTCACTATGGTCAAAAGACCTTAGAAAACATGTAAGATATTTTTAAATAATTAGGTGAATTATACTATGTAATTAAGTCTCTAAAACTCATAAAAATTAAAGAAATTAAAATATAATTTAAAAATCATAAAAATTGATTCACAGTAAAGATAATGATGATTTTAAGTCTAATTAAAAAATTGAAATCAATTTGAAATGTATTTCATATCAAAACTTATTTTTCAAGGTAAATAGGATTTTTGCACTAAAATNAGGGGTTTGTTCCTCATGTGAATATGAGATTTCTCTGATTTTTCCAAAGTCAGAGAGCACCCCAAACTTCAAAAGCCTCAATTTTCAAGACTAGTTGCACATTTTTTATTAAAACAATTATATCAATTAAAATATAAATCAGAAAAACATGAGACTTGTTTTGGTACGTTCACTATGGTCAGAGGACCCTAGAAAACATGTAAGATATTTTTAAATAATTAGGTGAATTATACTATGTAATTAAGTCTTTAAAACTCATAAAAATTAAAGAAATTAAAATATAATTTAAAAATCATAAAAATTGATTCACATTAAAGATAATGATGATTTTAAGTCTCACTAAAAATTTGAAATCAATTTGAAATGTATTTCATATCAAAACTTATTTTTCAAGGTAAATAGGATTTTTGCACTAAAATAATTATAATAAATAAAATATAATTGATAAAATCATAAAAAGTGGTTTGGAGCGATCTTTGTGACCAGGGACACTCAAGGAAAATAAAATTGGTATTAAAATAAATAGTTCATTTTAGCTAAATTTTAATTTAAAAANTGATCTTTGTGACCAGGGACACTCAAGAAAAATAAAATTGGTATTAAAATAAATAGTTCATTTTTGCTAAATTTTAATTTAAAAATAATTAAAAATAATTACAAATCACAAAAATACAAAAATATTCCAAAAATGTCACAAATTGCTCCTTGATCACTTCAGACCACTTAAAATATTTTTCCTATTTTTTCTAAATAAAGTTATGTATTTTTAAACTCTAAAAATGTATTTTTCTTAATTTTTCATTAAAATAATTACAATAAATAAAATAAAAATTATAAAAGTGGAAATTTTATTTCTCTGAGTTCTTTGAACTCAGAGGGACTAAAGATAAATATAAAAAGTAATTTTTGAAATTAAGTTATATTTTCTATTTAATTAATCACTAAAATCAATAAATACTTAAAATATAACTCAAAAAAACATAAAATTTGGTCCAAGTGGTCCTCTGACCTAGGTTAACCTTCAATAATTTTCCTAATGTTAGAAGCTTTACTTTGATTGATTAAATGAATTAACTTTGAAAATCCTTTTTTTGATTAAAAATAATTTTAAAAATTAAATAAAAATTCGAAAATTATAATTTTACCTCTGATATTTTAATTAAATCATGAGTGGGGTACCAAGAAAGTTTCAAAGTCATTTGAGTTGAATTTAATGATTTATGAAGTGGAAGGCCTTAAAGGCAAACTCATAATTATGGGATTTTGATGCCTCAACTAAATTTTAGGTTAAGTCAAAGGGAAGTGGGTAATATTGATAATAATAAATCCTCTTGGATGTTTAAAACATAAGGGCTAAGAGGCATAAACCAACTTGTCATCTATCCTATAATAAGGGTAAAGTTATAATTTCCCTAAATTATTATTACTTGGAGGTTAACCTAATTAGATGATCGTAAGGTAGTGGGCTTGAGCTAGGAATATGATAGCATACACATTTGAAGCCTCTTTATTGGTGACTAGATGATAAACATGATCATTTAATAAGAATTAAGTACCTCTAATTCAACATTTTGATTATTGCAAATTTATCCTGAAATCTTGACTTAAGGGCTTAGTAGTGATCTATGCTTGATTTAAATTTTTCCAATGAGATTCAGAAAAGAGAAACATAATTAATAATGAATAATTTTAAAATACTACGAGCCAAACTTTAATTGTGAGTCCAAGGTCCTTAATGATTTAAGCTTGCCCCTAAGGGGCATCCATTTACATAACTCTTAAATAAAACATTAAGTGAATGTCTAAGTACCCCGTTCACGAGATAATTAAAACATCAAGGTTCATTAACCCTAGGATAGATTAATTCTCATTTAATCTAAATTTAACTTTGGATGATCAATTGAAAAATATAATAAGTTCAAATGAACTCGACGTGGTTCAAAGGGTTCTAAAAGTTGTTTAGGATTATACCCTGAACACTTTTATGATCTTTTGGATATTGTGAAGGACAACTAAACTTATTATTATTTGTTCAAGAAAATCATCCATTAAAACTTTTAGAGACCCACCAAGTTATGCTTCGGGACCCGATAATTCACCTAAATCAATAAAAATGCCCTACACTACTTATCCTATATTAATTGACCCAATGCTCAAGGATTTAAGTCTTCCCTTAAGTATTTAAATCCTTGTGAGAAACTGGGGATATTTATTTTTACCACATATGGATCATTGGGCTTGTGTAAGTCTGAGGTCTAGGCGGTTATGGCGATTACAATAATGCTAATATGTGTCAAAATGAGGGATACGACATAGGATTTAGAATAGTATCTCCTACCTCAATGACCTTTAATAAAAGAAGAGGATAAGAACCGATGGTACTATTCGCCAACTCTTGATGAGATTGTTGTCACCGATACTCTTAGGTTGGTTGTAGTCCTAACTCGATCAAGGTAATTAACTTGTGAACAACACTACTTTGCAAAACATTTACGAAAATAAAATTTCTTTTGACTCTTAAAGTAATCTCTACATGCATGAAAACTAAATTACAAATGAAACTTTATAAAGGTCCACAGTTAATCACTTGGATCAAGGTTAGGACCACCCTCCATAGATTATTAGGTTCGTAGCTCTTACTCAAGGTTGGGAAACACACAACCCAGCTCTGAGCCCCCACCTTTGCCAATGTCTTACACTTAGTTCTGATCTTTCATATGTAACTATGGGTTTTCTTCTACTTATTCGCGTTTTGCTGCGACTTATTTTCTAACTTTTTCCATATCGGATGCTCCTGTTCACTTTCATGCAATTTATTTAAATTTTCTACAAATATATTATGTTTTATGATGCTAACCTTGCAGCGGTAGTAGAGACCCAAGAACGCATTTATATTTTATGCATTACAATTTTATTTATTTTCCTCACAACATTTTCTACATGCATTTATTTACTTTATGTGCAAAACTAAACAAAAATTGAAAGTACAAAACATATTTTCAAAATTAAGTTTACATTTTCAAAATAACAAACAACATAATACGCATTTTTGAATTTACGGGAGTCCCTCAATGAGGTAACCTACGATTGTTAATGAGATCTCCTTAATTTAAATGAGCTTAACAACTAGTTTGGACTAAGTAAATTAAAAAAAAAAAAATAGGGGTACATGAATGAGGGAAACATGGGATCCTAACCGGTGTCGTTCTAATCAACTTTAACCCCCCAAGACATTTGAACAACAACAAGAACAAAACTTGTCACTTAAATTGCAAAACTATAAGTTCCTAACTGGAGCTGTCACTTTAACGAGGAGCTTGGAGCTAACTTTATGGGAAACATGAAAAGGTGATATAAAAGAACAACTTCGAGAGAGCAAACAGATCTTTAACAGTAAAATTTTACTTAGAATTAAATATCAAGCCATTGGATTTTGAGGTAGTTAATATAGTACGACATAAATCCTCAACTTATCCTTACGCCTTTGCATAACCATGTTGTGCAATATAAGCTCTAACTCACTTTAGGCTCTGAGGTTGTCGTTCATTATGACATAAACCCTCCTATTTTTCAGGCTATTTGTATGACCGTGTCATGCAAGTGTAAGCCCTAAATAAAAATAATTAGCAGGATGAAACATATAATAATTTTTTTCCTCTAAATTGAAGCAAAACCATAGGATAGTCTGGGAAGTCACCGAGTTTATTCTCAGGATCCATGGCTTTCTCTAGTTTTCTCCCTTTGGATTCTGAAAATTACTGTTCTCATTTAATCTTACCCATTTGATACTCCTTTGCTCGACCTTGAAAGCCCTAAACTTTAAAATTTTTGGAGGCAATACTTTTTGATCTGAATGGAGAGTTTTCTTAAGTGACCTCGGTCATTTAAGATGTAATTAACTATAAGGGTTTGCCCTTATAGGAAACTTTGGAACCCAACTTAAGATAAGCCCCATCTAATTCTTTTCTATTAGATAGGGGAATTTGTAAGTCAACATAAAGATTACGTAGAATAAAATAGATGTCATAAATTTTTTAGTTTATTTAATCGAGTATCACTATTAAGTAATGTGTCTATACTGACAAGTGTTGTAGTCATTTATCTAAACTATTGCATATATGAGATCGGAATAGGTACGTCATTTGCTGTGTTGTACTCATTTATCTAAACTATTGCATATATGAGATCGGTTCGGTTTCATTTTTTTTTAAATTAAAATATTAGTTTTCAAATATATATATATATATATATATATATATATATATACATATATATATATATATATATATATATATATATACATATTACATTAAATATCATTATCCCATGTTGGCGACCGACAAGTGTCTGTCGATAGCAACAAAGATACTCATTTTCAAAATCCTATGTCATATGGCTATACTTATAGGCGATTTAAAAATGGAACAAATGTATTCACTTATTGATTATGAAGTATCAATAAGAATATGTCTATTTCCCTAACTCTACGTTGAAATATCCCTTGTGCGAATAAGGACACTATTAATTTCTCAAACCCACATTAATTTAAAAAAAATAGTATGGTCACCACTAATTGCTAAATAAAAATGGAATTTCATAAATAACTCCTTAAAAGTTTTATCCTTAAACTTAATTCTAAATTGACCTTATTAAACTTAGAATTCCATAAAAAGGAAAAGAGTTTAACCTAACATGAGAAGATAATCAAAACCACATAGAATTTTTCATTGCAATCAAACAAAGTGAGGATATAAATGTTGTAACAAAGAGATAAGAGCTAAGAGTGATATAACCTATTGAATTCTCCAAGATATCATCTTAATCATAGACCTGCTTCACCAACATAGAGCAAACTCTCACTTAAATCATCTTACATTGGCTTTCTCACACTTAATGACTCACTCTTGGCACTCACATTAAGAAAACACTTAAATAATATGAAACACTGGCCTACTTAAGCTATGTTGGACACTCTCCAACATTCCCTTTAAATATAAATCTCGCTCTTCAAACTATTTTCCCCAAATAATTTAAAATTTTTCATCAATAACTATTCATGTCAGCGTCTTCACACCACAACTCTATAATCTTAGGTGCTAGATGATGGTGCTACGACTTTAGGTTATGGTACTAAGGTACTGGATTTTGGTATTGCAGCATTGGATTCTAGCACATAGGCTCTGGGTTATCTGTCTTTAGAACCTTTATTTTAGCATCTAGGATCTATTTTTTTGCACTATGATGCTAGATTTTGGCACTGCGATGTTGGATTCTTATGCCTAAGCTCAGGGACTCTATCTTTTGGGCTTTCGTTCTAGTAGTGTGGTGCTGAATTTTGATGTTGTGGTATTGGCTTATAAAACGGTGGCTCTAGCTTTTGGAGCTTTAGCTCTGATTCTAGCGCTAAACTCTAGATTCTAAAGCATAGGCTCTACTTCAACACTTTTACTATTTTATTTCCAGCTTTTTATCTTACAATGATTTTGCATGATATTAAATAAAAGCACTATAAATAACATATAACCACATAATATTTATGCACAAATAAATAACTATATTTAGAACCTTATAATATTTTTCCACTCAATAAATCTCCCAAATTTAAACATTACTTGTCCCAGTGATATCTATTTTTTTAAGTTTTATAGCCTAGATATTTGAGTAGCAATTACATTAAAAAATATTTTCAACTGAATCATCTAGTGAGAATAAGTTTTAAGCCTTATGAAATGTAAGAATTTGCATGGAATAATTATATTATAATTGTTTACATAAAATAAGTATTGTTTTAATCCAATTTGCTTAATCGTTTTGTGTGCATTATTGTCTAAAATTTAATTATTTGACAAGCAAACAAAATTTTTTTGACCTACAATCATTTAAGTGTAATTTAGATTTTATCAGTTCAAATATAATACTCTAACATCAATGTGATTTTGAATTGTTTAAGCTAAGAAGATTATAGGTGCCAATTTTTCTATATTTAGACTTATCATCAAGCTTTTTCCCATTTTAGCTTTTCTTAGTAATTTTTACTTTTAAGCATCATTAGCTTTCTTTATGCTTTTTTTTTCTTTTAAGGATAATCATTTCTTAAGAAGTTTATTAATAATTTTGATTATCAAATCTTCCTTACTTAAATTAATTCTAATTTCTTAGTAATTATTAAATGATACAAATCTATTTTTAAGTTATATGTATTGATATGTGTAAAATTTTAATATCACTTACTTATTTAAATTAGATATATATACTATTAATGCAATTTTTCAAAAGAAATAATTGTTCATGGATTTTGTTGTTAGTTTTAGTTTATTTAGAGGAGTGGTGGGAGGAGTAATAGTTAGTGAATGAAAAATGTTTTTCTTTTTTTATTCATTTTGTGGGGTTGGTGAGATTTTATATACCAATAAAAAGAAAAACTTATACATGGCTAAGAACAAATCATAAAACACCATGCAAAATTAACTTATAAATTTGTCTAATGCTATATTTCTAAGTAAAATTGTATGAAACAAAGGTAGAAACAAACTCACTTAATTTGTAATCAACATAAGTTGATTATTTTGTATTCCTTCACATTTCACGAAATGTTTTTTTTCCATCTCATAATTGTTGGTATCAACTCTTTCATGTCAGGCTTCACATGCTACTAAGTTTAAAAAATCATTAAATTTTAATTTTATTAAATTAGAAGATAAGATATATAAATAATTTTAGTAAACACTTATATATTTATGATTTTGAATTTCTTATTATATCGAAAGAGAAAACATCACTTGTGTAACTAATGTATAATTAAGGAGTTGTTCTGTCCTTATCTTCACTGTGATGATAATAAATTAGTTAACTAGGAAATTTTAAAGAAAAGAGCCAATTATAATGAGAATAATCATGAAGATTTTTAGTATAAGCCAACAAAATTTTGGGTACATTTTAATTGTGATAATGAAAAAATAAGTAAAAATTTTATGTACAATCTATTTAAATAAATAATATCATAATGATTATAAATCCTCACTTTATTCTTAATATTAATAGAAGTTGATCTAGAGAATGGCTTTTTTATTCTTGTGACTTCTTCTCCATGATTTGGAAGCCAAATTATAAGACAACTTTATCATTAGTGAAAACCAGTAGGGGATCACATATTAAAAAGTATGTTTTGGAAAATACATTTCTTTATAAAAAATAAATAAATAGTGCAGTCAATAGGATTGATGTAAATTTGTAATTAATCTCTTTGTGTTTGTAAAAAGCTGTCATGCCCTTTTTAAAAATATTTAATAAAACATTATGCTACAGTTATGTTAGGCTTGAGTGAGAGTACATAATATGTATAAGAAAATGATATCTTTCACTATAAGATAAGTCTAATGTTTGCAACAATGATTATTCAATTTTCATAAAAGGTACATTCTTATGCACATATAAAATAATATAATATCTCTTAGTGTAAGATTAGAACAATCACACCCCAGATCAGAAATGTGATACATCCTGTCAACATAAGACCTGATAAAATAAATTGAACATATTTTGTATTCTCAAAAAAAAAAAATTATGCAAGTAATAATAAAAATAATAATTTTATTTTATTACATAAATAAGAGTCGAACTGATATAATTAGAAGAAAAATAAACAAAGTAGCTGAAATAAAATTGAAATGATAATAGAGAAACAACTACCCAAAACCCAAAAGAGGAAATAAAATAATAAAAGCAAATAATAAAAATTCCAAAAAGAAATCTAGAATTGGAATGATTGTTCCTGTGAAAATTTTCCTTTAAGTGGTTAAATCAATTATGTTATGCAAAAATATCAACAAGTGAGTTTGACAAATCAAACTCAATAAATAATGATAATTTATTAAAACATAAATGATAATGACCGAGGCACGCTGTATGAATAATAAAAAATTAATTTTTTTATATGTACATATAGACTATTATAAAGGCCAAAATTGAAATCAGAATGATATGAACATGCTTAATCCAATTAAAGAAATCTGACATGATTGATAAATAATTGCAATCACCTCAATTCAATCAATTCTTACAAACACAAAACTTAACATTTATTTGTTATTTAATATCAAATAAATTTATATTAATATATAATTGATTTTTATTAAATACCCTGAAACTGGTAAGGTAAACATCAATCCAAAAAAATCCAAATGATTTTTTGTGGAGGCGTCATTTTGTGGGTCCATCAGCATGACTAGCCAATATCTAACAAGATTTCAACGACTTACATATGCTACCGTAAATCATAACAAATACTAGGAAACATAAATGTCATAACTACAAAGCTAACAAATCAATGTGGATAATTTCATATGATGAACAATAAAAGTGTCCTAGAATAGTAAAAATAATATAATTGAAATAAAATGGATAAGTTTTGTAATCCTGCAAATTAGTTAGGATTCTAATATAAACAACAATGATAACTGCCCTAATAATGAAGGGAACAATTATCCCTCAATAAATAACAGCCACTTACGTCAAGTCAAGAAACAAAAACTCTGAATTTAAGAACAATTTAAATAATGTCGAGCAAGCCCTACACAAATCAGAATCCTAAAAAATTAACAAGGATGCAATTTAAATATATTAGGATTAATTAACTTTTAGTTTAGGTGTAAAATAATTAACATAGCTTGTATGCATATCTAAGCTCAAACTCTTACTCATCAAAATAATGCTTTTGCCCCATTGGTGTAACTTCCTAGGAGGTCACACATCCCGGGAGTGCTCTTAAGGGATCACACTAAATTCCAACGCTACACCAAAAGAAGCCTTTAAGTTTTAGTTTTTAGCTTCATTCCACTTAAGGGGTTTTACAATCTCTCTCTCCCACTCAAGTAATTGACGTCCTTATCAATTTTTAAGCCCAAAATTATCCACCAAACATATAAAATTCTAGAGGTGGCCCTTATAGGTTCAAGAGGCGGTTCTAACCATGTATCACTTTGTCCCATCTTGGGTTCAAGAGGTGACCCACATGGTGTAGCATTTTATTTTGTATGACATATACTTTCCATCTTCGCGTTGGTGTAATGCATTGATACCATTTTTAACAGCCCGAACTTTTACCCATTAAGATATTGCTCGCTTTGGCTTAGTGACTTCACAATTTTGCCCATTTGGTGTAACTTTCCAAGAGTTCATCTATCCCAAGTGTGTTTCAATGCGAACAGACTTAACTTTAGAGTTTTTTATGAAATTCCCACAACTACACCAAAAGGCAAGTTAAGGTTTATAAGTTCAACTTCATTCTATGTAAGGGTTTTCACAAGAACTAAGCTTCAATGCAAATGTTGTTGAGCTTTGATTGGATTACACAACCATGCACTAAAAAGGACTCCACAAATATGAAGTAGGTTTGCTCTAAAAATTTTATCAAGAATTTTAACATATTACTATGCACTTGGAAAAATTCTTATACAATATCAAGCACACAATTGTTGATTTTGTTAGGACTTTCAACATATTGAAATGAAAAAGTAGAAAAAAAATGTGTTGTTATTGGTTTATAAATAAGTTCAACATAATAACTAAATTACAAATATTTAGATATAAGAATAAAATGCATATGAACTACTTTGAAGGGCATGATACTTTTATTGAGAATATAAAAATTAGTTTTGAAGTACATAATTTTAACACAGTTACTTACAATATAGTGATTGGAGATATAGTTTCACACGGTAAGATTAATGTTGCAGATTCAAATTGTGTTTGCTATCATTTGAGTTTAACAATTAAAAAAATACATAACTTTATAATGAAAATGTCCAAAAAATATGAAGCACTTTTTTTTTTTTTTAAGGGGGCTC
The DNA here is from genome assembly GCA_002079205.1 of Phalaenopsis hybrid cultivar. Taxonomy (NCBI): domain Eukaryota; kingdom Viridiplantae; phylum Streptophyta; class Magnoliopsida; order Asparagales; family Orchidaceae; genus Phalaenopsis; species Phalaenopsis hybrid cultivar. The sequence continues at coordinate 22,354 of JXCR01140730.1, forward strand.
AAATATGAAGTACTTATGTGAATACTTTTTAATTGGATTTGTGAAACTTGAAAATGGTTGAAGGCACGCCAATGCACTCCCAGCTCAGCTCAGGAGAGGTTTAGGAAGAAGTGCTTCCATGGCGAAGGGGTCCTCTATACAGGCCCTGTATGAGCTCTCCAAGAAGACCTTCACCCCCTCCGCCGTCTCTCCCTCTTCTAAGTCAATTTGGAAGCTCTGCTCTCTCATGGGTAAACCCCTTCCTTTTCCTTCTCCACATTCTCAAGCTTCCCTCTGCAAACTATCACTCCATTTCCAAATGATTTTTTTCTTTGGGAAACGTTTTGTTCTTTTTTTCCCTTGTTTTCGGAACTTGGGTTGGTTAGGGTCTGTAAATTGCGGCTCTCTTGGGATTTAGTTGGATGAGATCTTTTTCCTGAGTTGGAGCCGGTAGAAGGACTGCAGCTACATCGGGTGTGGTTGATGTTTATGATTTTTTGGAGCGTTGCTTTGAATTATGAGGCATTAACTGTTATGATTAGAAGGGCCTTTGGATGGTCAGTACAAATGTTGCTTGAGTAGAATTGTCTGTCGAACTAGTCCAAGCGATCAGATAGTGAAGATGAGGACGAATCTAGGCTTTTGATTTGTTGTGGAGGGTGTATTGCTGCAGTAGCGTTCCATAACTTATTTCATTGCGTAGTGCCATTTTTACTGGCTTATAGAGTAATGTCCAGGGTTGTTGCTGGTTATAGCTAAAGGAATGAATTTTTTTGCGATTAAAAGATATTATACACATTTAGGGTACAATGATCCTTAGTTGCTTGATAGACACTAGCCTTTAGCCATGGCAAACATTGCAAAATCACAAGATGAAACTTACTAGAGGCTAAAGGCTTTGAGCATCCTATAAAATATGGCCATTCTGTTGTTGTTTAGCATGCTCATTAGTACTCGTTCTTGCCTGGTTATAGTCAAGCTGATAATATGAGACATTTATAGGGCTTAAGCAGCTATTGAGTGAATCCATCATGAACCTGGGACTGCTATGATGTCATAGAAGGTAGTATATCAGAGTAGGGTCTACGTTTGTTTTCTTACACTCAAACTGCCTTTTTATATCGAAGGAGTTTGAGTGTACAAGTTCACCTTTCTCCCAATTTGCAGATAAATTCTTCATCTTCCTTGGGCTTAAGAATTTTATTTGTTGCCAAAAATGCACAACGATAAGTTGATTAGCTAAGTGAACCAAAACAAAGCTTTTTTTTTTCATGCTTTTGTATGAGGCTCTTTTTCTTCTAATTTTCAGATTTTAGTCTCTTCTAGATTTAAACTATAGGTTTATTTTAGTTGTATGATGATGGTGATTCCTTTGAGATCCCTTACATCTATTCCATATTCTTTTGCATGGTCGCCCTCGCCCGTAATAACCAACCAAGTGGCCTTAAGGATGGAGCCCCTTGAGATTCTTGAGGTCCTTTTACCTTCCAATTCTACATTCCATGAAAGCAAGAAAACAAAGAAGAAAAATTCATCTGCAACAAATAGATGATAATGAGGCCTATTTAACTCAATCCCCAGGTCAACAGGGAATTTAGGAAAAAAAAAAGATACACTACTCTCTTTTCCCTCTTCTAGCCTCTTAAGTACCGATTTAGGTCTTACATTAAGAACTTGTATCTAATCATATTCTTGGTTATCATGTGTATTGCTTTGCCTCTCAAATTATATTATTATGTTGTTGTGTCTTGGTACAAAAGGGGAGTCATAGTTCTTGGATTCAACTTTTTTCTTCGCAAGGTAGTATGGATAGTGAATGCTTACTTAAAGACCTAGAAAACTAGTTGAGACCTAATATGTTATGAGCTTTAACACTTGTTTACCATGCGAGTGCTTCACCTCTACTAAGGGCCAAAGACTTATCCTAAGGACTAGCCTATTACATTTGCTTGCCTGACATTGTGGACTCTTTGATGAAGGACTTAGGTTCACTTTGGATTTGGATCCAACATTGCGATCGATTAATTACTCCTCTTTTAAAGTCGTTGATGATTGTTTGCGAGCAGTTATTTTTAAGACTTCATTTTGTCTCCATCATCTTGCCAACTACTTAGGTTAGTCTCCATTGTTAATTTCCTTGCATTATTGAGTTTGTTTTTTGCGTAGATTTGTTTTTGTGGATGAAAATTATAGGTTCTTAATAAGATTATCTCTTTGTGACGTTCGGTCAATAGATATATAATAATCTACTATTTTCTTATATTTTGGTGTATTTTCCATCAAACAATTTTTTTTAGTTTGACTTGTATGATTCAAATTTGTTCTTCTACTTGCAGTATGTAGTGGATAACGCCTTTCAAGTAATCAAAAAGCTCATTTTTTTTATTTGATAGAGCTTACAAAGAATCATTGCATTTGTGCACATTCATAATTGTTATATCTTGATTGCAATTAGATCTTCAATTTGAAAACTAGCAGTCTAATGATGTTCAATATGCCTTTTGTATTGAGATAACACTTTATCTATTTCCAGGCTTCATTGGCTAGTTTGGTAGTTGACAAATGTTTAAATGAGCCAATTTGTCTTTTCAAGGGCTAAATTTGATATTTCTTCTTTAATCCAACAAATGAGATAAGATATATTCTCGGGTTTATTAGTTGTGATAACTAATTAATAAAATCACAACTTGCCCCATGCTTTAATAGTTGGTTCCATCTTGAGATTCATGATAGAATCATGCCTTTGAATTGAGATTTTATTGAGTGATAATTTTGGCATCAAAAGATTAATTTTTTTGGGAATGTTTTGTCTCTTTAGACAATTTTTGTTAGTAATGGTCGTTTGATATCTGATGTGGTGACATTTTTCTTGACTGTTGTCCTTATTGTCTCTTAAAGAGCTTTTTCCTTGTATCATGTAGGTCAAGAGGCCAATGATAAGGATTTACCTTCAATGATAAAGGAGAAAGACTCTCTTTCCTTATCTTATAGTGTGTTCAAAACTGCCTCAATTGCTTGTTACATTATAAATGAATCTTTGTTTTTTGTTTTCACGTTGTCCCTTATTAAAATATCCATTCTATGAGTTTACTGACTTTTTTTTTATTGCTCTTTTATTTTGTCTGTTCTTTGATACACATTGTAACTTCTTCCACATGTTGTGTTTTTCCTCTATCTTGGCATCTTTTTTCCATTATGCTAAAATCTATTATTTGAATTGAATCAAGATTTTTCACGTATTGGTTTATCCTTTCATTTCTTGTGTATAGGATAGGTACTTCTTCAAATGGCGACACTTCTAGCTACCAATACTGTAGATAATGGAAACAAAGAGGTTGGGGAGGAGAAGGATAAAGAAGATTGGCATAAGAAAAGCTCTTATAGATGCTTGACTACTTTGAATCTTTATTATGCGTTATTGGGGTTACATACTTTTGCATGCTAAAAAAAGTCAACTAAGCACCATTGTACTCTAACAAACAAATCTACTTTTTACGATGTATCAATCAATTTAACTGAATACAACTATGTATAGCTATACTTTAACATTCAAAGCTAATTACTACATTTCGTGAAACAGTGTAACTAAGCATAGCTGTCTAACAATCTCTCTTCCAACATACTGACAGCTAATAGCTTGCCCTTCTTGTCGGCTTAATCTCATGTATTATCATCTTTTCTTTAACCATTTTGGAAATCTCTTAACCACTATGGTTGTTTCCTTACCCTTCCCTGTTTATTTCTTTTTGCGTTATTACATCATTACCCTCTGTCAAAAACAAAATTGTCCTCATGGTCAATTTGAAGATAACATAATTGTAACTCATTCAAGAATACCAAAGAAGCATATTTGGCTATTATTTGTACCATCATACTAAAGCTTGCAAAACTATTTTGTCATTATTATGTGTTATTGAAGTACTTTTAGTGGTTTAACCAGGGGTTGTTATTTTATAAACTGTGCCAGTAATATTGCAAGTTGACATTTCGAATCTTCTTGAATTAATTGAGGAATGACACTTGAAATGTAGGATGAATTTTTGCTATCAATGATATCTCAATTTGATATACTATGGTGCAAATTTTTTAATGATTTGAAATGGCCCATAATAGCATTGATTGAGCTTACTAAGTTGGTAATCGAACATGTGGATTTTATTTATTAATTTTCTCATGTGAGTTTGAGTGTTAATTTGAGATAAAATAATTGAAGATATTTGTCTCTTTCTCCTAATATTCATTCATAGCCTTGATATTTGATGGATGAGAATTGTATGGAATAATCAAAGGTACTCTTTCATAACTTATTTGAAAGTATGTTGTGGTATGTTTAGCCATATTGTAAGAAAATTCTTCCCATGATATGAGCATAAGCAAATTAGTAGGCATATTGATGCGAAAACTTATTTGAGTCATTGATTTGGAACTTTCCTTTAGTTGCTTTATTCTGTATGATAGGAACTTTTATAGCTTAATCTATTTTCTCTGAGATGAAATACTTCTTTCTAAAATGAAGTCATAAAAGTTGGATCTCCATCAAACACAATTATTTGTGGAATATAATGTAATTTGCAAACATTGTAAATAAAAATTCTCGCCATTGTTGTTGCTAAAAAATTATAAGGGCAATTATGCGCATACCTGGATGGCCAATCAATGATCACAAAAATAGTATATTCTTCTTGTGATTTAGACAAACCCATGATGAAATCTATAGCATTTTTTTCCCCTCAAATAACACTTGAATAGCCAATTGTTCTAACAAACTCATGGGTTTTTCTGTCATATTTTACTTGTTGATGAGTTGATATTTATCAATAAATTGATAAGTATCTTTCTTTATCCCCTACCAAAACAACTAAGCCATAACACGAGCCATTGTTCGTTTTATTCTCCTAGGACCCTGAATCGGCCTGCAATGTAATTCAGTTAAGACACAATTTAGTAAATTTGAAACTAAGGATAGAAGCAATTGTTTCTTAAAATAAAGCAATCCATCTTGATTGTAGTAACAATAAAATTAATCTGGATTATTGGTAATATTCCTAAGTAGCTATTGTAGATTTGTCAAATGCGATAATTCTTTTTTGATTTGCTCCATCATTGTTGCTAATTGCCTTGTGCAATCTAATAGAGTTTCTAGTTGTATGTTTGATAATTCCTTCATATCCGACTTGTGAGATAAAGCTTCCACAACTTAATTTTATGCTTTCGGATTGTGCTGAACGATGTAATCAAACCCTAACAATTTGGCGAAAAAGCGGTGCTCTGGATTTTGAATGATTTGCTGCATGAGTTCTCTAATGCATTTTATCACTGTGAATCATAAATTGTTTGCCCAGTAAGTATTGACGCCAATAACTTACTGCTTCAGTGATAACATACAACTCATAGGCATAAGTTGAGGCTTGTTACTTGACTGACAATAGTTTCTTACTAAAGAAAGCTAGAGTCTTTTTTATGAAAGCTGCTCCAATAGCGATACTAGAAGCATCAGTCTCTTTTATGAAGGTATTGTAAAATCTTGAAAAGCTAAAATTGGTAATGAGATCATAGCTTTTTTTTTTTGTTCTTTAAATGCTTTCTGAGCTTAATTGGTCAATCCAAAATTTCCATTGGTTAATAATACAGTTAGAGGGGATACAATATTTGCATAATGTTGAACAAACTTCCTATAATGACTTTTAAGTCACGAAAATCCCCTTAATTGTTTTAATGACATTGGAATATGCTGAGTTAAAACTGCTTTAATTTTGGCTGCATCCATTGCCAAGCCTTGTTGTGATGCAGTATCATATAATCAATTTGTTGGCAGCCAAACTTACATTTTGTTGATTTAATGCTTGTAGTGATGATAATGCCAATCAAGATGACTCGTGTGGTTGAGAAAGAATGTGCTATATATTAAAATATCATAAAAAATTCCATGACAAATATTGTCTGAATGGTCAAAGAATGTTATCTACCATGATTTGGACCTTGATTAGTTTTTTTGTCAAATCAAAGAACATAGCTATTAACTTATTGTATCCGTCATGCATGCGCAATATTGTTTTATATGCATCTTTTTCCTACATTCATATTTGATGATAGCTTTTTTTTTTTAGTTAGAGAGCCTTGTACGGCTCCTCATTTAAAACTACAAAAATAAATATAGCCTGGGTAAGAGGGACTATAAACCACATATACAACTCACACAACAAAACAAAAAACAAAGTCCCTCTCACCAAAAGAAAATACAACTGATACGACCTAGACCAACAACGACCCAAGAACCCAACAAAACTAAAGATCAGAAAAACAAAGCTGCAAAAGACTAAAAAGAACAATTTTGGAAATAATAATAGAAGAACAAGATGCACCAACATGAGCACACCAATCAACCTCAACATTACCATCCTACTTGGTATGAGACCATCAAATAATGAGTTTCTTGCTAAGAACATGTATCTGCTTCATTTGAATCAAAATATATTTGATGATAGCTTGATCGTAAGTATAATTTCAAAAAATAAATTGGGTTCCATTTGGGGTGGCGGTGCAGTGGCGGGGTGACACCGCACCACAGTTTTGTCTATTTGGAGAAACTGTGTTTTGATAGCTTTTTCAAAAAGCCGCTGCTAAAATCTGCATTTTTTCACCACTCCTGGCTAGGTGCGTTGGCAACTTTCTAGTTGCGGTCTGACTTAAAAAAAAAATTATAATAGACACTGTAGTTTTTTGAGCATCAAATTATTATTCAGCAGCTTTACACCTGTTTTTTAATAAGCTGCAACTGCCCCAAACATACCTGAAACACCATGTAGTGATTAATTTATACATAGTTGACATTTGAAAACTATCTGAAAAGTGACCCATTTCACTACAACATTGCTTTGTTGCATCCTTACAAACTAACGATACTGGTACTAAAAAATAACTTGGGCTTTTACTAATATCGAGATGAAGCATTTTTTTTCACCAATTGCTCAATCTCAATTTTTTGGAAGTATGGATATCAATATGGTCTTACATGAATTGGTTTCATTCCCGCCATCAAATTTATTTTTTGGTCTACATTGCCCTGTGGTGATAATTTTGTTGGAGTTTGAAAGATTTCATTATATTTGTCAATCATTAGGATAAGATGTGCTTGTAGTGTATGTCACTATCTGGCCTAATAGTATAGAATTAATCAAGTCAGGAATTGCTTTCAGAATGCATTAATATTTCCTTTAAGTTATACAATAAACTGTCATCACTTTCAATAATAAAAAGAGACTAAAAACTATAAAGCACACTAATCTATAGCCAAATCCTACTAAGGCATCATAGTCTGAAAATAAAACACTGTCACAATCCAACCAACAATAATTACAACATCAATCTAAAATAAACATTATAAGGAATTAGAACCAGGACAAATAACCTACTACCCAGTTTCAATAATTTGTTCTGTACAACCACATTTGCATGGAAATAACACTGTCATTACTCTAATAACATTACAATACAAACACAATAACATCACCATATCACTCGACGAAAAAAACCACTGTTCATCCACATTTGCATGACAATAACACCACATTATTACACTAATAACACCACAAAATAATCACAATAACACCAGATAGTGGTAGTTCTGTAGTGATATATTTGTGGTGTTATTACGATATTATTGAGGTGTTATTGATATATTATTATAGTGTTATTTTAGTGTTATTCTGATGTTATTTGAGTGGTATTGTGGCAGTTATGTGGTGATATTCGACTGATGTTATTGAGGTATTATTGTGATATTATTTGATTGGTATTGTGGTCGTATTCGACTGGTGTTATTGAGATGTTATTGTGACATTATTGTGGTGTTTGTGTTGTGGCGGTTTTGTGTTGGTATTTGATTTGCGTTATTGCAGTTTTACTATTATATTTTTGCGGTATTATTTTGGTGTTATTGAGTTGTTTTTGTGACATTATTTGAGTGATATTGTGGCGGTTCTGTGGTACTGTTCGATTAGTGTTATTGCGGTGTTATTATGGTGTTATTTCAGTATTATTGAGGTGTTATTGCAGTGTTATTGTAATGTTATTATGATGTTATTGCGATATTTTGGTGGTGTTATTAAGATGTTATTGTGGTATTATTTGAGTGGTATTCGATTGATATTATTGAGGTGTTATTATGATGTTATTGCAGTATTATTGTAGAGTTTTTTGATTGGTATTGTGGCAGTTCTATTTTGGTATTTGACTGATGTTATTGAAATATTATTGTGCTGTTATTGTGGTATTATTGTGGTATTATTTAGGTGTTATTGAGCTGCTATTGTTGTATTATTTGAGTGTTATTGTGAGTTGGTGTTTTTGCATGCATGTATTTTGATGGTAATTTGATTGTATGGAGGTGTTAATTTGGTGTGACTGGTGATATCTCAGTTATATAACATGATCATTTTGGTGTTATTGATCTTTTATTGTTTGTTCTATTTGTTTAATATCTAGAAGATGAAATCGATGTTCATAGATCAACTAAACAACAAACAATAAAAGATGTTGTGGAACAACAAATAATAAAGCATGTCGTGGATACTCCAATCGTTAGGGGTGATAGGTTACTTTTAGATATTGAACAAGCAAAACAACCAATAAAAGATGTGGAATCTCTAACTCCGACGTGCATTACAATCACCGATGAGGAGAGAGATCTCCAACACAACATGACAGAGATTATTTATGCAGATGATGATGTGACAAAGTTATTTTATGAAAAAATAACTCTTGATATTGTGTACCATAACTTTTCTGTTAACATTAGAGATGATTATTTTTGGTTATGTAGTCTCGATCAGCTCAGATAGTTGTTGATTTTTTTGGTAGAACATAAATACCTCTTGAAATGCAACAAGTAATTGATCGTTGTTGTAACAAATACAGTGATAAGTGAGTAAATGTTCACATTTCTTTGTTATAAAATACTTTTATATTTGAATATAACAACAATTCTGTTAACATGTAGGAGTGATATTATGATTAATGTTGAACATGTAGTTAGCCATGCTTGTTTTGATGCCATTCTGTCAAATGAATGGTTTGCGAACAAATAGGTCGATGCTTTTGCTCTAATAATAGTTAAAAAGAAGATTAAATCACTGGCATTATACAGATCGTTCCTATATTTATCACCACAACATTGGGTAATTATTCAAGTTCAACCATATATTGTTAATTTAATGTAACTTCTGTTTGTATATTTATCCCATGATGACATTTGTGCCATTTTATGCACATATATAAAGATATACAAAGATACGCAAAGATCAATCTGCTTAGAACACATCACAAAGAAAAATGTCAAAAAATGTAGAAATTATATTAATTCCTATAGTTGATAAACAACATTAGACGTTCGTGTTGGCACATTTGAAAGAAAAAAAGTGGAGATTATATGAATTTACCCAACTTGATGCACAAGGCAATCACCCACAACGTCATAAGTATATTCAACAGAAGCTCAGTGATTCGTTATTTAGTTCATATTTTTTTGTATGTATGACATATTTTAATTCAATATGAAACTTTACAGATAAATCTATTGGTAAGAGATGCTGAGAAATCTTTTCGAAGTAATCCATCAAAATAATCGGTTGTTATGGCTAGAGGCTACCCTACATAAAGTAACAGTGTTGACGGCGGTATGTTTGTTTGTAAGTATATGAAAACATTAGTAAGAAGCAAGAGAGTTGATTGGAGCGACAACTTGGGCTGACAAGCATAAATGACAATTTAGAGCTGAATTTGCTTAAGAACTTTGTCTGTGGGCTTTGTCAGCTGTATATCTTATTGACTTTAAACAGATTAGTTGATACTTGTTGGCTTTAACTTGATTTTATTAATGAATGCTAAAATTATAGTTGTGGGCTTTGTCTATGGTCTTTATTTGATGCATTTCTGAACTTCAAAGTCAGTTTCCTCTCTTTCTTAAAATCGCCACAGTACCTTTCCAAAAAAACCACAACAACATAACCACAATAGCAATTCAATAACACCCCAATAACATCACAATAACACTGAAATAACATCAAAAATACACCACAACAACACAAAAATAACACCACTACATTGCTGCAATAACGCCACAATAACACTGCAATAACACACCAATAACACTAATAACTCTCAACTAACATCACAAATAATACCTAAATAACACCACAATAATACCGTGATAACACATAATAACACTCCAATAACACCAGTCGAATACCATCACAATCGCAACGATGCCACTCAAATAACACCACAATAACAATTTAATAACACTTCAATAACACCAAAATAATACTGCAATAATATCGTAATAATACTGTAATAACACTAGTCAAATATCACCATAGAACCGCCACAATACCACTCAAATAACACCTCAATAACATCACAAGAATACCACAATAACGCCATCATAATACTACAATAACACTTCAATAATACTTAATGACATCTCAATAACACCACAATAATACCGCAAAAACGTCGTAATAACACCACTAAACCAATAAAACATCGCAATAATACTTTAATAACACTTCAAAACACTACAATAATACCGCAATAATATTTTAATAACACTTCAAAAATACTACAATAATACTGTAATAATACCATAATAACACAACAATAACAGCAGTCGAACACCACCACAATGCTATCACAATACCACTTAAATAACAGCAAACTAACACCTCAATAACACTTCAATAACAACACAATAATACAACAATATCACTCAAATAAAACCACAATAACACTAGTCGAATACCACCATAGAGCTGCCACAATACCACTCAAAATAACAATTCAATAACATCTCAATAACACAATAATATTACCGCAATAACACTATAATAACACCAGTTGAATACCATCACAAAACCGCTGCAATATTATTCTAACACCACAATAACACAACAATAGCACCTCAATAACGCCATAAAATATTACAATAGCACCACAAAAAACAATAATAACACCATAATAACAAAAAAAAAAAACTACAATAACAACATAATAACACCACAAAAATGCCGTAATAACAACTCAATAATATCACAATAATATCATAATAACATCATAATAACAGACAATACTATCGCAATAAAATCATAATAACACCACAATAACACAGTCGAATATCACCATAGATCCACTATAATACTATTTTAACACCACAATAACATCATAATAATACCGCAATACCACAACAAAAATACCATAGTAACACATTAATAACGCCTCAATAATACCACAAAAATACTAATAACACTACAATAACATTGCAATAACACCTCAATATCATCACAATTATACTGCAATAACACAATAATAACACTGATCGAATACCAACACATAATCGCCACAATTCTAACACCTAACACCTAAAATAACATCACAATAACACCTCAATAACACCACAATAATACTACAATAACACCACAATAATACAATAATAACGCCATAATACAACCAAAATAATACTTCAATAACACAACAATAATGCCACAATAATATCATAATAATACTCCAATAACACCAATCGAATATTGATATCTTTTAGCATGCTTAAATTTCTTACTTTTTTGCAATTGTTTTTGAATTAAATTGTACTTTAAAGATATGTATTTTCTGTGTTTTTATTGCAGGTATAACATGTAGGATGATTGGAGCATTTTGGAGCGGAAACAACAAATAAAGAAAATAGGGCTGCCAGCAGACTGGCGCCTAGGTGCCACTTTCTGGGTGCTAAGGCGCTATGGGGCAACGCCTTGGCGCCACTTTCTGGCGCTTAGGCGCTAGAGTCCTCCCACCAAATCGAGAAGATGGCGCCTAGGCGCTGAAAACTGTCTGGACGACTTTAGTACAAACCAGGGGTTATTTGTCGGATTTGGATAGTTTGGGAGAGGAATTTTGGTATTTTTTGGCATTTCAAAGTCCTATAATTCTCCAGGAACGTCAAGAGGTCATAGATCGGAGTAGGGAGTGTAGATTTTTATCTTTTCTTGAGAGATTGGAGAGGGGATTTGAGTGCAATCTGTAAAGGATTTGTATCAGCATTGCAAGAAACAGTAGAAGGCTTTGTTGGAGGGATTTGCATCTCTTTTTCAGAAGGAAAAAATTAAGTGTTGCATTCTTTATTGATTTGTCTCTGTTATAAACACATATTTAATGAATTTATTTTGATTTAATGAAGTTTTCTATTGTGTTAAGCTTGCTTTGTGAGTAGAATTCTTGCACTTTTCTCTTGTGATAATTAGGTAAAATTTGTAGGATGATGATTACTATAGAATCGATATTTTAATTTTAATATGATGATTTTTTACTTCATGCTAAATTTAGTTATCAATTTAGCCAATTGATATGTTAAAACCTGTTGTGAACCCATAAAGTCCTGGGAGGGTTATGATTTTATCAACTAGAAAGAACCATATTGAAATAGTAGGTGAAGGAAAATTAGTCCATATGGCAATGCAAATAAATAGGGAGATAGGGTTTGAAGGGTTTAACTTAGGGGTTTCTAGGGTGACAGACAGACTCACATATTGAGTTAAACCAAACAACAGTGGGTTCGCCAGCTACACGTGGCGAAATCTCATTGGAGTCCGGACTTCTCCCACACGGTAGGGCCGCTCCTTTTCTCTAATCCTTCGCACGAGCTGCTTGACTGAGGCATCTTTGTTTTTGTACCTTCAAAACCACTAGCAACCCTTATCTTCTTCTCCTTTGTTCGGCTAGATTACGAGTTCTCTCGCGCTAAACTGTCTTCTTCTACGACTCCGACAATTCTTACACGCGCTAAAGTATTGCCCTTCTCCTTCGCATGGAAATCTCACGGAGGCTTCGTCTCAACCGGTTGGCTAGGCCACACACACTACCCTNCAAGGGCAACGTATATTTGTCGAGGAAATCGTTTTATGATGCACTTTATCCATATTGCTATTAGAGGGCCATTTTGGGTTCAGCCATTCACATATTTCGATCATTAAAATAAAACATTTGGAGTCAAAGTTGTCATTGTTAAATCTCAATAAGATATAATTTTGATCTTTTATTTATTGCAAATTTGGATTGTGATTTGCAAAGAATATATATATANTATCATTAAAATAAAACATTTGGAGTCAAGGTTGTCATTGTTAAAGCTCAATAAGATATAATTTTGATCTTTTATTTATTGCAAATTTGGATTGTGATTTGCAAAGAATATATATATATATATATATATATATATATATATATATATATATATATATATTTCATGGGAATATGAGATCTTTTGTTGATTTTAGAAGATATTTATAGTTTTGTGGAATCTTGTAATTAGTTTTATGTTTCCAACCTCATGACTTATTATTACTATATATAAAGCATTGTAATAAGGGGTTTGGAATCCTACAATTGCAAGCAAATAGAGAGAAGATTGAGAGAGAGATTTGGTGCCCAACAACTACGAGCAAACAGGGAGAATGGAGGGATGGAGAGAGGTGTATCGGGCTTCGACATCAATTGATAAATAAAGGCACACCAAGATGGGGATGAATTAATCGTGTGGTGGGATTTTTTGAATTTTTTCAATATCAATTCAAAATCTTCGTAATAACACCGATGAAAACTAAATACATAAAATTGAAAGACTAAGTGAAAGCTAATAATATTATAAATAAATAACCAAATTAAAGACCCAAACAATGTATAAAAATATAGGAGAAATGATCTTCTAATGTGAATAAATTAATACAATTAGTGTATGCATCTCAACCTTATCATTAACATAACTATATTTGACCTCATACACACTAGTTAATTAAATAATTTGGTTCTATGAAATATAAATCTTTCATTGTAGGTCAATGATTTCTTAATTTTTTAATTTACTCAAGTGCAGAACCCTAAATTTGATCACGAAGGCATGTATTGTGAACTATAAGATGAGTTAAATGTGAGATTATACAAGTTTAAGTGAACTAGTAAAATAATTATAAAGCTGGCACAAGAGAAAGTATTACATTCCCCTCAACATTTTAAATTCTCAAACAATTAAAATAATAACTTGTGAATAAATAAATTTAAATTGAAACAAAGGTATAAGTAAATAATACAAAAAGTTAAAACACGAGAATAGTTATATTATTTTGTTAATCTCAAAATTTACATACATGCTTAGATCCCTCCAATGGACTAGGATTCCTATTATCCTGTTTTGCAGCTAAAAGGCCAGCTCTTTAATGATAGAGAAGTCTCATAGCACACTCTTCATTCAGGCGACTTCAACTCAAATGCCCAACTTTAATAAGCTTAGGCTTCCCAATCTCTAAAATAGATGAAAAATATCAAACCAATGTCCTTTTTAACATTGGTTATCTAATTATTATTTCCTATAATTTTAATGTAATCTATTTAAAACAAATGAACGTTGATATAATGAAAAACTTTTTACTTTTGAACTAGAGTTTTAAAGAGATGTTACCAANCTGGTTTCATATCACCTTACAATTGCATTGGAATATCATTTTATGATAACTCCTTGTGAGGTTCTTTTAGTCAGCAGCAAATGGTCTGAGCATTTGAATTCATTTTCAACCAGCACCTTAAAATTGTTTAATGGCATGATTGGTTGCTCCAAATTTGAATTATTAGTTTTTATGTATAGAATTTTGTGTAGATTCCCTATCTACAAATACTTGAATAGAATTGTTGCCAATCAACCCTTGCAATCATAATATCTGAGGATCTGAATATTTAAAGCTAAATTTTTGATACTCTCTTTTATTCTGAATGCTATTGCTATCTTCATCAATTCTTCTTTCAGAAAACTGCTCATGCACTCAATGATACTTATCGTTACGATGGGAGAAGAGAAAGGCTTCTAAGATTTCTTTTCTCATACTGGTTTGCAATTAGAAGATGGACCGGCAAGTTTGATTTATTATTTGACGTTGACTCTGCATTTTTCCGACTAGATTTGGTTAAAATCGTTGTAATGGACTAGATCGTCAAAGAATTTGCAATTCTTTGTCGATCCACTTATTCATGAATCCATCCTCCATTAGTTTAGCTGATTAAAAAGCTTGAACTAATATTTGTAGTTGAAACACACACATCTTTTTGAACATCAGTGTGTAAGCCTGATATAAAACAACTTTGAAGGAACAAAGGCTGAATAATTGAGATCATATTTGCAAGCTCCTCAAATGGATTATAGGAGTCTCATACAGTATTTGTCGAATGCATTTTTGCGAGTTCACCTTTCAGGTATTGGCATAATTATCGACCAAAGCATACTTGCTTGGGAGATTCTATGACTAGTGCTAGTTGGATTTAGCTTCCCAATTTAGCTTGTCCGTCAGCTGTCCTTCAAGCTGCTGAGGATCTTGTTTGGAGTCTGCTTTTTAGTAGCTATTAGAGTTGCTTGCGGAAAGCGGGATCTTGTACTTGCTCATTTAGTTTCCCTTGTTTTCTTCTATAATGCCTTGTAACAGGGAAGAAATGACATTTGCATTCAAAATTTTTTTTGCAAGTACTATATAAAAGTGGTCCTGCATTTATTTATAAATCTAATTTTGAAGCCAAATCTCTTTTGTATGGAAACCAGTAATGATTTATGTCAACTTATCTTTTTCTTTTTTTAGCCTATAGTTGCCTTTTAATTGTTGTTTTTCATGATGATGAAGCTATGTGCATATTTGATTATCTCTTACATGGCAGCCTTGCTTTTATATTTTATAGCACTTATG
>JXCR01140730.1:42270-74565 GCA_002079205.1 Phalaenopsis hybrid cultivar
AAAAAAAAAAAAAAAAAAAAAAGAGAGATTGGCTTTCAAATTTTTAGCACTTTGAAATTTTGAAGATTAGATTTTTGGCTGTGCTTACAGGAGGAATCACTGCCTCACCTTTTCTTTGAATGTAGCTTTGCCCAGAAAGTCTGGAACCAGTTTCTTCAACACCTGAATATTAATGTCACTTATCTTAGCTGAGACAAACTTACTACCTGCTGGCTGAACTGACATGATTCAAAATATGCTCCTTACCCATTTATAGTGGCCTTTTTTCTTTGGATGACTAGAAATAATGCTAAATTTGAGGGTATCCTATCTAATACTGCTACGGTAGTCAAAAACTGTGTAGCTTACCTACACAAGCTGATCAAACATAAAAGTTTTCCCAATATCTCCAATTCATACCCCACAGAAAATATAACTCCTCAAATCTGTAAGGTTTTTTGGAAACCACCTATGTATCACACTATTAAGGTCAATACAGATGGTAGCTTCACTGAAATGGGTGCTGGTGTGTGAGGACTTTCCAGAAACCACTCTTCTTCTACTGACCAATCATCCAAAGTGGAATTGTCATCATTGATGTCACATAAGTTGCCAACAGAGAAAACAAAAAACCAATCACCAGGGCACAAAGTAAAATAAAAATATGAAACTAAATAAGGGCCTATATTTAGGAGCAAGATGAAGTCTTTTAATTAGAAACATTTCTTTAGATATGGTAATTTGTATGTTATTATTATGATTATATAAGACTGTTTGTCATTTGGTATGCAAAAAAAAAAAAAAAAGAGAGATTGGATTTCAAAATTTTAGCACTTTGAAATTTTGAAGATTAGATTTTTACAAATAGATGTATTTTATTTACATTGATGTGAAAATATTTTTTGTATAAAATAAGGCAAATAAAATATTTTTTCCATCTTTGTGGGTCGGCTAAGGCATTTCGGGGGGTGGGGGGGTTGGCTATACCCTCTAATTTAAATTAGATCATCTTCTCATCATTTGTCATGTTTGAAATTATTGTTGTAAAGAACTAATGAAAGCTTATTGGAAGGAATGTAAAAGGATTAATTTTGCTTTATTAAAGTAATGATGTCATTTTCAAAAGAAAGGAGGCTTAGTTTTTGACCATTTAAAGGAAGGGATTTAATGATCCCCTTCAATTTATCAACTTTAGTGTGATAAGATTACATCTTTTATGTGAAATTTTAATTTCTCCCTCTATGGAAATTAGATCATCTTCTCATCATTTGTCATGTTTGAAATTATTGTTGTAAAGAACTAATGAAAGCTTTTTGGAAGGAATGAAAAAGGATTAATTTTGCTTTATTAAAGCATTGGTATCATTTTCAAGAGAAAGGAGGCTTAGTTTTTGGCCATTTATAGGAAGAGATTTAATGATTCCCTTCAATTTTTCCAACTTTAGTGTGATTGGATTACATCTTTTGTGTCAAATTTTAATTTCCCTAGTAGTAATCTTCCTCCACACAATCATATAAATTTCTTATCATTTCTTGCACTAAATCCAAAGAAAAACATAGTTTAAGCCCATCAAAACAATCCTTTGTGTTCTTTTGGCCAATTTAACACCCTAAGCCTCTGAAAATTTGTGAAAAACTCCTGCAAAATCTAAACATGATTTTTTATCAATCAAGATTGTTTCCAGCCTTTTACCCTTGCCTTAACTCCATCCATGTAAAAATCTAACTTGTCGTCGTTGGCTTTCATAAAACCTAATATTTTTTCAACCGCTATTAAAAATACTTTCGAAGCCCTAAAAAATGATGAAAGATTCTAGGTCACACAACTCATTACATCACTATTCTAAGTGATCCCAAGGCCTGATCTCTAACACTAAATTTCTAATGTTGATTATGGTGTGCCTTTAGGCTTGACCTAATCTTGTCCTACCTAAATCCAATTCGGCTGTACTTTAACACGATTTATTCCCTACTATCACCAAAGCTTTCACTCCCTTCTTTACCCTCTTGGGAAGATATTCAAACATCTTTCATCCATCTTTAATGGTGCTAGTTCTAGGCCTCACCAATCATCTTTATGGTTAGAATAAGATTAACATGAAATGCTATACTTAGTAAACCACTGGATGGAATCACATAAGATTTATTGTATCAAGTCAAATAATAAGATAGACTTAGAATACTTGACACATTTGTCCACCATCATTCGCCATTGCCGGATGCTGAAAAACATCATTGTTTGTCCTCCGATGCCCATCTTCCCAATTGCTTCCCAATTGTCTAATCCCACTATTTTAAGTAAATGACCAAGCCAATAGTTCACTTTTATTAGATTCCAATATTCCTCATCGATTTTTCATGATGTCGACTAACGATATGTTTGATGCTCAAGGTATGACTTCTAGTCGCTTGTATTACATTCTATCGTGAGAACAACCACATCTATCATCTTTTATTGCCTAACTTCTGAAATTGCTCACGATTATGGATTAAATATTGATGTTCATTATTGACCATCTTCTGAGTCTTACAAAACTAATATATGATGTATTTCTTCTCAATTTTCTAGTCTTCTCTCCTATTGAAAGAATGACCATGTTGATCACTTATAGATATCCAACTTCTAATCTTTACAAATTATGTCAGTCATTTATTAGCCACTAATTTTTTATGATCTTCTTGGTCACGCAGTGTGAATGTTTTTTTTTATCTTGGGTCTATTTCAAAGTGATGGAAATATACATGGGGATGCTATTAGTAGAATTCGGGTTTGGTGGTTGAAGTGGAGGAATGCATCAGGCCTATTGTGTGATAGAAAAATACCATTGAAACTTAAATGAACTTTATAAGATGGTGACGAGACCTGCAATGATTTATAGCGCATAATGCTGACATTTAAAAGAGAAGCATAAATAAATTTAAGTGTTGCTAAGATGAGAATGTATAGGTGGATGAGGGGCTTTATACTTGGAGATTAAATATGAAATAAATCTATCCATGAAAGGGTTGGTGTAGTTCTAGTGGCAGACAAGATTAGAGAGAGTCGACTTAGATGGTTTGGACACATTAAACGCCGACCATCTGAGGATCCAATTAAAATAGTAAATGTTTTAGATTAAATTTATGTTAAGAAAGACAGAGGCAAAGCTAAAAAGACCTTAGGCGTATTGTAAAAAAAATGCTCTTAATCAATTAGAATTAAATAAAAATATGACACTCAATAAGACACAATCGAAAAAAGATTCATTTTGTCGACCTCAGTTAGTGATATAAAGGCTTGTTGTTGTTGTTCTTGGTCACCTAATAATATGTCTTATAAGGAGTATAAGTAGGCCCCCTAATAGTCGCCTAATTTTTTATGTTTTATGTCAATTGTTGCCTAACACCTTTCAATGATGAATCCACTTCATCCGTCAACATACAATGTTCGTCTTGTTTGTTGCTTTGTTTTTCCTTATATCAACAGAATGATTAAAATGATTGTCTATCATCATCCAACATCTAGCATTTTTTTTTGATCATCATCCAACTTCTAGCATTTTCTGTTGAGCATCATCCAATCTCTATTAATAATCATGCCCAATATAATTCATCAATTTACATCTAATGGTCTTCTTCTTGGTTATCAAGTCTCCCATACTATCATAGGAAGACCAAATGATTGCTCGCCATCTTTTAACTTCTTTCTAACCTTCGTTGTTGATTATTGTCTCGTGTCAATCAACAATCATTGCCTAGTCACCTCTTTCATATAGCATTTTCTTTGTTGACATGCTTTTCCATTTTTTAGCAGAATGATTAAGCTGACTATCACATCTTGGGTCAGAAAGGCCGTACACTGACAACTCAAAATATAATGAAAGGATTGAACTCAACTCTTAAACAAGATTTAAGAAGCCAAGATTTCAAGTCACCCTATTTTTGTATTTAATTAATAGAAATTTAATATACAAAAATCCATAAGAAGTATATGTGGATGAAGTAATGAAAAACTTCATATTATAGAGTTTTTAACAAAATTACAACAAAGAAGCATATATAACAAATACAAAATAAATCAACAGTAACAATAATACAAGTAAATCTACCCCAAACCCAGTACAAATATGGAATTACTACATAAGCTCAAAGATACTAAGTTGACTTTTATTATTAAGAACTTGGATATTGTGGTGATGGTCCAACAAATAACTTTGTAGAAGTTATTATAAGAAAATTTTTTGAGTTTAATGGCACCCACCGTCGTTGGTAACTTATTTTTATTAAAGTATAATGAAGAGATTGTGGCATTCACTAACAAAAGAAAGCAAATTTACTTTATAATAGCAATGTAATAGATGTCATTAAGTTATTAGGTTAGAGTAATATTACATCACATGAATGAAATGTATCATTTATTCGAAAATGGGTTTCAATATTTTTGATGTTCATGATGATCTACATTGTAAAATTTAAGCACTGCAACCGTATAAAAAATAATCATATATGCTAAATATGACTCATCGGTTGTATGGCAGTTTCATATATGTGGTTTTATGAAGATATCTTGAAATCGAACAGCAGAACACTAACCCATAAAAATCTGATGATTTTTTATAAACTCGTCGTTTTGTGAGCCCATCGACTTGAGTGGCTAATATCCAAGAGTGTTTTGCCAACCTCATAATATTTCACATAGGCATATATTTTGATATGCTTCATAAGGTCCAACAAATGTTGTATAGTCAATAAATGCTAGTTTTTATCATAAGGCATTATTTGCAAAAATAATATTTATGATATTCAATAGAGACAATATGCATGAAATAAATATTATTATTTTATGAATCATATTGATGCCTATAAATTTGTGCAACAATGAATCAAAATAATACTTTCAATGTTAGTTGATATATTATTATGAAGAATGAAATAATTCTACTAAAGTTGGATTGCAACCTACAAAATATCTAGAAAATCTATTGTAAATATCAAATGTAACGCCCTAACAAAGAATGATATGCTGATCTTTCCAATAACTAGAAGTTACTTATCTCATATTGTAGCACATGAACACTCGATCTCTCGTAATTCAAAGAGACAACACTCGAGTGCCAACTCAAGGACCTAAAAGAACTCAAATCAATCGCACATGCAAAAAAATGAGAATTGAAAATTCATTAATGAAGATGGGTATCCCTTAACCAACCTAGGGTTCCCTTTAACCTTCATAGGTTAATTATTAAACCAATACTTGAAACAAATTAATTATCCAACAGTTACAAAGACAACTCAAACACAAAGGCAACTTCAAATTTAACTAAAGATCTATACGAACCTGATCTACTGGATAATACGAATTAAGCAAACTACTATTATTGTTCAAATTTAAGAAATTAACATGCCAACTTAAATGGAGTATACAAAATCACATGACTTAAAGAAAAAAAAAAGAGCGAATAGATGTACATGAAGAATGCAAGAAAAAAAGGAAAAAGAATGATCACTTATTCTTCTTGTTTGCTTGGTGAATGGAGAAAAATCAAAGAGAAAAATCATTGTTATTGACTTTCAATATAATGAGGAAGAAGGGTCTCATAGCTAGGTTCTTAGGAAATGGATTGGGCGTCTATAAAGGTTGAGGGATGCGATACTTCTGTCTTTCAAGCTTCTTTAATCACAGTTCGAGGTAACTAAAAATTTGTGTTAATTGTGGGAGGAGACAACAGAAGCTAAGGGGAGTTATGAGATCAAGATTCTCGAATCAATTTGGCGAAGAAGTATTTTCACTCAATTGGGATGGTGAGAGCAATTAGGCTTCATTTGATGTAGAGAGCTTTAGCACGACTTGGACTGATTTAGGTTTCAATTATCATACCAACCACCTGTTGCCATCTAACTTTTGACGTTACTTATTGACCATTGCCCAATGCTTACCAATCATTGATGATGGATGCTTATTAGCCACTGATGTTCATGCCTATTTCTTAAGTCGAATAATATTCCCATTTATAAATAGAATGACTGAGTTAACCACATGCTCATTGTCTGAAATTCATGTCGATAACACTTGATATGTTACACCCTAACTCCCCCTTTTAGGATTGACTGAGGTGCTATAGAGGCTGACAATTTGGTCAAACCAACTCTACCAGCACTCATCCTGACTTTTATAATTAGGCTCCAGCAGGTGATGAATTATTCTGACTAGATTGCCGCAATATATCTGATATATTGCATTTCAAATACATATTAAGAAGCATGAAAATCATATCATCCAAAACATGAAAACTATACAAATATGCTAAATCCAATATAATAAAAATACACGTACTCAAAACATATTTACAAAGCTTCTAAAATTATAATGCAAAAGCTGTACAAAGACACGCCTGACTACTCACCCCGGTGCTCGTTGCCCCTACCTGGAAGGCAACAATAAAGAATGAACAACAACGAGTTTAGAGAAATCATGAAGGCTAATATAAGTTTTTATACATGAAAAAGAAAGAATGTGTATGCTTATATAAAACTATACATGTCCATATACAATCATATTATGCTGATATATTAGAAAACATGAGAAGAGAGTAGGTACATATAATATAAAAAAATCAACTGTAGTTTAACATGCAGGTCGTAAGCATGAAATTATAAGTATATAAAAACATTTTCATAAACATGTTTATTCATTTTATAGAAGTCATATCATAATAGTGTCACTTGTTTAATGTATAGGATTTAACTAGTTTCATATTATTTCATCATGGGTCACCCCTCCCCAAATGCCATATAAACTATCGATAAAGATTGAGCTCCTCCCAACATAACACTTATCGACAGCAAAGATTGAGCTCCTCCCAACATAACACTTATCGACAGCTCCCCTAATACCCATAATTGCCTAACGTTTTGTCACCTTCTAATTCCAACGGCTTCCAGAGTTTCGCCCCTATATAAATATCAGGAGTTGAGAATACTAAATCCTTACATAATGTACTTGCAAGCACTTATGTAATAGTCTATCCTTTAATATTTCTTGTGACAATTAAATCATCACTTCTGCATCAAACATTTATCAGACATTACGTGTATCATAGACATAGACATGAGACATAACAAATGAATATTTGCAGAAAATTCATATCATATGCATATTCATATGTTGCTTAGTCTGATCATATCATTACATATCATAAAAAAAAAGTAAACGTGCATTCATACATTTAATTGCAAGTATCCATTTATAATATGCAGGAAATTATAAATGCATCTGTGTCAAAATAGAAATCAATCTATAGAATATTATATTTCTTAAATTAACACAAAATTATTTCACCTGATATACGAAGCAACCCCACGACGAGTTTCTATACACTCACATCGGGCTCGTTGTCTCATATACACAACCTAGGAAATGTAGATACCATAGGAATTCATAGAATGTGCTCACAACCTGAATTAATCCAAAAAGAGACTTTATTTGTCAAAACATAACCTCAAACGGTTTTTCAGCATAACCAGCCCGTTTGAAACCACCTAATTTTCTTTCTATTGACGCCAACTACACCTTACGCTAATTTTGTGCTAGAACCCTCAAATAAAACGAAACAACAATGAAGTTTCTTAGGAAGCTGAAGGAAAGACAATAAATTAATTAATATTTTAACAAAAAAATATTATAAAACTATANGTTGAAAAATCATTGAGGTCTATCATATATTTAGACACTTCATTGAAAAGTTTATCAAAATTTCTCACCCACCTATATTGAATATCTTCCTCTAAAAAAAAGTACTTTTGATTCTCATCTTTAATACACTTTACTGGAATTGAATCTTTACTTTTCTTTCCATTTTTTGGTTTATATATATATGTATATATATATATATATATATATATATATGCCTTCATGAGACTAGTAATTCTCTGCCCATATTATTGTTCACGACTGAGAAAAATAAATAAAATTCCTAAATTAATGTAATCAATTGCAAATCTACAGGCATAATAACATATCTTTCAAATACCTTAATCAGTTCATTCCAATGCTCCTTCAGACCGTACTATTTTTTTCCCCAAATGCCCCAACCACAAGCAGAAGCTGCAGTTCGTCTGTCCAGTTTGTCGCTCCAGGCTACGCTTTCTCTTCCTGCTACGCTACAATACCCGGTATAGAAGCTCACCTGCAAGTTATTACCTCACTTCAGCCTCTCCAACACTCAATTCACTTGGAACTTTGTTCAACCCGTGAGTAGCAATAGGAACGACAGAGGGAAAAGCATAGCAAGGACTGATTATGGCTTACCATCATATATATATATATATATATATATATATATATATATATATATATATATATANATATGGACATGTGCCTTCGTCGTCTCCCCTCAGCTAGGGCGAAACCTAGCGTCTGCTCTGATTTCCGCTTCACGTTTGTCATCGGCTTCGTCTGGTGGAAGAGGTCGCGTCGTTTGGCGCAGCGATTTTGTCGAACTACGTTGTCTGGCGTAGCGATTTCTCGCGTCGACTGATCCAGCGCGACAACTCATGTAGTTCGCAGGGGTCCTCGTCCGCTTTTGTGATTCTGCGTTAGGCTGAAGGGCGTGGACCCATCTCGATAGCTGCGCCACGACAAACCCACATCTGCGTCATTTCTGCTCGAGCTGAACTCGTAGGGCTCTCTGGCTAGACAGCTCTCTTCGTTCTCAGGGGTCCTCGTCTGCTTCTGCGATTCTGCACACAGCTTGATACTGCGCCATGACAGACCCACGTCTGTGTCGTTTTCGCTCGAGCTGAACTCGCAGTGCTTCTCCATAGGGTTTCCGCTCCCGCTCCCTGTTTTCTGGATTCGGACTTTGCTCTCTGCTTTGCTTTCTTCAATGTTCTTAACACCACACCTCCATTTATTGGGGATGGCTTCAGACAGATCGTATGCTGCTTCCCTTGCGGGTGTCCACGCCTCAGGTACACCTAAATCGTTGCTCTTTTCCTCCTTCGTTTGAGTAGGAGGATATCAAGAAACCTGGTAGAAATAATGAGAAGCTTGCTATCTTTTTTACAGAAGCTGAAGGTATTTAACTTGCTTCATCTTGTCGATTGAATTTGATCGGGAAATTTTTGTATGGCCATCCCAAAATGGAGCTAATTCGTAAGGAATTTGAGCTTATGCACCTGGTTGGGGAGTGAAAAATTAGATGTTAGATGGAAGACATATTCTCATACAAATTAATAATGAAGAGGATTACTCGAGCTTATTTGCTAGAAAGATAATCTAAATTGATAACAGAGCAATGAAGATTCTGAAATGGTCTGTAGATTTTGACTCCCAGACGGAACCGCCAATCATTCCAATTTGGATTTGCCTCACGGGTCTGAAATTTCATTAATTTATTCAAAAAGTTTTGTACGTTATTGCCTCAGCTTATGATAAGTCACTCAAAACGGATATTCCTACTTTTAATCTTTTCCGTCCATCTGAAGTCAGAGTATCTGTTTCTGAGGAAATTTGGTTGGGCACACAACATCATCAATATTGGTAAAATGTTGTGATTAAACCTTTTCCTTCGTATTGCTCGAATTGTTCTATGATCAGCCACTCAAGTTCTCAATGTCATCATCTATACCCACATCTCCGACAAAAAAAAACACAGTGCTCCACCAGAGGCAGTGATTTTATCTCCTTCTGATCAGCTCCAATTTATTGATACTATTGATCATCAAAAAGATACCCCCAAAGACGTCGCTATTCTCGCAGGTAATATGACAACTATTTAGCTATCTTTGGAACCTCCTATCGTGGGTGAGGGAGATTCTTCAGACCCCACTTGCCTTAAAACTTATCATTGATATTACAGGTGACAATACTTTTACTGTTTTACTACCGCCTCATCAGGTTGAGCAATCTGTAAATGTTACTCATGCTCATGGGGATCATGATGTGCAACAACCTTCACCTGTCCGACCAACTTTGGAACAATCTATTGATCAGATGAGTCAATCATCGGATGAGAAATGACAGGTCTACACATCCAGGAGGAAGAAGAAGAATGGAGACCTACTTGAGCTCAGGAACCTGATGGATGATACTTTGGTTACTTCAGGCAATGATACCTTACTAATTTGTTAGCTGACTCAATTCCGAGAACTAGAGGCAGAGGGAGGTCTAAAGTGAAACGTGTCTAGCACTTTTGCGCCTTTTGGTGGCTTTTGATTTTTAACCTTTTTGTATCTTTGCTTTATTTGAAATTTGTGTGTTGTATTGTGTGAGTTAGGCTTTATTTTTGGCTCTCTCATACAACATTTCTGTATCTTTTCTGCTTTAATATATTAGCCATTGGGCTTTCTCTCTTTCTCTCTCTCTCTCTCTCTCTCTCTCTCTATATATATATATATATATATATATATAAAACACCCAAGGGCTAATTTTATTAAAATTGAAAAGATACATAGAGGTTGTATGAGAGGACCCAAAAAAATCTGTCCTACCCATACGAGACATCAGACACTAGCATCCTAAAAGGATGAAACATAGATAAAACACAAAAAAAGAAAATAAAAACAATTTATAGAAAATAAGCTGCTAGGCACGAGCCAGCTTGGTCTTGCCTCTGCCTCTGGTTCTAGGACCGGAGACAGCTAACAAATTGTTGAGTGTCGTTCCATTACCCGAAGTTACTAGGGTATCATCCATTAAGTTCCCAAGCTGGGGTGTGCCTCCATTCTTCTTTTTCTTTCTAGATGTGTAAACCTGTCATTCCTCATCCGACGATTGGCTCATCTGATCAGTGTGGTCAACAGATTGTTGGGCATGTAGGAGAGAATGAGCCCCGAGCTCCTGGCTAGCAGTAATAACATTCTGATTCTGAGGAGATGGTAAGCATGTCTCTTCGACACCTGAAGCATCCTGGGGATGTGGAGCTTCAATACTATTCTGATTGTCGGGCCCAAGTAAACCATCTGCCAATATATCAGTCGGAAGAACAGAGAGAGTGTTGTCTCCGGTAGTGGGAGGCGGAGGTGGCATTGCGTCAACCGGTGTTTCAATAGTTTGTGGAATGTACTCAGGGGCAGAGGAGGGACAAGTATGAGGTGGGGCAGATCCAGAAGCGTTTTTACTTGAAGGTTTTAAGTTTGGATGCAACTGATAACATTGAGAAGGAGAATGTCCAAACATACGGCAGTGAGTACAATAAAGTGGTATCTGTTCAAGTTCTGCTTGCTGCCAAAAACCCTGATATGGTGTGTCAATCCATATTTCTTCCGAAAAAGGTAAAGTAATATCCCTTTCTATCAAAATTTTGGCTTCTGAAGGCCGAGTTAGATTCACTGTAGGTGTGCCAGTTTTGAGGGGTTTACCGTATACCATCGCTAAAGCGAAGAGAAGCTCTTGATCAAAAAGGTGGATCTTCAAACCTGGGAAGCGCAGCCAAACATGAATGGTAGGAGGTTCAGTACGAGGGTCAAAATCCACCGTCCATTTTAAAACCTTCATCACCTGATTTTCTATTTGAAGAAGTTTTCTCGCAAACAAATGGGTGTAGTCTTCATCATTTGATAATCGAATGTCTGTGCCGATCGACAGAAATGACATCAAGGCATTCCTACGCCGCTACCCTCGCCAATGATAACCCCGTCTCCGACCCTCTTTCCAATATGTTTCCGCAACGATACCATGATAATTTTGCCCTTGGCATTGAAACTGGATTTCTCAAAAAAGCTTCCCGTAAAAACGGCAAACCTGCAATCTTTCTTACTGAGGCAGAAATCTCCACCCTAGCTACGCCTTGCCGACTGTTCTTAGTAGGTAAGTTTCTTTATGGAAACCCTAAACTTGAACTAATTCGAAAGGACTTTGAGCAAATGAAGCTGAAAGGGGGTTGGAAGATCGGTAAATTGGATATATATATATATATATATATATATATAATGACGACAAGCTCTGCTAGGGTTCGTCATCAGGCGAAACCCAACGTTAACCTCCGGCTTTACTCCATCTTCCTCGTCATGCTACTTTTCCGTCGGCTTTAGACGCAGACTCGCATGCTGCTAGCCTAGCCTTCGTCCTTGGTCGCGTATCCGTCGTCGTCTGCGTTCAAGTGCGTCGGTTGAGCCTTCGTCCTTGGTCGCAAACTGCGTTCTCGTCTGCTACCTACTCTGCGATATTTCCTCAGACAGTGACTGAAACCAGTTGCAGCCTTTGTCTATGGTCACAGACTGCGGCCTTTCTCGTCTGCTAGTGATGGCCTCAGGGGTGCTTTTCTACACCGCTGACCTCGCAGGTGATAATCCTGCCAAACACGCCAATACTACAGTGGTTCACAAACGCAACTCCCCTTTCCACCTTGCAGATAGTTCGATGTTTCCGCAGATATACCATGATTTTGTTGCAGGAATTGGAGATTTCAATCTTATCAAAAAAGTAAAGAAAAAAGCGGGCAAACCAACACTATTATTATCTGATGCTGAAATTTCAACTCGTGCGAGAAAATACAAATTTTTACTAGTTGGAATGTTCCAATTAGGTCACCCTAAGATAGAGTTTATCAGGAAGATTTTTGAATATTTCAAGTTAGTTGGGACTTGACAGGCGGGTCTTTTCGACGGAAGACATATTATGATACAACTGAGCATCGAAGAAGATTACACAAGGATTTTCTCAAAGAAATTCATCACAATCGATGACAATCATATGAAATTGTTCAAATGGACCCCTGATTTTGATCACAGCCAAGCACCCTCAATTTCTCCTGGTTCTCATTACCTGAACTCAAGCTTCAATTCTTTGACCTACCTATCTTATATGCAATTGGGACTATCCTTGAAAAATCTTTGCAGGTAGACACACCTACAGTTTATTTCTCAAGGCCCTCTATTGCAAAGATTTTGATTGAAAAAGATATTACACTGCTAGATGTAGAAGAAGTCTGGCTTGGCTCTGCTCATAATGGTTATTGGCAGAAAATCATTATGGAACATAAACCTCATTATTGCAAGCATTGCAAGATGTTTGGACACCCGCAAGAGAAATGTTTCAGATTGCACCCATAGTTGAGAACTAATAGTCAAAAGCAGGAACATGTTGTTAGTGCACCTGAACGCACTCTCAACAAACCTGATGCAGCCAACTTGAGGAGGGATTCACCAGAAGATAAAAAATGGTGTTTGCCCCTGGGAACCTTTCTCCGGACCATACTATAAGGGAGAATGTTCGGGCCAAAAATCAGGATAGTCCTGCAGCTCCTATTTAGGAAGCATCAGGTGCAGAGGTGACTATTCACACTTCACATATAATGAAACCTATCGTTGTGGCAACGAATGTCTTTCCTTCTACTTCTGTTCTAATATCTAATCAGACTGAAGATCACATGAGCCAGTCTTTAGATGAAGAATTGTAGGTTCACGCTTCTTAGTGGAAGAAGAAGGCTGGGGGTACACTCCAACTTGAAAACTTAATAGATGATATTTTGGTTACTCCTGACAATGACACGACACTTCAAAGTTTGTTATCTGACTCTGCTCTTAAAACTAGAGGAAGAGGTGGGACTAAACTGATTCGTCCCTAGCTACTTGGTTTTTTTTCTTTTTTTTGCATGTTTTAAATTTCTTCAGTCTCTCTGTATCTTTTTTTTGGGTAGTACTGTACTTGGTATCCTATGGGTAGGATGTCTCTATTAGGCCCTCTCATAAAACCTTTATGTATCCTTTATATTTTAATAAAACCAGCCCTTGGGTTTTTAAATATATATATATATATATATATATCTGTGTGTGTGTGTGTGTGTGCGCGCACGGGTGTTTTGTGACTTAGGCTTATTGGTAGAGCAGCTTCTCTGAAGGTCGTAAGTCCCCTCAAGTCCCGGGTTCAAATCTCCTGGTGGCGCAGTGTCGCCTTAAGCCATCTGGTACTCGAATAATTTGCACACCGGGTCGCCCCCAGACCTAGCGGGGTTTGAGCCCATTAGGTGGGTTGGGGACCTCACGCCCCAACCCATTCTTTATATATATATATATATGTGTGTGTGTGTGTTGTGTAAGTTAAATTAAATTAAATCCCTGATGTTACTTTTGCATCCCACCACTCCATGCAAAGATAAGTGGGAAAAACAAATTACTACAGTAAGCTGATTAATAAATCATTGATTACTTAAATTAATTAATGATTAAAATTTATTTATTTAATTTAATTAGCTATTTTCTTAAACCACTTATATTAATAGTCTATATATACTATAAAACAATTTGATTGTCACAAAATGAAAATTTTCATAAAAATACTTCGATTGAATTTTAGGGAATGCAAAATTTAGGGTACTTTTAAAATTCGCCAAATTTTGCCTGTTTCTTGAAATTTCGGTGTTACAGCTCTCCCCTTATAAAAAAATTCATTCTTGAAATTTTTGTCTTTACAAAAATAGGAAGGTATATTTTCATAGCATTTCTTCTTTTTCTCATGTTGCTTTTTTTTTAGGCTTATGCTTCCACTTTATCTTCACAAAAGGAATTTGTATGTTTTTGAGCTTCTTAACATTAGTTGCTAAAATCTTTTTAGGCCCTTCAATATAAATTATATTTTTCTATACTACAATATCTTCATGTGAAATTTGTTGCTCTGAATTTAAAATCAATTGCTTTAACATTGAAATGTGAAACACATTTGTGTATATCTGACATATCCATAGGTAACACTAATTTGTAGGCAATTGGAACGATCCTTTCGATAATTTCGAAAGGATCAATGTACTTGGTACTCAGCTTGCTTCTCTGACCAAATCTAACTGTACCTTTCATTGGTTCGACTTTTAAAAATTACGAAATCTCCAATTTAAAATTCAACTATTTTGTGCTTTGGGTCGTAGTATTTCTACTGACGATCGTAAGTAGCTATCAATCTATCTATAATTAATCTGATTTTTTCAGTAGCTCAACTTGCTCGGGACTTATCATTGCCATTCACCTGCTTCAACCTGAGTGGAGTTCTTCACTTTCTTTCATACAGTGTTTCATAAAGAGCCATCTTGATAATGGATTGATAGTCGTTGTAAGCAAACTCAATAATTGAAAATTGATCTTCTCAGCTACCTCTAAAGTCGAGAACACAAAGTCTTAACAGATCTTCCAATACTTGAACTATTCTTTCTGATTGTTAGTTGACTTGTGGATGAAATGCAATGCTGAAATGTAACTGTGTACCCAAATCTCGATGAATGTATTTCCACAACCTGGACGTGAATATTCCATCTGTTAGAAACAATAAATTTTGGAATTCCGAGCAATCTGATAATTTTTTTGACATAATCTGACCAGCTTTTCTACTGAATCTGTCTGCCTTATTGGCAAGAAGTGAGCTGACTTGGTTAATCTGTCAATAATGACTCAAATATTGTCGTGACCCTGCCTGAATTGAGGAAATTCCATAACAAAAATCATAGCAATTTCTTCCCAATTTCATTCAGGCATCGACAATGATTGTAGCAATCAGTTGGTCACCGATGCTCAGCCTTTATAATCTGACATGTTTGACATTGAGATATATATTCAACAACATCCTTCTTCATACCTGACTACCAAAATGTCAACTTCAAATCCTTGTACATTTTTGTGCTTCCTGGATTAATTGTGTAGCTTGAATGATGAGCTTCATTTAAAATTTTTCGTCTCAAAATAAAATAAGCAGGTACACATATCTGTAGTTTATTTTTGATAATGTCATCTTCATCAACAATCACATCAGTCATCATTCTTGATTGACATTACTTTAGGAGTTTCGAATATTCGTTGTTAACTTTCTGAGCTGCCTTGATTTTATCTGACAAAGTAGGTTGTACTATCAGTTGATGTAAATAACCCATATGACCTGATCTTGTAATTTTCAGCTGTAAAACATTAATTTCTTTAAGCAACTCCGGCCTATGAGTAAGAATATAGCTTGCACTACCTGTGGATTTACGACTCATTGCATCAACAACAACATTTGTTTGGTCCAGACAATACTGTATATCCAGATTGTAATCTTTGATCAACTCTAACCATCTTTGCTGCCTCAAATTCAACTCTTTTTTCTGTGAAAATGTATTTCAGACTTTGATGATCAGTAAAGACTTAGCATGTCACACGATATAAATATTGTCGTCAAATTTTGAAAGAAATAATCACATCAGCTAACTCCAGGTCATGTGTCGAATAGTTCCTTTCATGTGGCTTCAACTATCTGGATGCATAAGCTAGCTTCTTTTTATTCCGCAGTAAAACACAACTCAATCCTCTTAAGGGCGCATCACTGTAAATTTTGAATCATTTTGTGCCTAATGGAAGAGCTAACACTGGTGCAATAGTTAAATATTTCTTCAACTCTTAAAAATCGTGCTCACATTGTGCATTCTACTCAAACTGAACGTCTTTTCTCATCAGCTTGGATAACGACATAACTATTTGTGAAAAACCTTTAACGAGCTTGCCGTAATGTCCTTGCCAAACCAAGGAAACACGTACCTTCATAACATTCTATGGTGCATGTCATTCCACAATTGCTTTTACATTTTGAGGATCTACTGAAATTCCCTGACCACTGATAATGTGTCCCAAAATGTAATACTTCGCAGCCAAAATTCACATTTCAAAAATTTTGCATATAACTGATTCTACCTCAGCACCTTTAAAAATATCGTCAAATGTTGGCATGATCTTTTGCAGTTCTTGAATAAATCAAAATATCATCAATAAATATAACGACGAACTGATCCACATATGACTTGAAAATTCGATTCATCGGGTCCATAAAAATTGCAGGAGCATTGGTTAAACCAAAAGACATAACTAAGAATTCCTGATGACCATATATGGTCCCAAAAGCTGTCTTTGTCATGTCTCCTCTTTGACTCTCACTTGATGATATCCCGTTCTCAAATCAATTACAGTTGCACTCTCTCATTGATAAAATAAATCATCAATCCTAGGCAAAGAATAATTGTTCTTGATTGTCACCTTGTTCAATTCTTTGTAATCAACACATAACCGCATGGATCTATCCTTATTCTTGACGAATAATACTGGAAAACTCTACGGTAAATTACTTGGCCTGATAAAACCCTTATCGATTAATTCCTGCAACTAACCTTTCAATTCTTGCAATTCTTTCGGAACCATTCTGCAAGGAGATTTAAATATTGCAGACGTTTTTGGTTGCACATCAATACTAAATTCAACTTCTCGTTCTGGCGATAGCCCTGGTAATTCTTCAGGAAATACATCGTAAAATTCTGTAACCGTTGGGATGTTTTTCACTTCTTGTACATCTTTATTTAACAGTTTTAGTTTTGCCAAAAATACTAGTTTGCCACCTCGCAAATATTCCCAACTTTCACCGCATTAATCAGGGAAGATTGTGCATTTCGATCACATAATATATAAAATGGTTTTTCACCAGACGATTTTAATTTCACCCGTTTTTTCTAGCATTCAATTGTACATAATGATTTACTAACCAATTCATCCCCAAAATGACATCAAAGGTCTGGAATGATATAATAATCAACTTTGCTGGCAACTTTTTATCATGAATATGAGCATGCACTACACATTTTCTATTTGCATAAAACCAACATCCCGAGGGCATAGTAACACAAGGAGAGGCAAAAAATGCATAATTTCAACATGTAAAACGGCAACAAACTCATTAGAAATAAAAGAATGTGATGCAGCTGAATCAAATAGAACAGTGTCAGATGATCTTGAATTAGGAGCGTGACTATAATCACATTTTCATATTCTTTAGCTTCTCGGGGAGTAATTGCAAAAATTCAGGTTCTTACTGATTACTCAGCTCTGCGCTTCGAAGTTTCACCATTTGTTGACACTGAAGACTTCTCAAAAAATGAGTTCTGCTAGGTTGATTGCCTTCTTAAAAATTTATGGATTGTCCCAGTCTTTGGATTGTTTGTGGTCTGCTGTCTTGATATTCGGTGAGTGCTCATATTTCTAAAATACTATAGTAACATTGTTTTCTTCTAAACCAAACGCATAAGTTCATTTTGTTATTTATTCTATCAAATCTTATTGCATATTAAATTATGATTTATCTATTTTGTTAGTCGACTTTTTCATATTTAAATGAAATGACGAAGAATCTCTTAGCATTTTTATATTGTATTCAATTATGTATGGATTATTATATAATTAGATTGTACAACATGAAATGTGACTGAAATGATTTATGTAGTATATCTACATGTGCATGTTTGTTGATTAAGTTCATAATTTGTGTTATTAGTTGGGGATGCCAATATGCCCATACATGTTGACGTTTTGCCTACTACCTTAGATAGTAATGGAAATAAGATGACACCCAACTGTGCTGATGGGAATGTATTGTGCCAACGGTCAGTTAGTGATTTTCCATCTCAAACAATAGTAGGCATTCTATGCCTCAGTGTCGATGGGATAGTTATCAACTAGGCGTGTGCTAAGTTATATTTGGATGATGCTCCAATGAATATTATTTTGTTTGGCATAATATTCCCAATCTTCCTAAACAGTCATAATTGAATGATAAATTTTCAACTATTTTATATTGATTCATTATGTTTGGCTAACATACCTGTTTTCTTTTCTATTATATTATTGTAATTTAGAGATATGAATGTTCATTGGGTTGTTGATAACTCCATATTGCAAACTAACATTTTTCAGGTTAAACATTGGACTAGAAAATTAAAGACTGAAGAAAGCAACTATTTATAGAAGATGCAATTTAACTAGAGAATTTTGTTTTTTTTTCACATTTGGTTTCATCTTTAAGTTAAATTAAACTGCTTTCATTAGTAATTTTTTTAATTTATTTGGATTATAAATTGTTAGTGATAGAAATTAAAATTTTATTTAATTTTACTAATAAGCCGTGATTATTATAAACTTACGCCAATGTTTTTTTTTCACCATTCACATTTCACAATTGTCATTGCGTGATCATGATAGCTCACTATTGCCCACCATTAACTGTTATTAATAGTCATTGTTGCTCGCCCTTCAACGACTATTTTTTTAATCACTATGTTTCCTCTCTTATTATAATGACCAAATTGAATGCCTACTTTTTCCCAACTTATTATGTTTTCCATCAACTGCCTCTGACACCTACTGATGACTTATATCTAATATTTGCTACCCACTAACATTAGACACCCATTTTTCTGGCTACTCTGTTTGTCCTTTTATCATGAGAACTACTAAGCCATTTGCCCACTATCTCTCAATATTTGCTAATAATATGCCCAATGTCTATCAACAATCGATCTCAAATGCTTTTCTTCTCAACTGCTTGGTTTCCCTTACTATCATGAGAATGACCAAGTTGATTTCTACATTGTCCAATTTTTTATGTTCCCCATTAAATGTCATCTGATGCTTGCTAGCGGTTATTGCCTACTATTTGACACCTAGCAACATTCAATACCCATATCAAGAGAACATTCTATTGACCACCGATCATCACTCAAATGTTTGAAACAGTCAATCAACACCCAACATTTGTCGATGACTATTGCCTTCGATCCAAAGCCTCTCTTTTTGGTTGCAAAGTCTTCCCTCTTACTACAAAAATGATCAAGGTGACCTCTCATTATTGTCCAAGTTTTGATTTTTCTCATCAACCATTATTTAACACATTCTAATGATTATGTCGTACTTCCATCAAACATGGCCTTCATGTTTGTTTTTTCGATCATGTGCTCGACCAAGCTGACTTTCACCATTACCAACTTCTAACATTCCTATCAAAATCTCGTAACGCTTGCTAACAACAAATGTCAAGAATCTGTCAACCATCGAAGTCTAATGCCCATCTTTTTGGTGCCATTATTAGAATAATGACTTAGCCAACTACCCATTGTTGCCTAACTGCAAACATGTCCATCAAGTACTGTCTAATGAATTTCAACGATTGATGTATGACACTCATCTTCTCGGTTGTCAGGCCTTTCCTTCTATTGGAAGAATGGCAAGCTAACTGCTTACTTTCACTCCACATCTANGAATCAACACCCAACATTTGTCGATGACTATTGCCTTCAATCCAAAGCCTCTCTTTTTGGTTGCAAAGTCTTCCCTCTTACTACAAAAATTATCAAGGCGACCTCTCATTATTGTCCAAGTTTTGATTTTTCTCATCAACCATTATTTAACACATTCTAATGATTATGTCGTGCTTCCATCAAACATGGCCTTCATGTTTGTTTTTTCGATCTTGTGCTCGACCAAGCTGACTTTCACCATTACCAACTTCTAACATTCCTATCAAAATCTCGTAACGCTTGCTAACAACAAATGTCAAGAATCCGTCAACCATCGAAGTCCAATGCCCATCTTATTGGTGCCATTATTAGAATAATGACTTAGCCAACTACCCATTGTTGCCTAACTGCAAACTTGTCCATCAAGTGCTGTCTAATGAATGTCAACGATTGATGTATGACACTCAACTTCTCGGTTGTCAGGCCTTTCCTTCTATTGGAAGAATGGCAAGCTAACTGCTTACTTTCACTCCACATCTACTATTCTTCTCAACCACCACTCACACTTTTCAATGACTGATGTCTGATGCCCATCAATCTTTGGTGTCTGATGCCCAATACTTATCACCCGATTCCCCCTTCTATCAAGAGAATGACCTAATTGATTTCACATCGTCATTTAACTTATAATGTTTTCCATTAAGCATCACCAAACACTAGTCAGTGATTTTGGAAGCTACATAACTTACACAAGCCAATTTAACTGTTTGAAAATTATGTTCACATGGCATAAACACTTTTAGCGTAATTTGATAGTGATTTTTTTTATCACTTCCTGTTTCTCCCTGCACAGATTTATGTGAACAATGAATTAGTAATATGATCCTCATATAAAATTGGAATATTGATGCAAATAATTTTCACATTATCTATTTTATTTTTTTTTAGTTGCAAGCTTTCTTTTCTTCCAGTTATGTGGTTCTTTAACCGTGTGGCTACCTATGACAGTGAAGTTGGCAAAGTATCAGGCAGATACGGTCTTGTCTGCTCCATGTCCTACCAGGGTTCTATACCCAAAAACAGGGGGAAACTTGCACTGTTTCACTGCAATCACTTCCGTTGCTGTGCTTGATGTTCTTGCTCCACCATATTCAGAGGTTGCTGGCAGGCGCTGTACTTATTATCATGATTATCCATACTCAACTTTCTGTATGTAAACATTCTCAGTGTCTCCAGTAAAATTTGCTTTGAGAAATATCTCTGTTTATGCTCATTATTCTTCCCAGAATTTCCAAGCAACAAACATTCTTGGCATGCTAAGATTTTAGTTAGTTAACCCAGAATTTCCAAGCAACAAACATTCTTGGCATGCTAAGATTTTAGTTAGTTAACGCACTTCTTACATGCATGAACTTGTGATTATCCATCTTAATTTGTTTTTTTAAAAATGAATTTGACCATTAAAGTGATAGGTTTGATATTGCACTTTTTTTCCCATTTGGAAAATGTTTTTGTAACAAGAGTTTGGTTTCAGCTAATGTAAAGGAACTTGGGATGGATGAGAGGGAAGANTGCTAAGATTTTAGTTAGTTAACGTACTTCTTACATGCATGAACTTGTGATTATCCATCTTAATTTGTTTTTTTTAAAATGAATTTGACCATTAAAGCGATAGGTTTGATATTGCACCTTTTTTTCCATTCTGAAAATGTTTTTGTAACAAGAGTTTGGTTTCAGCTAATGTAAAGGAACTTGGGATGGATGAGAGGGAAGAGGACTATTGTTGGCTTGAGGCTATGGAAGCCCCTGACAATTTTTACATGCGCTCTGGGAGATATACTGGCCCTCCTGTTAAGGTACTCCTCCATTTTCTCCTACTGTATGCATATATTCATGATTCAATTGAGCCTTCTTTTTTCTTGTAACTCATAACTCCTTAATCTAACAACAGCAAGAGTTATGCTTTCCAGGATCTTGCACTATAGCCTAGTTTTAGGCCATCCAAGTCTCAGAAATTACCAAATTAGAACTGTAGTTCTGCTTTGAGGGAAGTAAAAAAAAAACCAGAAAGCTTTGCGCTGAAAATGCCAAGAATATTTTGAAAATGTTATTGAAATGTTTCCCTTGTATAGTGGTGTCATGATGNCCAGAAAGCTTTGCGCTAAAAATGCCAAGAATATTTTGAAAATGTTATTGAAATGTTTACCTTGTATACTGGTGTCATGATGTTGATGCTGTACATGTTCTGATGAATTTGATCAGTTTTATAGTACATGTGACTGGTGAATATCATATTATATGACACACTACATACAATCAGCTAATCAGGTATCTTTGTGAATAGAGTTGAGAATATGGCTTCAAGATTGGTGGAATCTGAGTGGGTTTTTTTTTTTCCAGCTGGAATCAAACTGGGGTTAAAATGAATCTAGTCTTGTTATGAGTTAGATTTAGTTCTTATTCAACTTATGTTTAACATTAAATTGATTTAGGTGACAAATATTGCTTCTAATTAGAAATTAATTTTTATTTTATCTTGCTAGATTGGTTTGTATTGAAGCAATCAAAAACATTAAAAAGGGTTTGTTTTATGTGAATTTTTGGTTAAATAGTTATATTGGTCAAATGATTTCGATGTTGAAGGTTTCCACCTTATTTATTTATTGAAAGGNATGTACAAAAAAATAAAGTTTATGTGTTTGATATGTAAGGTGTTATGTATATAAATGTCCTTTAAATTATTTTTATATTGTTGGTTTAATTTGTTAGGATTTGAATTGAAGTTAATTAAAAAGAAAATGATTATTAACTATCCCTCCATTGCCTTAATATGTAATGATAATTTTATTGCAATTGAGAAGTAGCAAAAATTTCCAAGGTTTTAATTAGCTTAATTGGTCAAAAAAAAAAAGAAGAAAAGTTAATGTCAATATATTAGAGTAAAAATTACTTTTGTTAAATTTATACTTCTATTTGTTTTAAATATGAAGGAAGAAATTGTTTTTTTGAATCCCTATATTTCTTGTTGTTTACATAGGTCGCAATGGATTCGTGGATACGAGTGAATAGCTTCTTGTTACATACAAGTTTAGTGGATATTAAATTGAATTGAACACAAATAAAATAAGAGACGAAGGCAGGAAACCTAGAACTATTAAGCTTTAGCAAAAACTTAAATTAAAATTCTTGTGCTCAAGGAAGAAATTGAGGGTGTTTGTCCTTGGTTAAGAAGACATGGGTTTGAATCTCTTCCGCCTTTTTTTTTCCTAATCATTATGAAAATAATGCATGCTTATTAGAAGCAATGTTGAGGTTATGAAAATAATTGAGCATCTTGGTGATAATAGAGTTGAGATAGTTGTCATAATATAAATAGACAAATAGACAAAGATAGTGATGTGCGTTTAGAATGTGGTGGTTATGGGTGATAGTGACGTATTAGGGCATTGTCATTCAAATCCCAACAATATTGATACTAACAGCTTTGAACCTTTAACATCCAATAGTGAGTTTTTAATGAGTGAAAATGATGGAAGCAAAAGCAACCAGTGCACACTTCCATAATCCCTTGAGTTTCAAGCAAGCCATTCAAACCACAACCATTAAACTAATTTTGTTGTTAAGATCAATGCAAGTGATTGGAGCCGTGTAATAGCTACTTAGACCAAGATTGCTCAAGGAGAATACAAATATTATGTTGTGTAGATGGTTACACTTTTGTCGTTAGAAAATTATATGGGACACATTCATGCTCGGGTGTTATATCTATTTGGGTAGCTCAGAAGATACAAGTATAATGTGGCACTGTTATAAGCAATGCTTATGATTTAGAATAATCAATAATCTTCCATATAATTTTGGCTATATAAATACATGTTTTCAAAGGTAATGTATATCAGAAGTTAATAAACATCTCTTTGCTTGCTCACCTAGTACATTGAAAATAAATTGAAAGAGTTTCATTATACAAGCATTACTTTTTGACTAGTACATGCCAATATTTTTGGCTTGATTATTTAAGATCTATATTTAGGATATCAATCATTTAGATTTAATATAAGTGAGGCATGAGTTTGATTCCAACATTTATGCTCTCTACTTTTGTCTTGACATTTCTTACTGCATTGAGCTATGTTTCCATCCTTTGTAATTAAATCAAATTCATGAAACATGATAAAATTTTTTTGATATATTTGATAGTGGCTTTGTGTGACATCTTTAAGAACTTTGATCTATTCAATAGATAACATGCAAATACACATTTTTTTATAGATATTCGAGCAAAATCTATTGATAATATAGTAGGTATATTGACAATACAAAAGAAAGAGCATTATCATCACAGGATCATTACTTACAAAACCATCTTCATAAGAAAAAAAATCATAACAATTACAATAAAGCCCAAAGCTATTACAATTTTTTTTTTCTGCATTGAAATAGTTTCAATTTTCTTTTTATTGCTCTTCTCAAAAGGACATTATGTATTCACTTTTTTAGATATTGTGTCATCAACATCATCCAACAAAACAAAGTAATCATAATCCTCCTTTTTTTCAGTTACGAAGACATCTTAAAACATTTCTTAGAGTTCTTTCCTTTATAACATGTGAATAGGATGCATCTTAAATTGCATTGACAAGTTATTTGATGATTCCCCTAGATGTACTTTGATACTGAAGATTGACCTGAGCTCATCTTTGAAAACATAACATTATTAACCAACATTATAATAAAACAAATGACTTAAATCATAACATGAAAAACACATTAACAAAAGAATAAGGATAATACAAATTTCATTCAGAATGAGAAAAAAGGCATAATCGCAATATTATTACTCATCAATGCATTCTTATAAGCCTCTCATAGCTAAGTTGGAGCCAGAACCCATTAAATGTAACTTAATTTATAGTCTTTTATACAATACAACTTGGAATAAACTTAAAAAATATTGATAGGAAAATTTTAGTAGAAGAATTTGCGTAAATTAAATTTTTTTTCTTAAACCACTAAGCATCGTCAAACTAAATCACACCCTCAAATGCAATCTCTATGCCATACTTTTCTATCCAGCAACTATTGGTGCAAAAAGAAAACAAACAGCTAGTGTGCAAGGTGCTATGATATGGTGGGCAATATGTAGCAAAGCTAATTTTTCATATTCACTAGTTCTATTTGGGTTCATAAAAAATTCATAAAAAAAAATTAATTACAGAAATAATATACATATTTGAAAATTGAGGAAGAAAGAGTGGATAAAATGAACCAGAGGAGGGTTGAACCCGCGATATGGAGCATCGAAGATGGAGAGATAAGGTTGGACTAAGCTATGTGATAGTATGAGAGATCCTTCTAATTTTGTTGTTGTAAAAGATGGAGTGAGATCTAAGAAATAAAAGAGGAAAAAAATAATATGGGATTGAGCAAAAGATAGAAGGAAATAAAAAACAAAGAGGACTCGAGTGAAAAGCAAGAATTAAAGGATCATATTCATTAAAGTCAGTGATATTATGCTCGATCTAATTCTGCTCCAAAGGTTTAATTCTACGATACTCCTGAAATTGGTGGCTGCATAATCAATCATCATATTCATAATCAGAGGGAAATTTCATAGCTTTTAAAACATTAAAAGTAACCTCATGATCATAACTCTCATAGTCAACTCTTCCTTCTACAAATCATCATATACTAGTGGCTAGGAAAGGTTTACCTAATATGATGGGTATCTCTTTATCCTTTTTCATATCTAGTACAATGAAATGAATAAGGAAGATAAAATTATCCATTTTCACTAAAACATTCTCTATAACCCCCCTAGGATAAGTAATAAAACGATCAGCGAGCTGAAGGGTTACAGTGGTAAGAGACACCTCATTTAATCCTAACCTCTTAAAAATTGACAACGGCTTGAGGTTAATACTAGCACCTAAATTAAATAGGGTTTTTCCAAAGTACTTTTCTCCAATAACACAAGGAATAGTAAATCTACTGAGATCTTTAAGTTTCTAAGGAATCTTCTTCTGAATAATAATACTACACTCCTCATTAAGTGCTACAGTTTTAAATTCTCCATCCTTCCTCTTCTTATTAAGAATGTCTTTCATGAACTTTACATAGCTCAACATTTGTTCCAATGCCTCAACAAAAGGGATGTTGATCGTGAATTTCTTAAATATTTCCATGAATCGAGAGAAATGTTGATCCAATTTTTATTTCTGGAGTCTATAGGGAAACGGTAGATGTGATATTTATGAGTTATTCCTTATGGATGTAATTGATTTTCCTGCAAGTTTAGAAGGTTCTTCTATAGATCTTTCAGGTTCAAGGTTCCCTTTCTCTATCTTAAACTCTTACCTCTTCACTTCTTCTAACTCTCTTCCACTTCTTAACTTAACCACTTTTACATGTTCATTATTCTTTTCCTTAGGATTAATCTTAGTGTTGCTAGGAAGGGTTAAAAAGTGAGTTAGCAATTTGCCCCAATTAGTTTTCTATATTCCTAATAGCAGAACTTTGACTTTATAATTGATTCCTCATCAGCAATACAACTTGCTCCCAAGGCAACTTCTTTTCCTTAAGTTGTTGGTTTGAGTTAAAACCAGGGGAATAAGAGGTCTCAAGTTAATACTAACCTTATTATTCCAAATTCCAAAAGGATTTGATTGATTAATCTCCCATTGTTGATTTCCCACCCCTTGATTATTATTCCAGTTAAAATTAGGGTGATTCTTCTAACTAAGATTATAGAAATTGGAATACAGGTTATTCATCCTATTGTTCATCGCATTCATGGTTTTTAGAAATGAATCATTTGCATCGACCAGTTGTCCAAATGAGTTTTTCTCAATTACTTCTGGTCCTTGTGGCTGGTTCATCCTTAACCGGTCTAGCTTCCTAGATATAGCACTAACTAAGAAGTCAAAATTGAAGAAACATCTGTGTCATTGACACTCGCTACCTTCCTAGGGTTCACTTTATCAAAAGACAATTGAAAGTTATTGGTTTGCATCTCTTCAATTAAAGAATAAGCCTCATCAAAGGGTTTTGACATAAGGGAACCACCAATAGCAACTTCGATGATCAACCTAAGAAATCCTACTAGTCTGTCATAAAAAGTTTGAATTATCAACCAATTGGGCAGTGTATGATGGTGGCACTTACTAAGAAGTTCCTTGAATCTTTCTCAGGCTTTATAAATAGATTCACCTTCATGTTGATAAAATGAAGTGATATCATTCCTAAGTTTAGTCATTTTTGAAGGTGAAAAGTATTTTGTTAGGAATTTCTGGGTCAAGTCACTCCATGTCTTAATTGATTTCGGTGCTAACGAATTTAACCACATTTTGGCTTTATCCCTTAAGGAGAAAGGGAAAAACCTTAACCTAACCATGTCGTTAGAAACACCATTATAGTGAAATGTCGTGCAGAGTTTTAAAAAACTCGCTAAGTGAAGGTTTGGAGCTTCAGACGGTGTTCCCACAAACTGGTTGTTCTGCATCATTTCGATGATATCAAGCTTCAATTAAAATGTGTTGGCTTCTACAACAGGGGTTTGGATTCTAAGATGGATTTTATTTGGCGTAGGGTTAGCATAGTCTCTCAAGGGTCTAGGTGTATCATGATGTTCATGATTTTCTTGTTTCTTTTTAGGATTATTCCCCATGTCTCCCAAAAATTGTTCGTCTTTTGTTTTCAAATTTTTTTAAAAGTTCTCTCTAGCTCAAAATCATAGGGTTCAAGTCCAGTAGGTCCTGAACTACGCATATATGAACTAGAGACCCCTAATATTAATGAAAAAAACTAAAATTTTTAGTTAAAATAATTAACTCAAATAAAGTACTAAATCAAAAATAATGACGCAATCAAATAGTTTTAAAACAAAATATTTTTTTTGGTTTTACAAATAAAAAAAATATAATAATTAAACAGGAACAGTGAACACTACAAGTTCTCAAGTCTAAGACTTAGAAGTTCAACTAAAATTCTCCTAATTCAAATTCATCGACGTTCCCTGACAATAACGCCAAAAACTTGACATTCTCCAAGCACGTGGCTTATCAATAGTACCAGTACTTGGGTTTGGAATGTCGATTCCACAGAGAATGAGATCAATCTTTGTTGAGAAAAGTTCTAGCCTGCAGATTTTAGTGCTAGCCTGAAATTTTGATTTGGTTTAGATCCTACAAAAGTATCCTAAGTTATCACAAATAAATTTATGAATTTCAAATACTTAATGGCTCTTCCTTGACATGTGTTAAGTATATTTCTTGAAATTAAGAATTAAGTATAAAAGCTTAGTGAAAAATGGTAACAACACTATTATTTATCCCCTCCCAATAGCAAAAGAAGTTTGGTTAAAAATGACCTTATTCCATAAATCCCATGTCGTCGCCGGAACATGTCACTATCATCGCCAATTCCTGTCGTTTGGGTCATTAGTTGATGTCGTTGTTGAAAGGAGTTGCCACTTTGTTTATCTATTTTATTGCCCTAGTCTCCAAATGACTTATTCTCTTTAGATCACATGAATGACCTTAAGATGTTAAGTAATTTGGAGAAACAGGAAAAGGGAAAATAGAAAAAAAAATAAAAGAAAATGTTGTAGTGGTTTTGTTTATAGAGAATTCAGAATTGTCTGATTTTTGAGATTCTCATACAAAGAAAACCACACGAAAGTTTCATAACGAGAGATTTTGGTGTAATACCTATTCTGAGTTCTTCAACACTCCTATAAGAGCAAGCTCCTATCGTTAATT
The DNA here is from genome assembly GCA_002079205.1 of Phalaenopsis hybrid cultivar. Taxonomy (NCBI): domain Eukaryota; kingdom Viridiplantae; phylum Streptophyta; class Magnoliopsida; order Asparagales; family Orchidaceae; genus Phalaenopsis; species Phalaenopsis hybrid cultivar. Next base: position 70,996 of record JXCR01140730.1, read on the forward strand.
ATATCTTAAGTAGTTAAAACTACCTAAGAAAACTCCTGATTAAAACTAGCATTTATTTTCAGAGAAATTTTAAGTGTCAAGGTCAAGGAAAGAAACATCAATGTTTAGGCCCAAGGTAAGAGGTTTCTAAAAATCCAATTCTACCCTAGAGGTTTTGTTTTGTCGTTTTATTATTTTTTTTTTGTTTTGTTGTTATTTTATTTATGCTTTTGTTGTTTTGTTGTCATTGTTTTATTGTTTTGTCGTCTTGAGGTTCACCTTTTACGCTTCAGAATGTCTTCCTGCAAAACAGAGTTAGCACACCCTAATAACATACAAAGAAAATCTAAAGCGTAATTTGTCTCATGTCTTTGGCAAACCTGCAAAACAGAATGTGATTAGCCATGAAATCATGTTTTAATTTGTCAATTTTGTTGGTTGATAATTTTTAGACGACCCGATCAAGATGTTTATTGCTCCGTCGTCCCAGGAACGTAAGGGTATTCAGATCTACTTAGTCCGAAAGATGTTTGAACCAGGACCGGAAGATTCTTGTCAGTAACCACAAATTGCATCGTCCAAGAGATCTTCATAGATCTGAACACAAATGTTCAAGTTGCATTTGGTGATCTTTGTTGATTAGGGTTCAATTTAAGTTTTAATGTCTTATTCGGATTTTAGGAGTTGGAAAACTTGTTGGAAAACTTTATGTTGTTTACGATTTATTAATCGATTGGATTTTGTCATTTATTTTTGTTTGGGATGACCCTATCAAAATCTCATGGTTCTGTCATTCTGAGTTATTATGTTTGTGGTTTGATTAGCTACAAGTGGCTGGAAGATATTTTGTTAGCACTGATCCCGACTCTCTTTATATATGTTAATGCGATGCATGCGATTATATTCTCAATTCTTCTTTACTTATAATTCTTACTTTGTTACAATGCCAAAAACTTGTTCTTGATAAAAAACTAGTTAAAAACTTGACTTCGAAGCAAATAAGAATACGGTAATAATATTAAAATTTGGGATACTACATAAGTATACATATCGTTATCAAGTAATATAAAACTTTTTTATTAAGCCCCGAATACCGAACCCACAGAAAAAAAATACAATATGCAACTAAAATCAAAAAATATTAGATAACAAAATTCTACTTAGCAAAATATTCTTACTTAAACTCTAGTTGCTATAATAAGAATGAAAGTTCGATTCTTTTTTTGTAATTTTTGATAATTAAAAGTAAAGTAAATAACTAATTAACTTAACTAGATATTTGCAAGATGAATGCAATATAAAGAAAATATATTTTCCCTTATCATGAATCACTAACAAGTATAAGAATTTTGTTGTAGAAGTATTCTAATTGTGTTGTGCCAAATAAAAACAATAATATTCTTTACTCTTACTAGAGATGCTATAAAGAACATTGGTTAATGTACAGTTTGCATAGTCTTGAAGATGGGTTAGGTAAGGAAGATACTAGCTCTCACTCTAAAGTTCCCTCTTCTCTCTCCACCTGGGGGCTAATATCTTGTATCAAAACCTAAAACTATAAATAAAATTGGGGAATTTAACATGTCACTCTAAATTCCTCTAATTTTACACTCTTTAAAGTTTATTTCTCTATTTATTTGCACTCAACCCCATGAACTACATTCTCATCCATGAAATCAAATGTGATTCTTACCATTTGTTGACTAAGATAATACCATCTCATATCTTACATGTTCTCACAACATGTATAACATCTTAATTAGCCAAATCAAGAAGTAAATGAAGTACAAAGTTTAAAATCATCACATCTTCTTTCAACATTAAAGACTAATACTTCACATAACTTCCATCCAATACTTAATTACTTATCATTTTAAGGAAAATATATAAAAAAACTACTCAAAATTCATGGAGAAAACACAACCACACTTAAGTTTGAAAGTAGAAATCATGCACACAAATAAGAAGTCTGAATTAAAACTAAATGTAGTCACAAAGAAAAACACTTATCTCAAAATCCTTTCCAACAAATTTTTAAATTTCCTTTAAATCTCTTCCTTCACTTACAATACAAAACAACTTACAATAAAAAGAAAAGTAGGCGTCGGCGGCAGCGTGTGGTGGTTGGCGCTGGATGGATCTCATGGATAATGATGATTTCTTCAATCTAAGTCTTCTTTTATAATTTTCCAAAAGGTTCCTTGACGTCTCTTCAAAATGTGTCCACATTCAATGAATCTTCTAGAAGTTGCTTCCTTTCAAAAGCCAATTGAATAAATTTTCATGTCCATTAACTATTCCCATGTTTTCACCAAGGGTTGCTTCAAACACCTCTTAAAAAATTTGTCCAAATTCAATGAATCATCAAGTAACTATATCTAGAGCTTAAGCGCGGGGTACCTGGCGCTTAGACGCGGCTCTCTCTGTCTAATTAGCGCGTGAGCGCCAGTCCTGGGCGCCTAGGCGCCTCAGTTCATTTTCACACCTTCATTTTTGCTCCAAATTTGACTATTTTTCTCTCCTTTCACCATTTTTCATCCATTTGATTGTACCTGAAAGAAAAACAAACAAATAGCTTTTATTAAAGCACAATATCTCAAAAATATGTATAAAAATGTGTACATAAAGTCTATATATTTTAGGTGTATCAAAATCCCCCAAACTTAAAATATTGTTTGTCCTCAAGTGACAATCCAATCTTTTAAAACCAAATAAGTAGATTATGTAGATGAGTTTCTTTAAGATATTCTAAAATTTTGATGTAGAAATATAATAGTCCAATTCAGAAAGAACTTTAGTGAATGCGACCAACTTAGAGTTTAAAAAATTTTAAAGTGAATAAGAATGAAAATATGAGTTTCTATCTAGTTAAGAAATATTGTAAATTCTCCAAATATAGAGTTTAGGCATTCTATCTTCTCCACTTAAAAATTTTTATTAAGAATAATTATACTTACTATATTATATCCTTAAGCTTAAGAGTTGCTCAAGTTTTATCCTTTAAAAAGATCATATGTGGAACCAATTTTTAATTAGACACTAATTCTCAAGCTTCTCCTACCTTTTTCACAATTATTTTTTTTTATAATTTTTATTTATTTTTTTCAGATAAAGATTACTATATCTGGATAGACCTTAAATTATTTTGAATTCCACTCTTCCTTTCTTAAAGCAAAGAGTTGATATATTTCCTTTACTTAAAAACATAGTAATAGTTTTGAAATACTTTCAATAAAGGAAATTTAAGTTTTGAGAATAAAAGTCTAATCCTTCTACATTTTTGAAAAATACAACTTTTACTAAAGATAGTTACACAGTATTTATCATTTCCACACTAAAAATTGTTAACTTTAAGTTTTTCTTCATTATTATAGGTTTTAACTAAATTCTCTTACTCATTTCTATATTCAAAATTTTACTTCCCTAATATAACTTCATATACATAATTATTTTTCTTCAAATCAAAATCAAATTTATTTATACTACATTTGAGAATAAATAAATTTCAAGTTTTTAGAAAATTTTTCATCCCCCGCCCCCAAACTTAAATTTTTAATAAGACAATATTTTAACATCATATATATATATATA
>JXCR01140730.1:81395-125181 GCA_002079205.1 Phalaenopsis hybrid cultivar
AAGGACATGAAATACCTGGATCTTGAGAAGCTTGAAGTCCTCATCTTTACTCATCTCCTCTTCTCCTCTAAGAAGAACGAACGAAAACTACAAGCATAAAAGAGAAAGAATGTCGAATGTTCAGTAGTACACCGAGAGAGAAACCCAAACTCAAAAGGCCCAAAGAAATAACAGTAAGTATAACTCACTGGTAATGGAAGCGGGATAAAGAAAGGCTGTATGCGAGAAGATCCGGCTTTCGACGGCAGCGAGAGGAGAAGATCCGGCTTCGAGGAGAACGAGAGGAGTAGATCCGGGGCTTCGACGGGAGGGCGAGGAGGAAGATAGCTTCGAACAAGCGAGAGGCGTCGCAGAAGAGGAAGGAAAAAGAAAAAGGCAATGTCACGAGTTGCTCCATCAGGGTTAATGCGGGTTAACGGGAAAAAATAAATCGCGAAACGCGGACCGCGGGGGTCAGCCCGCGGTCTGCGTCTTTTAGAAAATCAAATACGCGTTTTTAAATAATTTGTGGATAAGTGCAAACCAAACGGTATGACGGATTTTCAAAACGCCGCCCGCACTTATAAGCTGCCCCAAACGGACCCTAAGTTATCAGAGGGACTTAAAATGCTTTGAAGTTTTTATGGTGAGTTCTCTGGATCCTAAAAAAATAGTGGAAATAAAAAATCAAGTCATTTTGTTATTTGTATTTTTCAAAATTAATTATTTTATTGATTTAGGGTTTGTAAAGATTATGTGTATTTTGAATGACTTGGCTCATGAGAAATTTTTTTAAAGGTTCTCTAGTCATCATAAACCTTCCAAAATTTTCTTGGATTTTTCTAAGCAACATGCTAATGTCCATGATTAATTTAAGTAAATAATGCATATAAACTTGAAAAATATTATTCTCTGTCTAGGGACCTTCTCTGACTTTGGAAAAATCAGAAAATGTTCCCTAAGACAGAGGAAACAACATGCTAAAATTTCAAGTCATAGTGTGATTACTACATGCATGGAGAACCAAAACATCCAAATCAGTATTTAATTAATTAAAAATAAGATATGCATCAAATGAATTCCAAATTATTTTCATATTATTCTCGTATGTTCACTGAGCAAGAGGGTATTTTTATTTTATTTTTGTGATTTTTCTACACTAAGATATGAATTTTTAAAGCTAGTCATTTTCTGATTTTTTAAAATCCCTATTTATTTATTTAAACGCGCGACACCACATCAACCTACGGCGGCTCAGAAGCTCCACACGACGTGCTCCCATTTGATGTCGCTGTCCACCTCAGTGCTGACTTGGCCCGTGGTTTATGTTCCGAAGTGCTATCCGGCTTGATCACAATCGTCTATTCGATACATGCACGATCGAACAGCTCCCCGTCATCATCTTCGATAGCCTAACCCGAGAACCGTCCATCTTCTAGCCCTAAGATCTCTCTTATTTCTTAACCAAATTAGATGAAATTTTTTTTAAAACGCTCTTCTAGACTAGTCGATCACATCCATAAGGTGATCAAGCCATCAAATTAACTCTAAGCAAGTGGAGAATCAAAAGAGGCTCGGGAGGGGGAGAGATTTTATACCTTTGCTCTGAGAAGTGAAGCTTCAATCAGAGAGTCTTGGCACGTTCGTTGTGATCCAGAGAGCCTATGTATTGAGTCTATGATCTTGGTGTAAGACCTAGGTATGATTTCGATCACGACCGGATTTGGGTGTTGGTCTAGAGCTATGGTAGAGGCTCTGTGAGAGGGTAATTTGATGTGGCTTAAGCTTCTTTCACTGTTGTGAAGGTGTGGGTGAAGTTAATTTAATTTTGGTGGACTGTGGAGGTGTATTGGGCTTTGTCCTGATTTCCGGCAAAATTTCGAGCTCAAAATTGAACTCCGGTGGTGGAATTTGATGAGGGAAAATAGTTGGAATGCACCGAGGGAATCTTAGGTAAGCTCTGTGGTCAATTTGGAGAGGTCTCTCTAAGAAATTTTCAGCACTACCTGCATGGCCGTGGGAGGTGCTTTTTATAAAAATGGTCAAGGGGTGGTTGTCATGGCCAATTAGGGGGTGCATTGTGCTACTTAGGTGGAGGGCAGAGGTGCTCTACAATTTGATTTGGCTGAGCTGGCCTCTAGGTTTGATTGGGTGAAGTTCCATGGGGGTGGCTCTCAGTTTTGAGCTTCTTCGGCGACTAGACCGGCCGACCATGGCAGGGGGAGGTGGTTAAGTGCTCAGAGCATCCAGGGGAATTTGTCAAAGCAATTTAATGTAATGGGGTTTAGCTTTGGTAAGGGTATCTTAAGCATGTGCATTTTTGGAAATAAGATCCCTTAATTTGGGGGACTTTTGGTCCATGCTCATCTAGCATGGTTTAGATGGGTTTTGGCTTAGTCTTAGGGTCTAACCAATGGCTGAGGTGGAGTTAATTTGATTGCTTTAAGGTGGTTTGGTCATGTTTAATGCATGGGTTCAATGTGGGTTCAAGTGATCAAAGTTTGGGTTTGGGCTAGGTTAGCCATGTCAATTGATTGATCAATATTGTGTAGATGATTGTTATAAAGATCTTTGGTGAAGGGTTGAAGTGATTTTGAGTTCAATTGGTAGGTCAATTTGAGGGATTTTTGAAATTTGGTCAATTTGGGCATGTTGGGCTTGACATGGGTCTAGGTTGGGCTAGCCTTGGGTTAAGTCCAAATTGATTGGTTGAAATGATCAAGGGAGATGTTTTGAAGACTTTTCATGAAGGGATGAAGTGAAAATTTTGGGGTTAAGGCCCTCAATTTGGTGAGATTTTGAGCATGGCCAATTTGGGGACAAATTTGGGGCTTTTGGACTTAGGTTGAAATCAAATGAAGTTGAGGTATCACCAAGGCCAATTGAGGGTCAATTTTTATGTATAGGGATGTTATGAAGGTTTTTCAACACAAATTGTGGCCAATTGAGTGGGTTATGGGTTCAATTTGGTGGAACCAAGTCTTAGGGCCAAAATTGGGTTTTTGGTTTAGCTCAAAATTGGGTTCAAATCATGGACCAATTGAGCTTGGATTTGGTCTATATTGGTCACATCAAGGGTGAATTTGAGTTTAGAATTGAAATTGGGGTAAATTAATACCAATTTGATAAACATTTGGAGTGATTTGGGAAAAATATGGGCCTTTAAAGGGCAATTTGGGGGGTTTGCTCAAAGATGGCCAAATTGGGTCATGTTATAGTTGAGAAAAATGAAATTGCGAATATTTGGGAGGTTTTGGAAATTTTTGAGATTTTTTTGGAATATTTGGAATTTGAGGTAAGTAGGGGTATTTTGGTAATTTGGCCAATTTTGGTGATTTTGGGTAGTTTGGGTGTTTTCAAGGGGTTTGAAATGATTTTTGAACCAATTTGGGTATTTTGTGTAGACTTGAAAATTTTAGCCAAATTTGGGGTCCCAAAAGTATCTAGGTAATTTGGGGGAATTTAGGGGCAAAATGCTAGTTTGGGTATGTCGGCACTATTTTTGGTGTGGGGTTTGCCCGTAAGAAGCTGTCGGTCATCGGAATTGAAATCCCGTNAAAAATGTAATTTTTGAAAATTTACTTTAATTTATATAATTATTTTCATGCAAAAATAGAATTTTTTAAAGAAAATTCTTAACTTGACCAAGGTAAATCCTAATCCCTTGAAATTTTTACTGGAGGTAGACCTAGACCAGAGAAGCTTTTGGACTAAATTTTATGATTTTTTGAATTCTATTTGAATTTTAAGAATTATTTTAAGTTATGGGGTATTTATTAAATATAAAATATTTTAAATAGGGAAAATTAAGTTTTATATTTTTAAAAAATTCTCCTGAGGTCACAGAACTCAGAGAAGAAAATTTTATATTTTTCTGAATTTTATTTGATTTATTGGAATTATTTTTAGTGAAAACTCATTTTTAGCTTTTAAAAATTATTTTTAAGCTTTGAAATTTGATATCTTTATTTAGAAAATCATGAAAAATATTCTAATTGTGCCTAAGTACTTAGGAAGCAATTTAGAACATTTTCATGAATTTTATTATTTTTGTGATTTTTATGGATTTTAATTATTTAAATATTTAAAATAGGTTAAAAATCAAGTTTTTATTTTAAAATCCATTTTCTTTTTAGAAAATACCTCTGATCACAGAGAACTAAAAAAAAACCAAGTTTATAATTTTTCAAGTTGTATTTTAATTATTAAAAATCATTTTAGTGCCAAAAATGTTAATTAACTTGAAAAATCAATTTAAGGGTCTGTTTGGGGCAGCTGCAGCTTATCCAGCTTCTGCTGATAAGCAGCTTATCCTGATAATCTGNCAGGACATTTAAGTGTTTGTTCTCTTGTGGGTAATAAGCTTTAAATCCAATTTATCAAGCAGGAAGAACAAAAATAAAATATATATCAATACACCCCTTATTCACCAAACTTTAAGCTAGACATCCTAAAAAAAGTGTTGTTTGTTGTTATGATATTATGCTTAGTATCCCATTTTTTTTTCTTATTTCCATATCATTGTATATCATGCTTGAAAAAATGAAACATAGCACTCAACTTGGTCGCTACAAGCACTAGGAGAGAAGGCATCTATACCCAACAATTTTCCTTAAGAAGACAGTAGCTTTGGAACAACATCCTAGTTAGTATTTTGAATCGGGAAGATAAATTTTTTTAGAATTTTGAATCTAATGAACTCTTATATATGAAGAAAATCTGAGACAATAAAATGAACAATAATTAAATATACAATTAATTAATTAATTAATTAATTAATGATATATACAATTATTAACCAAATGACAACCTCTTTAGTTCTTGTACTTAGCTGGATTCAGCCATGTTTGTGGCCTCACTTTGCATTCTGTGCACACACACATACATGCGCAGGCAAATAAATATATGACCTATAGAGCCGTTGAATAATGATTGTGTAAGCTTTTATAGTAGCCCATATCTACTGAAAATTTTGCATGATCCCGGGAAAGTCATGTATGCCTTCGCCAATGCAAGCTCATCCCATAACATTATTGCAGATCTGATTTGTTTGATTAGCTAATCATCAGTAGTTGTATTTTTAGTATTTGCTTTATTTCAAATATTTCTATTACAAAAGTGTTCATATTAGAATAACCATTATTTAATTCTGATTATTTTGAGTTATTTCCTTTGATTTCCTTCTTTTTTCTATTATATTCAGTTTTATTTCTTCCCCTTTATATTATATCCTGAGTTTAATTTTTCTCTTTTTAATTGATCCTGCAATGGGTATATATACTCCACTTTGTATCAATAAGATGTATTATGGTTCTATTCCAACATGATATTAGAGTCATAGTCCTAATCTAGGCTGTTGAGAATCTTCTTGCTCCACTGGTCTATCCAAATCTGCTTTCTCCCTCCAAGAACCGCTGCTCCGCTGTTTGCTTCATCTAGCATTTCCAGCAACTGACCCCAGCAGCTTCTCCGTCTTCCTTTGGCAATTCCAGCAGCTGATTCCAATAATGTCGTTGATCCCAATAGCTTCTCTATCTTCTTCTGGCGATTTCTCTAGTGATTTCTCTGGCAATATAAGCACAAGATTCCTCTGTTTGCTTCCTATGGTGATTCCTCTAGCAATTTAAGCACATGCTTTCTTCCCAATATCGGATAATCCTCCAAAGCCGCCGATCTGGCCTCCTTGCGCCGGGTGACTTCCTCCCATCTACCGGAACTCCTTCCTAAGAGCTCGATCTTCCTCCAGATTTATTGGATTTCCTCTGTTCTACCCGCTAGTGCTTATATTTCAGCCGGCTGAGGATTTAGTCAAACTAAAACTTCTCCCTAATGACAGGATAACCATATTTATATCAGAATATTCCAATGTTCAATCAACCCAACATTTCGTTTGGCTCAGTCAGGATCATGACAGACTCCTTTAGGAATGAACCGTCATCGAAAAGGGTTCTTGAGTTCATCGGTGGATCAATTCCAAACTCTACTTCTTTGCAAATCGGATGATAGGAAAACAATATGAACTTTTTTATCACAACACAAACTAAATGATAGTAACTTTCTCCAATGGTCCCAATAATTGTCTTTGTTCATCAAAGGACATGGGAAATAAAGTCATCTCACTGGTATGATCTGTGAACCTCCAAAGACTGGCCCGACCTATGGAGCTTGGGAAGTGAAGAATTCCATGGTCATGTCATAGTTGATCAACTCCATGGAGACTTCGATTGGTCGTATATATTCCTTCCTTCCGTCAGTGTCCTCTAGACGGCAGTTCGTGATACCTACTCGGATGTAGGAATTCCAACCAGCTCTACGAGGTGTCTAAGAAAATTCGTAAAGCAAAACAAGATCTAGGGCCATGACCCGGTACTACAATGATCTAAATGCATTATAGATGGGATGCGACATATATTATAATTACACTTGGGAATCTCTAGCTGGCGGCCTATCTCTTCCAAAAAATTGTAGAAAAGGATCATATGTTATAATTTTTGGCAGGCCTCAACAAAGATCTTGACGATGTCCGGAGACGTATCCATTGTTGGGATCATCTTCCTTCTATCAAGTTGCTTTCATTGAGATTCGTCGCGAAGAAAGCCGGAGACTTGTCATGCTTGGTGCTTCTACTACGGCGGTCGAAGCATCAACCTTGGTATCTAATAGTTCTCAATCTCGAGCTAGTCATCCCATGTGTGATTATTGCCACAAGCTCAACCACGTGTGACAAGTATTGGAAGCTCCAGGGTAAACCTACATCCAATCCTTCAACCAAATATTTACCAAGGGCTCACCGCGGCATCTAAATCCAACAAAGTACCACCGAACTCTACCAAAAATAATCCAAAATCCTTCAATTCTCTTAAGAGTCAAATGGAGCAACTAATCAAGATGCTTGGATCCAACCAACTCTCTTTCAGCTTGTCAACCTCTCACATTCATTACGGTACCAATATTATGACACTCACTTCGTTTGCCCCTTCTAGTCCATAGATCATTGATTAAGGTGCGATAGATCACATGATTGGAAGCTCTCAAGCCTTCTCAACATACTATCCTTGTTCAGAGAAATATATTATTAAATCGCTGACGGGTCTCGAAATCCTATTGTTGGTAAAGGGTATGTTATTTTAAAACAGCAAACTTAACTCTAAAATCTGTGTTATAGTAGCTCTGCTGAAATGTAACATTTTATTTATCAGTAAGCAAATATATTATATTGATTGCGTTTCTCATTTTTCCTCTGATGTCTGTGTCTTTCAAGATCGTTGTTCAGGGAGGATTATTAGAACTGCTAAATGGGTTGACATGTTTTACTTTTTCCAAGAGAAAAACAAGGTGAATGAGGACACTCCACCCAGTAGTTGCAGTTTATCCCAGTTCACTTATTGTCCTATAACATTGTTACACTATCGTTTGGGTCATCCTAGTTTTCAGTATCTAAATCAATTGTATCTATTACTGTTTACTAATAAAAATCCTTCTAATTTCAAATGTGAAACTTGTCAGTTAGCTAAACATCATCGTGTCCCTTATTCACCCCACAATTACACACATTTTGCTCATTTCTCTCTTATTCATTGTGACTTATGTGTGCCCTCTCGCATCCTTAACTACACCAATAAACAATGGTTTCTTATTTTGATTGATGACCATGCTTGAATGACATGAGTATTTTTTAAACGATAAGTCTGAAGCGACTGTCACTTTTAAAAACTTCCACACTTTCATTTTGACCCAATTTAAAACTCTTATTCAAGTCCTTCGCACTAAAAATGGTCGTGAATTTTTCAACTATATATTAGGAGAATTCTTGATAAGCAAGGGCATCCTCCATCATAGCACTTGTCTCGACACTCCTCAACAAAATGGGATTACTGACAGAAAAACAGACATCTCATGTCACTCGCTTCATTATGTTTCACTCCAATATCTCAACAAATTCCTGGAATGATGTCATTCTTACCGCCACTTATTTCCTAAATTGAGTCCCCTAAAAAATTCACAAATTACATACCCTTTTATCCATCCTGAGATCATTTTTACCTAACAATCGGACATTGTGCACAACCTTTGTTCAGAAAACAACCACAACTCGAAGTAAACTTGATCCCAAGTTCATAAAATGTGGATTCTAGGGCACTCTGTCAATCAGAGTCTTGACCCTATCACAAATAAGATCTATGTGAGTGTTGATGACACATTTTTGAAAGTGTTCCCTACTTTCCTAACTCGGCCTTAAGTGAGGGAGAGCTAGAGTTTTTGGACATTGTTCCTTACCCCACTCCTGTGGATGTTCCCCCCACATCACCTACCATCTAGGAACCTTTGATTCTTTTTGTTCCACCCACTCTCCTACTACCAAAGAGCAATTTGGCCCTCTAATTCAACCTGCACACCCTCCCACTCTTCGTGTCTACTCTCGACGCACTCGTTCTAATGCACCTACTCATTAGCTATGGACCCTGAATGCCCTCCAAACGACATCCCCAACACTGCTACTCAAAGTGAGGAAGTCAGTTCCACTAGTAAAACACGCAATCAAGCATGCTCTCTCTATCATGTGACAAACTACATCTCCTTTCGTAAATTATTGCCGAATACAGAGCAATTACTACGACCCTGACAAATCATTAACTTCCATCTACTTTTGAGGCTGCTTTAGCAGACCCAAACTAGAAAGCTGTTGTCATGAAGGAGATGAGTGTCCTTAAGCGAAACCACGATTGGGACATTGTTGATCTTCCCCGAGACAAGAAAGCAATGGTATGCCGGTGGACTTTTAGCATTAAGTTTAAATATGTTGGATCCTTTGAACACAACAAAGCACGGTTGGTCGCCAAAGAATACTCATAAACCTACGAAGTTGACTACGATGAGACATTTGCTCCAGTGGCTAAATTAAACACCATTCGGGTTCTTTTATCCTTGACAGTGAATTTGGATAGGCCCTTATTCCAACTTGATGCAAAAAATGTGTTCCTAAACAGTGATTTTACAAAAGACGTTTACATAGCCTTCCTCAAAGCTTTGACTCCCCTACCTCCCAGGGGCAAGTATGTAAACTATGAAAGTCCTTCTATGAACTAAGGCAATCACCACGAGCATGGTTCGAGAAGTTCACAAAAGTAGTGGTAGGTCATGGATTCACTGAGCTCAATCAAATTGCACACAATTATCCGACATTCTTCCAACAACTAGATAGCTATCCTTATCGTTTATATCGGTGATATTGCTCTCATAGGGAATGATCTACTAACATTGGAATCTCTGAAAGACATTCTTGTTGCCTCCTTTGAAATGAACTTGGGATCTCTCTGATATTTCTTAGGCATAGAGTTGCTCGATCATCTCAGAGCATTTGTTTGTCTCAGTGGAAATATGTCATTGACCTTTTGAAAAAGAGAAATCCTCTTCTAAGCAAACCAGCAGCTATTTCGATCGATCCAAATGAAAAACTTATTAAGGTTCCCAAAGCAATTTTTGTAAACAAGTCTCGTTATGAGTTCCTTGTGGGGAAACTCATAAATCCTGCTTCTACACGCCCCGACATATGTCACAAAGTTGGGATAGCAAGTCAATTCAAGCATTACCCCTATGAGCACCATATCCAAGCTATCCATTGAATTCACCACTATTTAAAAGGCCACCAGGCTCAGGTTAATAATTTTCACGGCACACCTCTCGCAATGTTGTTGTTTTCACACATGTTGACTGGATCGAATCCGTCCATGATCTATAATTTCTCTCAGGGTACTACTCATTTGTCTGGAAAAATCTGGTCACGTGGAAAGCAAAAAAACAGTATGTGGTGCCTGGAGCAGTGCTGAAGCAGAATTTCGATCCATGTCACTAGAAAATCATGATGCTCTCTAGTTACGCATCATGTTTCGAGAACTACATATGTCAGTCTCTGTTGCCCTACAATTGTTTTATGATAACAAGACAGTCATTAGCATTGCTCACAATCCGATACAGCATAATCACACAAAATACGTTGAGATTGACCGACAATTCATCGAGAAAAAGCTCGAGTCCAAAGAAATTTACATTTCATTTGTGTCATCCAATATCCAACTGGCACATATCCTCACAAAGAACCTTCATCAACCACTATTAAATGATTTTAAGTCCAAGTTGAACATGACTGACATCTATGCTTCAACTTGAGGAGTATTAGAATATTTTAATGGCTAACAATAGTCATTATTTAATTCTGGTTATTTTGAATTATTTCCTTTGATTTCCTTCTCTTTTGTATTATATTCAATTTTATTTTTTTCTCTTTCTATTATATCCTGATTTTAATTTTTTTCATTTTTAGTTGATCCTGTAATGGAATATATACCCTTCTTTGTGTCAATAAGATGTATTCTGGTTCTATTCCAACAATTTAGTTTGCAAGTTAACATCTATTTTTCTCATTTTGCAAGATGGTTTTAGTTTTATATGAGAGATTCTATTAGCATAATAAGTTTGTTAACAAAATCAATCATTAATATATCTTGTTATATAGTTTTGATTGGCCAACCATTAGTAGTTGTATTTTTAGCATTTGCTTTATTACAAACATTTCTATTACAAAAGTGTTTAGTTTATAAGTTAACGTCTATTTTTCTTATTTTGCAAGATGAATAATTTTGCAAGATGCTTTCAATTTCTTAAGATAAATTCTATAAGCATAACAAGTTTATTAACAAAATCAATTAATAAAATATCATGTTAGTGAAGAATTGCCATAATAAATTACTAAACATTTAATTCAAAACCATTTGTTGGGTTTGCTGAAATAGTAATGTAGTGTCAAATGCATGTAATTAAAAAGTAATGTATTGTATTTTAAATAATTTACATTTGTTTGGTTTATTCTAAAATAAATGTAAGGCTTTATATTTTTTTTTGTTTGGTTTGAAGTAGATTCAAAACAATGAATTACAAATATATAAGGTATTATTGGCGGGCGGCNTCATAATAAATTACTAAACATTTAATTCAAAAACATTTGTTGGGTTTGCTGAAAAAGTAATGCAGTGTCAAATGTATGTAATAAAAAAAGTAATGTATTGTATTTTAAATTCTTTACATTTGTTTGGTTTATTCTAAAATAAATGTAAGACTATATTTTTTTTGTTTGGTTTGAAGTAGATTCAAAACAATGAATTACAAATATATAAGGTATTATTGGCGGGTGGCGGGTGGCATCTCGCAGTGGCAACCAACAATTGAAGTCAATGGCTTGTAATGGTGAGCGCAGCGGTGACGGTGGACGGCAGGAGGTAGAGACGGCGGCGGCGAGGCAAACACAGCAGTGGCGGTCGACAAACGAAGGTCGGCGGTCGGTGGCCTGCTGACAGAGGGCAGCGACAGAAGGCAAGAGAAGGGCGACGATGTGGCGGGCGGCAATAGATGAGGGCGACGATGTGGCGGGCGGCAATAGATGAGGGTGACGACGACAGTGGTAGAAAAGCAAGGCGGCAACGGCAGCAGGCGGCGGGCAGCGACGACCAGCTGGAGGCAGTGGGCGACAACGGGCAGCTGGAGACACCAGTGGTGGTGGCCAGCAGGTGGTTGCGTAGGAGGCAATTGTGGCCAACAACAACAGTGGTGAAGGCAGGCAGCGAGTGGCAGAAGTCGGTTTGAAACGTTAGGTATCGGCAGGGGCGACGTCGGTAAGCAAACGATTATCGGCAGGAGATGGAGGACGACGGATTGCGGAGGTTGACTGGAGGCTGAGGCTGTGGTTGGCGGTGGTGGGCAACGGTAAGTTCTATCGTCGGTCGTCAATGGTGGCATACGGTAACTGACAGCAAAGGACGGGTGATAGGCTGCAGCCAGAGGCAATAAGTGGTGGTCTGCCAATAATAATTTATATAAATGAACGATTTAAATCTCAAATTAAGCCAAATCGGTCAAATTCTAAATTTAATCAAAATGAACTAAAGTGTGTAGTTCAAATTCATTCAAAATTTGCATTGTATTTGTAATTGTTCATACCAGACACATAATTATCTAAAATCTCTGTAAAAGAATTATAGTACAGTACAAATTCTACTNGGCCAACAACAACAGTGGTGAAGGCAGGCAGCGAGTGGCAGAAGTCGGTTTGAAATGTTAGGCGTCGGCAGGGGCGATGTCGGTAAGCAAACAACTATCGGCAGAAGCTGGAGGACGACGAATTGCGGAGGTTGACTGGAGGCTGAGGCTGTGGTTGGCGGTGGTGGGCAACGGTGAGTTCTATCGCTGGTCGTCAATCGTGGCAGACAGTAACTGACAGCAAAGGACGACTGATAGGCTGCAGCCAGAGGCAGTAAGCGGTGGTCTGCCAATAATAGTTTATATAAATGAACGATTTAAATCTCAAATTAAGCCAAATCAGTTGAATTCTAAATTTAATCAAAATGAACTAAAGTGTGTACTTCAAATTCATTCAAAATTTGCATTGTATTTGTTATTGTTCATGCCAGACACGTAATTATCTAAAATCTCTGTAAAAGAATTATAGTACAATACAAATTCTACTAACACAGCCATAAATCCTACATTATGCAATGCTACTTGAGGTTAAGTCAATTTTGTCTAATACGATCATAACACACGTTGAACCCAAGTTGTAGTTTTTTTAGTTTCCTAAGAGAGACTAGAAGCATAATTATTTTGATAGTAAAAAATCAATTATAGAAAGATCTTGTTAGTGTAGTTACCATAATAATTTATTGTATGCTACTGCAAAACCATTGCATTTAGCCGTAACACCAAGTTTATAAGTTACAAGATAAGGTTAAGTCGATCATGCCCCATGCTATCAGGCATACCACATTCAAGCCCAAGATGTGATAGTTATTTTGGAAGTTAAAGCGCCTTACATTAGAAAATTGATGTCTTTCCTTTTTTTCTCATTTTTATGAACCCAATTTAATATGCATGAGGACATGTGCTCTCTACTTAGATTTTAATGGTATTTTCAAGAGTAATTAAAAAATATTAGCTCTAATATATAAAAATTATCTTCTTTTCCTTTTAGTAATGTTATATTGATGACAATGTACATGTGTGGGTCTATAGTTCATTAATGAAAAATAATTGTTCTCAAGTGTGAAGCTTGAAGAGAATATGTAGATTTGAAGCTCAAAGAGAATAGCCAGAATTGCACTAGTCTAATTTTGTTCTTCTTTTGCCATTTTCTTATTCCGTCTTCGCATATTAACCATTATAAATGTTATATTCACCAAAAATTCAACAGATGGAGCACAAAATTCAATGCAATTTTTTAGATCATAAAACACCCAAGTATTAAGTGTAGAAACTTCAAGAAATGATTCTAAAATCATTTAAACTCTATTTCCAGCAAACTTACAATAGATATAACGTGTTTCAATAAGACGAACCAAATGATATAAAAAAAAATCAGAATCCAAGTCCAAAAGGGAATATAACAAGTACTTAGAGGAACAAATGAAAACATTTTGAGGCCATATGAGGGTAAAACAATTTTTAAATTTTGTAATTGTAGTTGAAACAACTAACTTCATGAGACGAACTCAACGAACCTATCACTTGACTCACTAAGGCTAAAATAACATAATATGAGCAAGGGGCTTTTCAAGTTGTCTGAAAAAGTGTTCAGATTTTTAACATAAATAATTAAACACCCAATAAAAAGCTATTAATAAAGCATATCTCCACACACTCAAGAGAGGATTTTCAATGGAGATAAATCTGAAATTTACTAGGAATTCTAGATCCTTGTCAATCAAGCATCAATGTCTAACACTAGCCTTCTCAGATGCCTAAGCTTTCTTCCAAAGAAAAAACAAATGATTAGACCACAAATTTCACCTAATTTTCAATGTCCTTTGTCCATTATCGTCCTACGCAAATTACTAATCAAACCTTTACATCCATCAACCACCAATCCCCCTTCTATCAAAAGAATAACCAAGCTAACAGCCAACCATCACATGACCTCCCAAATTCTCCATTGACCGGCGTTAACCTCCAGACATTGGACACCCATCTTCTTGATCGTCTAGTCTCTCCTCCCATTAGTGGAACAACCAAATCAAATGCCAACCACCGGTTTTCAACCAATTTCTAGTGCCCCATTGATCATCACCAAACACCAACCAACAAAAAATATCAAATCCCCATCTTCTCATTTGATCAACCTCTAACAAAATCAACCGTTTGTCATGAGATTATGACAATTTTAACGTCGCGAGTCTCCACTTTAAACAACGATGGGATGTATCTTCAATGATCCTTGTCTACTGCATTATATTAACACCCCCTTCGGTTAGAAAAAAGGAGGGCTCTTTGCAATCAACAACTCACACCAATGGAGCAGCTTCAATTGAGCCAACTTCGAGAGTTTTTAACCTCCCCAAGTTTTAGACGTAAAAAATATTGTGTTTCATGCATATTATTCTCAACTTATTTATGTGCGTAGGATTTTGTGCAAGGCTAATCCGATAAACGCTCAATTTACAATCATGAATAAATTGGGAAGCAACTCCTATTGTCCGCCAACATATCAAAGCAACCCCCACTTCAACCAAAATAGTGCCAAAATGCGAAGGTATTTGTTCATGTTATAGCTAAATTTAATTCAAGATCATATCTAAAATATGTCCGGAAGGGATGCCCACATTAATGTCTAAGAAGAAACTATAGTTGAGGTAGACCTTGACCAATCTACAAGTTTTATAAGGTATACATTAGATAGTAGGAATTCCATAAGAAACTACATAGTAGGAATTTCAAAAAAACTTTCTAAAGAATATCATCCCCATAAATAGCCCGCAATCTAAATTGTTTTGGAGCACATGGCTTTAAGAGCCCCATAGGGGTAATTGGCGTTGTACAAGACCCTCACTAAAAAGCTACTAAAGGGCTCCGTAACATATGGAACCCAGGATTTTTTGAATGGATTTTAACTGCAAAAATTGTTTCACTACGAGTTTATATATTTCTGAATGGATTTTAAAATTTCTGACATCCAACACTAGGTTTCCTCTAAGGCTTCCCAAAACTTTTTTTTATTAATTAAAGCACATTATTTAATCCCAAAATGATTTGATTCTAAGATCATTTGATCTCTGTTTCCAAACAAACATATAATCAAGCTATTGTGGTTCGATGAGATAAATCAAGCAATACAAAGAGCACCTAGATCCAAGTTCAAATGAGCAAAAGCTCAAAAAATATATCAAAAATTATCAGGATCATTTAGGGGTTCAGAAGTCCTCCAACATTGGCGTTCTTAAAATGAAAACAAACGGCATGATGAGACAGATCCGACAAGCGATGATCGCTTAACTTGAGTTTGTTAAGCAATAAAGAATTTTCAGTTGCAAGATTCATTAAGAATTATAAAGCTTTGGCCATCGCTCACTGATGTTTAACATCTGCCATACAAGTCATCTAGCCTCCCCTTTTATCAGGAAATTGACTGAGTTGACCATCACTCAAATTGTTACAATCTTCATCAATTGCATATCAGTTGACACGATGAAGATCATCTTCCTAATTGCCAGTTTCCTTTCTTATAAAGAAAACAATTAGGTTGATCACCGCTCAGCTTATGACATTCCACATCAAACATCATTCAATATCTGCTAATAACCAACATCCTACGTCCATCAACCAACAAATGTCTGATGCTCCTATTCCTAATTACTAACCTCCCCTCACATTAATAGGAAGACAAAGCAAATCATAGTTGTAGCTTGAATTTCATTATTCATCCTCAATCAATGTTTAGAATATACAAACAACTAACATCTGATAAGTGTTAGCCAAAAACATCTAAAGCTTGCCTTCCTAGCGCACCCAATCTCCAGCCAAGACACCCACCATCACCTAATGACAACACTAACCCATCAAGTCTCCAATTGCTGCCACGATAGGAATATCATCCATGGTTCATGTATAATAAATCGTATGATTGCCCTCTCTCCACTTACAGAAAAAGGTGTCCTTCATGTGCCTCACCCACATTGATGGAATCATTTTAATTGGACAAAGCACCACAGATTTTCTCATTCCAAGATTATGCACGTAAAGCATTATGTATTGTGCGTGTGTTTTTCATGCAACAGTTAAGACAATAAAATCTATCTACCATCTTCAAAATAGTAGCAGATAATAAAAAATATCCTTATCTTTTAAAATTGGTTTCAGCATTAATTTGAAAGTTTCCACAATCATCCATAATCAAAATTCTAGATCAAGTAAAGGATAAAAGGAGTTGCATGGAATGGATGACCAAGGCCCTTAAGGCTTCTAATTTCTATAGTTAAGGCCTCCTCATCTTTCATTCTTTCATCTTTACATTCCTATTTTATCACAATTAAAAGGGATTTATAATTTGCTTAGCTTTTAATTTGTGTCATTATGCGATCATGTTTGACCTACTTTTGCATGCCCATTATATTTAAAACTAAAATAATCAAACCAACTTATCGGATCTCGTACTATGCTACCCCCAAGGTTTTTATCTTTTTGGCTCAGTGTTCAAAAAATGCTCACTATCTTCATAATAGTTTAAAAAAATGTTTGCAAAATCCCCCCACCTTCTTCCTTTTTCTTTGTTTTTCGATTCATGCATAAATTTGTTTCTTTTAAAAGGCATGAAAAGTTTTTAAATGTTTGAAATTTCAAGCTCCTTTTAAATTTTTAAGAATATTCATAATTGCATATTAAGTATGTATTTTGGCTCCTAAGTCTAATGAATGGGGCATTATCATCATCGTTAGTCTTGTCTTAATCATATGGGACTGGCCAATTGAAGCATTTACAAGAATATAAATGTTTAACCTTCAGATACTCTCGGTTTGAGTCTGCTAATTTTGAGACATGCAGTGCATGCTGAAAATGCTATTGTTTCTTTTTAAGTTAGTTTATATTTAATAACAGCCCATACAACTTGAGCATTATTTCAGTTGAAAATCTAGTTATTAATCCAAGCAAGCAATAGCCAAGAAAAAAAAAACAAACTTCATGAACATTAAAAGAAACAAGCTTAAATGGAATGATCATTGGCAATTACTAGCTCAACCTAAGAAGCATGGCTGCTTGAAAACTTAAAGCACAAAAATTGATTCAACTCACACATTATTGGATCATTGAGAGCACTACTTAAATCACAAATTAAAGAACGATGTCAACAGATAAGAACCAAAATAACCGCATGCTATTTGTGAGGGTGATTTTAGTCCCATACTATATAAAAGCTCAATTTAGTCCTCAGACACTTTAAACAAAGACTCTATTAATCTTTTCATCTAAACTGACAAAAAATGAGTTAATTATGTAAAAATTAGAGAACTTTAGGAAAAATGTATTTTCTGCTTGAATTTTTAGTAAATCTAATTTCTTCTTTATATTAATTATTCGTATGCAAAAACTACAGTACAGAAGCTTTGAATTGAGATCATAAAAATTGTGATACAAGTTAATTTTTCATAATAAATAATTTGACTTGAAATTTTTATTATATTGAATCCATTGTATCAAAAAATTAAACTCAAATGTATTTTGTTAAAAAAATAATCAAAATAACAAATATGTCAAATAAGGTTATTTATTAAAAAATAAAATCGCTCTATAGCTTGCATGATCTCAATCACTCCTGTTGTATGCAAAATCTTCTGTCATATATGAAGAAATAAGGTAAGTGAAAAATTAAATTCACTATATAATTCAAGAAAAAAATTTAAGATACCTTTAATATTAATGTAAATAACTTCAATCTCATTAGTTTAAATGAGAAAAATATTTTTGCTTCTATCTAGAGAGTATGAGGATTAAATCGGGCCTTTTACATAATTTGAGACTAAAACAACACCTCAAAAAATAATCAAGAGACCATTTTGATCATTTTCTAATAATGCAAGTATACCCTAATTTGTAAGATCGTTTCAATTTTCATTCAATCCAAGTATACAATTTGAAAATCACATTTTTTATCCATGCATCAAACCACCTACCAAATCTTATCACGTGAAGATAAATATTAAATCCCATTTCAAACCTTTCAAAAAGATTGCTTGAATGAAAATTAAGTGAGAGATGCCCTTTTGTACATAGTGGATTTAAGTTATCGTATCTACATTATCAAGAAACAAGTTTTAAACACTAAGTAGTTTCCAAATGATCTAATTCACATGATCTTCCAACTGCACCAACTAGTCCTAGAAGAAATGCAAAGAATATCACAAAAACATAAAATGAAATATTGTGCAAAAAAGGGCCAGAATTGGATAGCAAAAATTACCTTGCATTGTAATCAAAAGGCAAATAACAGCTAGTCATTACTTGCATCACAAATAAGATGATCAAAGAAAGAAAGACGGGCTCACAAGAATGAATAACCAATAAAGAAGAGTTAGATATGAAAAATGACACCAGTCATAAATAAACCTTAGCATTGGAGTTGCAACATTACAATCATTGTTAAAGGTTAGAAACCATATTAACTTCCAGGGCACCCTTACCAAAACATCAGAATTATTTTCAAACTTAACAGTAAAAATTCTAGCCTTTGAGAAAAAAAACTATGATTTGAGGTGTGATGAGATTCCTTTCAAAAGACAACTCAATTTAAGCAGACATATAAAAACCAGTAAATGTCTTAAAAATATATCATCAATGTTATAAACAAAATTGTCTAGTATCCATTCTTCACTCGAAACTCAGATCCATGTAAGTGTTAATATTCATATAACTATCAATTAGGTAAAACAGAAACCTTGAGTGACACAAACAGCCAGCCCATAAAAAAAAAAGCACATATGGCTTTAATTAAAAGCAAACTCGCCATAAAAAAGAGAAATTTACAAACTTGGCAAAAAATTCTTATGTATTTACATATCTCACACCTAAACTTTCATATTTAGTTATTTACATACATAGCACTTAGATGCTTTAAACTCATTCATGAAAAGGTGTATTGCACTTTTAAAAAGTGATAGTAGTGCTATTTTTTATATGATATTAAGAATTTAAGTGGTACGTTCATAAATATAAAATTTTAGGTGTGAGACATGTAAATACATAAAAATGGCGTGCAATGTGTGTGAATGACCACAAAAAAAAATGTTTCCCTTTTTGCACAATAAAGATTGACTGAAAAAAGAACATTTGTACTTTCTTGTTACCATCATCCTCAGCTATTTGGAGTTAGCTTTATATATCTTTATTTTCTTTCAATTATATGTAAAGTTGCACCAACTGTTCTAGTTTAGCTAACTTCTTTTAAGCAATGTCACATTGTTAAGATTGACCTCCCCAAGATGTTCCTAACATTAATCACACTTTATCTTCACTAATTTATCCTTCGATGCTTCCATCCAAATTAATGTAACGAATATACTTTGCACTAAATGCTTCTTAATTATAGAATCAATACATTAAATATTCAACTTGATTGTTGAGGTCTTCATTCTTTCCAATTACATGGATACATATAACTTAGCAGTTACAATTGCCCATTTATCAAAGTTGACCTTCAATTATTCCCTTTCCATTTTCATCATCCACATCTCGTAGCATTTAATCATCATTTGGCTCACAAAATAGATCAAATTGGTGGTTATACTCATTTCAATTTGACATAGTAGATGAAACATATCAGAAAAAATATATCCATTGATCAAGATCATTCTCGTATTAACTTAAATCAAAAAATGAAACATTTGGTCTTTATCAAATCATATTTTTAAGCCCCTCATCATGTCGACCTTTTCCATGGTTTTCTTGATTATTTACGCCCAATCTAGTTGGTTAATTATTTAGTCCACCACTAGCCCAAAATCATCACTAGTAGAAAGTAGAAACCCTCTTCAACAATTTTTAGCTATATGCATGGCAAAATAAGTTGTAACAAAGACAAGATAAATGTCACAAGTATCTATTACTTATTTATGTCAAACACTTAGATAAAACTTGAGAAATCCATAAGGACTGACAGGTTGCTATACTGTTCATTATGTAAAAAAGCACACAATTCTTATATATTTTCATATTTCAAACCTAAATTTTTATATTTATACAGATAGCACTATGGTGCTTAAAATTTATGCATGAAATGGTGTGTTTAACTTTTAAAAAGAGATAACAACGCTATTTTTTATGTGATATTAAATATTTGAGAGCTATGTGTGCAAATATTAAAAATAGATGCGATATACGTAAATACATAAGAATTGGATGGTATGTATGTAAATGCCCTACTTATTATAACCACCGTGCATTGATTTATTGATTCAACCCATTCATGTGCACAAGGTGTGAGCTACAATCATGTAATGTATATGATTCAATCGTTCTACTTATATTACTGCAAGGCATCTAAGGTCCATTTCTCACCTGTAAAGCTGTAACTTATAGTTAAGAAAGGAATGCAAGGCACCAAATATATAGATATATATATTGCTACCTTATTAGAACTCGCAGTCAATTTATATCAATAATGGAAGTCTTTAGGTATTCTTGCAGATATGAAGACCTGAAGGCTTTCTCTCCAAAAGAAAGTGAAAATATCACCACCATAAAAGGCTCAACGTCACCAAAAAGGAACCAATTATTGGATTGGCTTTCCAAATATCCAAATATATAGATTTATATTTTTTTATCAAACCACTAGTCCTGTTGACATATTGTAAAATCATCCATGAAACTTATTAAGTAATACCTCACATGCATCTACTTCATACAAATAGACAGAAAAAGCTTTAACACTTCTGCAATAAATTGTGATATAGAATAACTATAATCCAACAAGAACCACATAATTGTGACCTACAGGTCTTTGAGATATACTGCTTTGATGGGAATTAGAACCATACGATTATTCCAAGCCGTCCTGCTACATACCCATGAGAAAACCCTGATTCAAAGCTAAAATCAGGCTTCCTAGCTTCACAAACAACAAGATTTCTTAAAGGCAATCATGGCAAAAAAACAAAAAAAAAAATCTCAAACATATGATTTAGATAAGCTTATCAGACAAAGGAGTATGTTCGATAACTTCTAAATTAATAAAATATAAGACATGACCCAGGTCTGAACAGCTCTTCTTCGTAGCTCTGATTTATCAGAAAACCCCATCATTTTATAACTCCGACAGAGAATAAAAANGTATGCATGAAATGGTGTGTTTAACTTTAAAAAGAGGTAACAACGCTATTTTTTATGTGATATTAAAGATTTGAGAGCTATGTGTGTAAATATTAAAAATAGACGCGAGATACATAAATACATAAGAATTGGATGGCATGTATGTAAATGCCCTACTTATTATAATCACCGTGCATTGATTTATTGATTCAACCCGTTCATATGCACAAGGTGTGAGCTACAATCATGTGATGTATATGATTCAATCGTTCTACTTATATTACTGCAAGGCATCTAAGGTCCATTTCTCACCTGTAAAGCTGTAACTTATAGTTAAGAAAGGAATGCAAGGCACCAAATATATAGATATATATATTGCTACCTTATTAGAACTCGCAGTCAATTTATATCAATAATGGAAGTCTTTAGGTATTCTTGCAGATATGAAGACCTGAAGGCTTTCTCTCCAAAAGAAAGTGAAAATATCACCACCATAAAAGGCTCAACGTCACCAAAAAGGAACCAATTATTGGACTGGCTTTCCAAATATCCAAATATATAGATTTATATTTTTTTATCAAACCACTAGTCCTGTTGACATATTCTAAAATCATCCATAAAACTTATTAAGTAATACCTCACATGCATCTACTTCATACAAATAGACAGAAAAAGCTTTAACGCTTCTGCAATAAATTGTGATATAGAATAACTATAATCCAACAAGAACCACATAATTGTGACCTACAGGTCTTTAAGATATACTGCTTTGATGGGAATTAGAACCATACGATTATTCCAAGCCGTCCTGCTACATACCCATGAGAAAACCCTGATTCAAAGCTAAAATCAGGCTTCCTAGCTTCACAAACAACAAGATTTCTTAAAGGCAATCATGGCAAAAAAACAAAAAAAAAAATCTCAAACATATGATTTAGATAAGCTTATCAGACAAAGGAGTATGTTCGATAACTTCTAAATTAATAAAATATAAGACATGACCCAGGTCTGAACAGCTCTTCTTCGTAGCTCTGATTTATCAGAAAACCCCATCATTTTATAACTCCGACAGAGAATAAAAACACCAAAATCACCATCAAGCATTAAAACCACCAAAAAAACGCATTATCCCTATAAGCAAACATAAAAGATAACTGCACAAAACATTATCTTATCCTGTTGCAGAGTAAAGACACACTAGTTAAATCACCATCGATCAACTTTCAGATGACTCGCATGAAGCATAAATCACAAATTTCTGAATCCCAAGTAAAAAAGAGACGATCGTACAGATCAAACGCACCTAAAAGCTGCCGCAGATCTGGAAATCAGAAAGATCCGATGAACAGCTGTATTCCTGAGCTCTTCCTACTCTGCCCTCCGTTGCCAAGAGAAAAAGACGAAAACAAAGAAGAAGAGCTCGGAAGCCAGCAACGGAGGGAGGAGGAAGGATAAACGAAAGGGGGGCGAGTATAGCAACTGGAATACAGAGAATAATGGGACTAAATATGCTCTTTGAGGCCTTTTTCGGCTATTTTCCTAACTACGCGGCTATTTCTTAACTCTAGACCAAATTATTATTTGTGGAAGGATACAAAAGGGGCTTTTTTTCTTAAATTGTATTTATTTCTTGAACAATTTCATTGACTAATCATATAAAAAAAAATTATCTACTTAAATTTTGTACATTATATTATATATGCCTCTTGACATGTGTAATTGGTCAAATTGTTTATTTGGGAAAATATTTTTAGAATATAGTTTTGAACTACCCAATAAGATTAAAGTTTGAGGTATAACTCAAGACTAAAGACTTGTGCAAATTTGTGAACAAAAGGAGTTACTTTAACATTCTTTATTCCAAACACGTTGTTTGTCTTTGGTAATCACAAAACTTATATTATCAATCTATAGTAAAGCTTCACAATGACAGTTTCAAAGTTGCAGTCATATTTCAATTAAGATTAACTATGTACACTTTTAGTCATTGTTATGATAGAAATGGGGCTGGGAAACTACTTTTGATTCAAATGATGTAAATGATTTTAGCTTATAATAGGGTTTTGAGAGGTACATTGAACACCAATCATCAATTACATCATATTATCAGTCACAACATATATCGAACTATGTTTGAATCTCCTTCAAAGAACATTCAAAATTAGATATAACAAAAAATCATTCATCTGAATTATGTTGAGAATATGTTCAAATACTGTTCTAATCATGACTTAAACAATTGTAATTTTAATGACGATAAGATATGAACATAATTTGAACAAGATTTGAATATGTTACAATTATGATTTTGGCCCTTATATTTTTGTTTATTCTCTTATATGGATTTATTTGTTTGATATGTTATATATGAAGAGCATTCTTTATTTGGGATACATATAAAGCTATAGTTGTAATGGAAATAATTATTAGACAATTTGAGGCATTTGATCTTATTGGAAAGATTGAAAAATTGTAATCCAGACTGCCTTTTAGCTTTAACACCCTTAAGCAACATTTCTCTAAAGACCTAATTCATTAACATTTCCTGAGGATGTTCTATATTGAAGAGAATGTATGATACTTCCTTGTATTCAACATTATTGAGAAGAACATATGATTTGGAGTTATTAAATTTGTGATGATTATTATATTGAGATTTTGAGAATTGCATTTAGAGACGAGGTCACAAAAATTAGTAGCAGTACTAGTCTCATTGATAATAATCTCAAAGAATAATAATCCAACTTAAAACATATGGATTAGATATGACACATCATTATAGTATTGACCATATGAGGTCATCCTACAATTGGAAGAAACTATACTGAGTATTTTGGAGAGGGAGTACCGAAAAATGGTTGAGTTGGAAAAGCGATTAAGTACTCATGATTATATTTACCTTAAGTATTAGGCTATGTTAACACAATATGACTGCTCAAAGTTGATAAAGAGGACCTATATATGCTCATTATGTATATTTATTGCGTGAATTTCATAGTTAGGCGTGAAAAAGAATATGCACATCACACATTTAGGTGAGTACATGGCTAAGCTGAAAAAATAAAAGAAAAGAGAAGAGGGCGCTAAACTTCAACCACCCCTATTTGCGAGTTAACACATCTTTTTGTTGTTATTCTCAATCAACTCATAAGAATATTTATATGAGACTGAGATAAACATAGATGCTCTCAATAAATTTGTTCAGTCATGTACATAGGGTGCTAAAGGAGAATAAGAAGGAAATTAAGCAAGTTCTTCCTACTAACTTACCCACTCATTTTGACATCGAGAATGAAATAAGGAATAAGTCTTTGCAACTTATATTGTCATTTCTGTAGCAGAAAGTGATGTGGTGCAGAAAGTAATAAATATTAGTATGTTTGTTGTTATGGTATATATGAATATTATTGTATCATAGATAGAAGATGCTAACTCAACTCTTATTATTGTTCCCACAAATAATGTGATATATAAAAGTTGTTAGCACACATTATCCTATTTCTTAGAGTTGGTGTACAACTTTAAAATTATATAAAAAAAAAAACATGATGAAGATTTCATAAATATATTAGAGAAGAGNACATGATGAAGATTTCATAAATATATTAGAGAAGAGACAATCTAACAAATCCATTACTATTCTCCCTCTAATCAATTGATGAAGAGTTGATGACTTACTTTAAGACTTGCTTAACAAGATTGGAGTAATGTTTTAAAAAAAGTAGAAAGATAGAAGTTGATAGTGGAATTTTGGTGTAATTTTTATAATTAAGTACATATATCCAAAGGCTACATGATAACATAACTATTTAATTTGGAAATTAATTTAAGAAGTTTATGAAAATATAAATGTATTGTGTTGTTTATTAAATTTTTTATCTTATTATAGCATATCAATGTCTTATGTTCCACGATAAATTAACGATAAAAATATTTTCAAAAGGTCCATGAATGAAACAAGTTACTCTTAAATAGGATATTTAACAATTTTATAGTGCAACCATCACTATCTGTAATAAACTAATGAGAATGTACTCTATCATGTAAGTTAACATTAAGCTTATGTATGTCATTGAAGTTGAAGAAAAGTTTTTAACATATTTGATTAATTAATATCACATATATTGTATAATAACTTGAAAAAACTATTATTAAATAATATGTTAGATCTTCATTTGGACTAGTTAACCTTACAGGATAAAGCCTCATAGACAAGCTAAGATTTAGTCCTTCTGAGATTATAATGAAAATCTATATAGGTAATTTTATTCTTTCTATTTTTTGTTCTATCATGGTAAGTTTTGAGTTTTTTCTTTCTAAGGTTATCGGTGGTTCTGACTCGATTATGTAATTGGCCAGTGGACAATCTGATTTATAAAATATACAATAAAATGACAAAACAAATACAATTCTTATGAAACTAATATTTTAGTAGCTAAATGAATATTCACTATACTAATATGCATGGCGAATTATAAATTTTAAGTGTTACCTTCTGAATGTACACCTATTGTAACCTGAGCAAGGGCTACAAACTATCCTTCTTTGATTGTCTTGCTGGTAATTTCTAATCAATATCAAACTTTATACGAACCGATTGTCGATAGTTGCCTACGAAATTCTTCGGGAATGATAATTTTGAGTCGACCCCTCAACTTGAAATTCTTACACTCAACCTCGATCTTCTATAGGGTTTATTTAACTCAATTCACCTGCTTGCATTTCCTTGAATATTATATCATGTTTACAGTTTTAATCTTTCAACAGCAGTGTCAGAGGCGTCAGGTACACACTGTCATTTTTGTCTTTTTAATACATTTTTTATTTTTTTACCGTACTTTACAACATTTTAATTTATGCATAATTTAATATACATGTAAACACCCATAGAGTAGAAAACAGTAGGACACATGTTTAAGGGTTGCACTACAACAAGCTTTGAGACCCAACCATAATTACAAGTTCAATCATGAACCTTAAACCCATAACCATCACAAGTAAGAAGCTTGAAGCAAGTTGCCTGGGAAGTAGGACGAGGTTCCAGGTGGGCGGAGGACAAATTCAGATGACAAAACATGAAATAACTGAACTTTCCTTATTCTTAAATAACATAACTACATAAAATCTTCACTTTATCTCTTAGGCTTCTGCATAAACATGTGCAGCATAAGTCCTAACTCTTTTGTAAGGTTCTAAAGTTGTTCATGCGGTATGACGTAAATATTTCGATCTTTATAGGCTATTTGCATGAGTGTGTATTGTGTAAATGTAAGCCCTAATTTTAAATGATTGGAGGGATTAAACATCACATAACATCAATTCAAAAATATAAAGCCAAATAATAGGATAGTTTGGGAATTTATCGGGGTTCTCATCAAAATTTGTGATGTCCTCTACTTTTTGCTCCTTTGATTCTTAAAATAATTATTCTACATTGAGCCTTCCCATTTGAATTTCCTATAAAAGATCATGAAAACTATACATTGAATTTTTGAAAATGAAACCCCTAATCTCAATCAAGAGTTTTTTCAGGCGACTCCGGTTGTCTAAGATGTAATTAACTATAGGGGTTTCCCTCTATTGGAAATTAGAAACCCATATAATCTAAATTATGTCTATTCTTTATATTATATAGGAGAATTATCGATCACAGATTTCACAAATTAAACGAACGTCATGAATTTTTTAGTTTGAATGCTTGAGCCTACTAACAAATGATATGCCCATCTCGCGGATGAGTATATTACTTGTGGTATCGTGCTCAACTATCTAAACTATTAAATGTATGAGATCTATTTGATCTCATATTTTAAAAATTAAACCACTATTTTAAAAATAAAAAAATTGTATATACATTATTAAATTAAATTAAAAACATATCTTCATGAAAAATCAACTGACAGTGCCAAGTGATGCAACATGGAATTCCTATAGTATGTAAATGATGTCATAGGAAAAGAGATGGTGCACATGCAAGACACAAAATGAGAGTGAGATGGTGCACATGCAAGACACAAAATGAGAGTGAGGTGGTGAGTTTTCTAGCTAGACAGAAACGCACGCTAGGTATGGTCGATGAGCAAGCCATCCTCGAAGAGGACACATGAGTGTCCGGAGTGAGTGTGCAAAAGAAGTGCCCAAGGAAGACACAAGAGTATCAGAAGTGAGTGTATGAGGAGCAGTGACTCGAGGAAGACACAAGAGTGTCAAAAGTGAGTGTGCGGGGAGCAGTGACCTGAGAAAGATACGTGAGTGTCAAGGTTGAGTGTGCGAGAAGCAATGACTCAAGATTGTGCCTTTGGCAATTCAGAGTGGTGCTTTAGAAAGTGAAAGATAATATAATTCTCATGGGAAAGAAATGTGCACTTGATGGGCTTAATTGTAAGCCATCATTTCACATGATGTGTGAATATGTGAGGTATGTGTGCGAAGACACAAGTCCAAATGCAAAAGAGTCAAGCATGCAAGTTATGGGCACACAAGTTTCCATGCAAGCAAGCATGCAAAAGTGAAAATTCAAGTGCAAACCACCTGTGATGTAGCACAAAGTGACATAAGGATGTAAACAAGCAAATATGTAGAATATTATGCTCATGAGAGGTACAAATACTCATCACGAGCATATGAAAGTGTATGCCCACTGACATGCCTATATTATTTTTATTTGCACATTTAATGTATATTTTTAATGACATTATGCTTTAATGAAAGATACTTTTGTTGTTTTTAGTTGCATGTATAATAAATGGAACAAGTGGAGCAAATGGATTGAAAATAGAGCAATTCAGAGTCAAAGGAAGCAAAATACCAAAGTTGACCTAGCGCCTAGACGCTAAAAGACAAAGAGACTGACGCCTATGCGCTAGAAGAAGTTTTTAATATTAGTTCAATGAATGTGGACAAATTTTGAAGGGGTGCTTGAAGTGAATCTTGGTGATTTTGATAGCTCTATTTAAAGAAACTTTTGGGGAGTCCAAGGAGAGCTTTTGGGGGGGGAGAGAGAGAAGGGTTTGGAAGTTCTTGGAGGCTTGAAGGACTTTCTTGGTGGCTTGCTTAGATTTGGAGGAGAAGATGAAAAGTGAGAGATATCTTCTTTACTACAGTTCTAATTGAGATTGGAGTGGAATTGTAAGGAGAGTATGTGATTCAAAGAAACTAGAAGAATTGATTGGGAAGGAGTTTAAGATAAGTTGTGTATTTTATTTTGCTTAATCTTATTTTGTAAACTTATGTTCATCTATAAATCCATGTGTTGTTGTTCCTTCCCCATGAGATATGATTAGTTTCCTTTATCTTTCTCCCTACAATGAAGAATAATTATGTGTAGGAATAAAGTTCAGTAGAAGTGTTTTTAATTCTATAAATTTTGATGATTTAAACTCCGTGCTTAATTTACTTACCAATCTGGTCAATTGATTAGTTAAAATTTGTTGTGAAACATAATAACCCAAAATGGTTATGCTTTACTCAATATAGTAAGAATCACATTTAGTCTCATGGATGAGAATGCAGTCCATAGGGTTAAGTGCAAAAAAATAAGGAAATAAATTTTGATGGGCGTAAATTCAAAAATTTTAGAGTGAATGACTAAAATTCCCAATTTGATCTAGAATTTTGGAACCTAAAGCGAGATAGCCTTCAGGTGAAGGGTACGTGAGAACTCTAGAGTGACGACTATTATATTCTCAGCCTAATCACGGATTTACGGAGTTAACTCTGGATTAACCAATGTTCTTTATGCACCCGGGAGAGGGTAAAGAATATGTATGATCTTATTTGGCACAATACATTAATAATATTTGAAATTACTAGATTTCTACACTTATTATAAACTCATTGCAAGGGGAATGTTTGCTTTATATAATTTGAACTCTTATATATATTGTTAGTTTAGAATTTCTTAGTGACAACTTTACATTTTATTTAGCCTGTTAGATTGCCTTGTATTTACCATTTTACTTAGCATTTGTATTCTGCATTTGCTTAGCATACTTAGCATTCCTTTTAAAATCTTATAGGATTAGTTAAATAACAAATTTATTTTATCATTTCCTAAATAAGTTAACTGCAGTTTAGAGATGATTTTACTAAAGTCAACCTTATAAAAGTTTTGTCAATCTTTGTGAGATCGATACCCAGGACTCCATTAGAGTCCTACATTACTTGAAATGATATGTACACTTGCATGGTACCCCTAGTGTGTAAGTCATTTGTCAACTTTACATAATATTTAATTTTGCATTCTAGTTGCTTAATATAAATTGGGTCAAGCCTTTGACCATCTTTCAGGACTTAAATAATTGCATAATTATTGGTCGGGTCACTTATAAGTGTACTAGAGGGTAATGCAGGCGATATGAATAACATGCAACAGATGCAACACACCAATTATAAATGATCAACCATCCGATTTGGCTGGCGACGACCGATTGATCGAATTGAGTGAAAGGGTTGATTTGGTCGGAGTATGTGGCTAATTGATACACCTAAAATATATAGTCTTTATGTACACATTTTTATACCTATTTTTTAGTTATTATGCTTTAATGAAAGGTATTTANTGACGATATGAATAACATGAAATAGATGCAACACACTAATTAGAAATGATCAACCATTTGATTTGGCTGGTGACGACCGATTGATCGAATTGAGTGAAAGGGTTGATTTGGTCGGAGTATGTGGCTAATTGNAGACGATATGAATAACATGAAACAGATGCAACACACTAATTAGAAATGATCAACCATTCGATTTGGCTGGTGACGACCGATTGATCGAATTGAGTGAAAGGGTTGATTTGGTCGGAGTATGTGGCTAATTGATACACCTAAAATATATAGTCTTTATGTACACACATTTATACTTATTTTTTAGATATTATAATTTAATGAAAGATATTTATGTGTTTTTCTTTCAGGTAAAATCAAATGGATAAAAAATGGTGAAAGGAGTGAAAAAGGATCAAATTTAGAGCAAAAAGGAATGTGTGAAAATGAACTGAGGCGCCTAAGTGCCCAGGACTGGCACTTATGCTCCAATTAAATAGAGATAGTCGCGCTTAAGCACCAGGTACCCCGCGCTTAAGCATTAGAAGTAGTTATTTGATGATTAATTGAAATTGGACGAATTTTTTAAGATGCTTTTGAAGTAATGGGCACAAAAATTCATTCAATTGACTTTTGAAAGGAGGTAACTTCTTGAAGATTCATTGAATGAGGACACATTTTAAAGAGGCACCAATGCGTCTTTTAGAAAAATATAAAAGAAGACTTGGATTGAAGAGAGGGGGCATCATCTATAGACTGATCCAGAGCCAACCACCACACGCCGCCGCCGCCCACTGCCACCTACTTTTCTTTTTATTTTAAGTTTTAGTTGTATTGTAAGTGAATGAAGAGATTCAAAGGAACTTCAAAACTTTGGTGGAGAGGATTTTGTGATAAGTTTTTATCTTTGTAACTACATTTGGTTTTAATTTAGACTTTTTGTTTGTGTGCATGATTTCTACTTTCAAATTCAAGTGTGGTTGTGTTTTCTCCATTAATTCTAACTATTTTTCTTTATATTTTTCCTTAACATGATAAGTGATTATGTATTGGATGGATATTGTGTGAATTATTAGTCTTTAATGTTGGAAGAAGTTGTGATGATTTTAAACCTCGTACTTCATTTACTTCTTTATTTAGCCAATTAAAATGTTAATACTATTATGAGAACATTTAAAATCCAAGATGACATTATCTCAGTCAACAAATGATAATAATCACATTTGATTGCATGGATGAGAATGTATTTCATGGGGTTGAGTGCAAATAAATAGGGTAATGAACTTTGAAGGGTGTCAAATTATAGGACTTTAGAGTGACATAATAAAGCCCCTAATTTGATTTATAGTTTTAGGTTTTGATACGAGATGTTAGCCTCTAGGTGGAGGGAGAAGAGGGAACTCTAGAGTGAGAGCTAGTATCTTCTAAGACGACCTAAATTTGGGAGGGAATTTTAAATTCTTTTTGAAAGGAAAGAGAGGAGTCTAGGGCATGAGTGTGGCGTGAGAGTGAGAGGAAGGCTTTGGAGAAGAGAGAATTTTCTTTTAGGGTTGTAAGAGGAGAGGAAAGGTGAGAGATTTTTTCTTCATTATATTTCTAAGAGAGAATTAAGTATGATTGTCAAGAGAGAAAGCACTTGAAGGGAATTTCCAGAGATTTGCTTGGGAAGGAGTGTGAGATAAGTTATGTTCGTTTCTTTTTTTGTTTTGTAAACTTATTTTTATATATGAAATCTGTGTTTTGTCGTATCTTTCTCATGAATTCTAAGTAATCTTCTTCATCCTTCTCCCTACAATGAGATTTGATGTTGTGAAGAATTGATTTTGTTTTATATGATTTTAAATGTCAATAATTTGTGATGACTTAAACTTCGATCTTCATTTACTTTTGATCTGGCTAATTGAAATATTAAAATGTGCTGAAAAATATATGATTCAAAAGGGCTATTATTTTTAAAACATGGTGAGAGTCACATTCGATTCCATGGGAGATGATGTCATCCGTGGAGTTGAGTGCAAAGAAATAAGTAAATATACTTTTTTGGATGCAGAATTGGAGATTTTAAGGTGACAGATTAAAATCCCCAATTTGTTCTAGTTGATTGGAAACTAATGTGAGATTGTTAGCCCTCAAGTGAGGGAGTAATGGGAGCTCTGGAGTGGCAGCCGATATCCTCCCAACCTATTCACGAAATTATGGACCAAACTCTAGATTAGTTAATGTTTTATATACACTTGAAAGAGGGTAAAGAATATGATTTCTCCTATTTGGCACAAAATAATTTTTTTATATTTTCAAATGATTTTTATTTCTTCACAATCAATATACTCATTGTAAAGGGGATGGATGATTTCTTAAATTTAAACTCGTCGTCACAAAACTTTGTTTAGTCTTAGTAAATTTAACTTTGAAGTTTAGAAATTAGTTTAGTAAACAGTTCTCTTAGTTACATTTCTGTTAGCATTCATTAAACCCTTTTAACTTGTCTTTCATACTTTAATTTTTATAGTTTGAATATAGTGATTTATGTTATTATCATAAAAATTTCTATCTTCTAAACTAAGACTTGATAGTAGTAGACTAGAATTAGTCTAAGAGATTTCTTATAGTGCTTCTCTGTGGGATCGATACTGGGGGGTTTTAAAGAAAGTCTTATAATACTTGAAGCGATACATACACTTGCATATAACCACTCGTGTGTGAATTATTTTATATATTTTATAACATTTGAATTTTGCACATTAAATACTTAATATAAATTGAGTCAAGTTTTTGGCCATATTTTTGAAAGCTAAATTACTGCGTAATTTCAGGACTGATCAAGTTTTTGGAACTGTTACCAAGGATTTAAATTGACATAAAACACGCAGAAAAATAGCACACACCAGGGGCACATAAGGTCTTAGATAATTCCATCTACTCCAGCTGAGGCGTAGTCTTGGTGGGGAAAAAATCTAAAGCCCTTGCCCTCTTGGCTTTTAGAATTTCTCGGTAACGTTTCCTCCTTTGCGACTTGGTTAGTGGCACGGGCTTTGAACTAGACCTAAATACTGACGATGGAGGGGCAGAAACATCAACTGATTCTTCCTCATGTAAAATCTCTTTTCCTTTAGCTGACGGAGGGACAACAAGTGCAATGACAGTGAATCCAATGGTAGTAATAGTAACAATCCCCTTCTTTGAGGGAACATCAAGGTTGGTGATAGCGGGAATAACTGACTTAGTAAGAGTCCCCCCAACTCTGGACTTTTTGAGTGTAGGGAACTCTTGGTTACTCTTAAGAACAAACTTGGTCGCAGGCTCCTCTACCTTCAGGGAAGTTATCTTTAGAAATACATAGGGTGCCTCCTCCAACATCACATTGACCTCGTCAAAGCCAGTTCCAAATTTGATCATTGAACTTTGATAGCGGGCAGCTTTGTCATTGGGCAAGTCTAGTCCCCCAGTGAACAAGAAAATTAGCTTTGGCGATGACATGATTTCTATCATTTGAAGATTTTTGAGTGTCAGAAGCATCAAATACTGAAACTAACAAAATTGCCATATGAGCTGGGCATTCTCTTGAAAATTATTTATATAGATTTTCGTCTTCGTATTTCATTTTATTTTTTTAGGGACAATTTGTTTTTTAGAGTTTTTTAATTTATTTTTGATTTTTTTTATGAACTTTGTTTTGATTAGAGTTTTAAAATAAAGGATTATGAGCGTAAAATTTAGTTTAACTTGTTAGAAACAAGTCAAACCCAAAAGAGTTATAAATATAAAAAAAAATGAAGTGCAGGATTTAGAGATTCTACAACCCACTTGGGGGCCCACTTCACATCAAACTTGCTTTGATAAACTTCACTTACCACTCCTAACCTTCTACCCTATTGGGGGTCCAACCCACTTTAGAATTTAGAGATTCTATAACCCCTCTATTTAAGGATGGTTAAACAAATGGCTCCAGAATCTAAAGAAGTTGACTATACCTGCTCAAGAAAGAAATGAGCGAGATATGTCAACGAAAGAGCAGTGGTCTAGTCCATGAGGGATGTAAACACACTACCAGTGTATAAAGACAAAAATCTCCTGATAAAAAATGGAGAGAATAAGTAATCCCGTTTAGAGTCACCAGATTTTGTCGGTCAATTTTTTGGGAAGAAAATTTAATTTATGTGTATAATTATATAATTTTAGTTTTGAAAAGAACATTTTGATTTTGGAAAATGAAAGAGATTGGGTATATCTCATATATTTAATAACTTAGATAGTTGAGCACAATACCATAAATATTACACTACCCCGAGAGATGGGCATACTACTTGTTAATAGGTTTAACCATTTAAATGAAAGAATTCATGACATTCATTTGGTCTGAAAATTTTATGTCTGGCAATTCCTTTTTTTAATAGAAAGATTAAATAGGGTTTATATTGTTTGGGTTCATAATTCCCTATAAGGGCAAGCCCCTGTAGTTAATTACATCTTAAAGGACAAAAATCACTTAAGAAAACTCTTAATAATGATTAGGAGTTTTTTCTTCAAGAATTCAAAGTTAAGTTTTCCTGATTGGACAAGGAAAGTTCAAGTGAGAAGGGCTCAAATAGGAATAGTTATTATCGGAGTCCAAGGAGCGACAAGTAGGGGATGTCACAGATCTTGAGATGGATCTTGATGACTTCCTAAGTTATCCTATGGTTTGGCTTTAAATCTTGGAAGTGAAGTTATTTCATGTTTATTCATGCCATTTATTTAAAATTATGACTTTGCATGACACAACTATACAAATAGCCTTAGAAGATAAGAGGATTTACGTCGTTGAACAAAAAATCTCAAAATCCTAAAAGAGTTGAGACTTATATTGCACAACACAATTGTGCAAAAGCCTAAAGATAAGGTAAGAATTTACACCGTGTTGGATGAACAATCTCAAAATCCTACGGATTTATGTTATTTAAAACTAAGGAAAGTTTCATTGTGGATCATTCTTAGCTCCATGTTGAATCTTGACTGTCATCTGAAGTTGTTTT
Source organism: Phalaenopsis hybrid cultivar (assembly GCA_002079205.1). Classification (NCBI taxonomy): domain Eukaryota; kingdom Viridiplantae; phylum Streptophyta; class Magnoliopsida; order Asparagales; family Orchidaceae; genus Phalaenopsis; species Phalaenopsis hybrid cultivar. The sequence continues at coordinate 116,050 of JXCR01140730.1, forward strand.
TCATCCACTTGCATCCTCATCATGCTTTCCCAATAGATTGCTTCATGCTCCTTACTATGATGGTTTTGGGTTTAGGGTTTATGTTTAAAATTGTGATTATTTTTTACTCTCAAGGATTGTCATACGGTTCCTCCTAAAAAGTGGCCTATTATTCTTTATCCTAGAGTTCTTTGTAGGTATATTATATTATGCATAAATAAAACATGTTGTAAGGCACGATAAAATAAAATGCAGTAACAAAAAGTGGCAGTGCGTACTTGCCACCTCCAATGTTGCTGCTAAAAGGATAACATTATAAACATAACATGCAAACATACATTAATTAAACAAAATAAGAGGAAGCATGAGCAAGTGAAACAAGTTAAATAGCACATTATAGAAGATCAGAGCCATGTGTAAGAATTTCAAGTTGTGGGGTGGACTCAGAATCAAGACTGAAGCCCTAATAATTTCGTAAGGGATATTTGTAGGCAGCAATCGACATCATGTATGTGAGACCCAACATAGGGCTAACAACATAATCACGAGAGGATAACTCTTGGCCCAATCTATGTGACTAAGAAGTGGACTTGCCAAAATATGAAACTCAAAAGATTCTTAATTTATCATGCAGTTAAAGACTTTAGACTTTTCAAAATATCAATTTCAAATTAAAATAGTATTTTCATCTCAAAGCTATATTTTTATCATTTTATTATATACTTTTTCAATTAGGCATTTCACAAGTCAGTCACACCGTTGGGCTAGAGCTAGTTGAACTCTTTTTTCTAATTCTTTTCCACTTCTCAGTTGAATAGCTTTAATTTGCTCCTTGTTCTGATCTTTAGGATTTACTTCAACATTACTAGGCAATGTTCCTGGAGGTCTATTGCTAAGTGCAGTAGCAATACATCCCAATTGATTTTCCATGTTTCTGATTGTAGCTCCTTGACTCTGTAATTGACTTCCCATTTACAATATCAATTGTTCCATTGATAAATTTTTCTCCTTACTTTGCAAATTATTAAATCCTGGGGGGTAATAAGGTTTATATGCTTGATTTCCTTAATTGTTAAAGTTGCCCACTGGGTTTGCAACATTGTTTCCCCTTTGTTGATTTGCAACATTCGAGTTATTGTTACTCCAACTAAAGTTTGGATGATTCTTCCAACCAGGATTATAATAATTGGCATAAGGATTATTAGAATGATTTTTTATTGCATTTAAAGTCACATAAGAAGATTGAGATTCTATCATTTGTCCAAATGAGTTCTCCTCAAGTACAGGTATTGTTTGAGAATAATTCATTCCATATTGATCTATCTTCTTCGATATAACGGTTATTTGAGCAACTAATATAGATATTGCATCAGAATCATAAATACTTATTTCTCTTTTTGGATTTACCGTTTTTGAGGGTCATTGAAAATTATTAGTAGTCATCTCTTCAATTAATGAATATGCTTCATCGAATGATTTTGACATTAATGATCCACCAGTAGCACGTCAATTATCGATCTAAGAGATCTAACCAATCCATTATAAAAAGTTTAAATTATTAGCCAATCTGGCAACACATGATGTGGACACTTTCTAAGGAGATCTTTAAATCTTTCTCATGCTTCATAAATTGATCCCCCTTCAAACTAACAAAACGATGTAATATCGTTTCTAAGCTCAACAGTTTTTGAAGGTGATAAATATTTAGATAAAAATTTTTGTGATAAATCTTCCCAAGTTCTAATAGAACCGGGTGCTAATGAGTTTAACCACATCTTAGCTTTATCTCTTAGTGAAAAAGGAAAAAAGTCTAAGTGTGACAACATCATTTGACACTCCATCATATTTAAATGTAGCACACAATTTTAGAAAACTAGCAAAGTGTAAATTGGGATCTTCAGTTGGTGTTCCCCCAAACTGATTATTTTGCACTATTTGGATAATAGCAGGTTTAAGCTCAAATGAATTGGCAGCTACATTAGGGTTTTGTATACTCAAATAAATTTCATCTGCCGTAGGATTAAAATAATCCCTTAAAGGTCTCTGATGATGTTCATTTTCATTTCCAGCATTACTTAAGTTGCAAGCCATTTTCTTGGAATGATTTTTCTCTTTTTTTGTTTTCGAATTTTTCTAACGGTTCTTTCTAATTCAGAATCGTAAGGTACTAATTTTTCAGATCTTATACTACACATAAACAAAATAAAACAAGTAATTAAAAATAAGCAACACACTTAAACAAGAAAATGTTCAAACTAAACTACAAATACTATTTTTTAATATTTTTAAACTAAAATAAAATAACTAATACTTTCTGTTACCACCCCTGGAACGGCTCAAAAAACTTAATGCACGAAAACTTGAGATTAAATTAATAATAAGTATGCAATGTAACCCAAAAAATAATGCAAATTTAATGAAAATAATTTATCCTTAAAACCTTTTTAAAACTCCCAATTCCTTTCTACATATAACACAAGTATACGTATCATTCAAGTAATACAGGGCTCTAATGGAGTCCTAGATATCGATCCCACAGGGAAGCTGGAAATATATATAAGCCAGCTATTAATATTCTATTATTAAATTAAAATAAAAATAAAAATAAAGTAAAGTACGAAGTTTTAAGTTAAACTACTCAAGTAAAATACTATTAAAATATGCAGATGTATAACTATAACAGTTAAGTTAAACTAGATGCTAAACTTTCAAAAGTAAAATTGCTAAAATAAAACAAAGGTTTTTGTTGATGAAAAATTCAAGTAAGAGAAAACACCCTTTCCATTTACAATGAAAATATGACTTGTGAAGAAATTGAAATTATTTGAAAAATATATTTAAAAATTGTTTTGTGCCAAATATGAGCAATCATATTCTCTACCCTCTTCTGAGCACTATAATGCACATTGACTAATCCATAGTTTGGTCCCTAATTCCGTGGTTAGGCTGAGAGGATATCGGCTGTCACTCCAAAGCTCCCATTACTCCCTCACCTGAGGGCTAACATGCTCGCATTAGTTTTCAATCAACTGAACCAAGTTGGAGATTCTAATCTGTCATCTTAAAATCTTCCAATTCTACATCCAATAAAGTATATTTCTCTATTTATTTGCTCAAAATCCCATGGATGACATACTCTCCCATGAAATCAAATATGATTCACCCTTTGTTGTAGAAATCATATCTCCTTTTTAGAACATATGTTTATCAACACATTTTAACAATTCAATTGGTCAGATTGAAAAAAAAATGAAGATCAGAGTTTAAATCATCACAAATTATCGACATTTAAAACTGTAGAAAACAAAATCAATTCTTCACAAAACCATTTCTTCAAGGTAGAGAGAAGGATAAAGAAGAATACTCATAATTCATGAGAAGGATACGATAAAACACGAACTTCATATATAAAAACAAGTTTATAAACAAAAGAAATGAAAAATACAACTTATCTCACAATCCTTTCCAAGCAAATCCCTAGAAATTCTCTCCAAACTTTTCTCTCTTTACAAGCACTCTCAATTCTCTCTTAGAAGTGTAATGAAGAAGAAATATATCACATTCTCTCTCTTCTTACAACCCTAGAAGACAATCTCCAAGCCCTTGACTTCTCTCTCTATCTCTCCCTCTAGGTTCTCACGCCACCTATCTTTTTTTGCCCCCCCCCCTAAAGTTCTTCTCCAACTTGATTTTATTTTTGTCGGCCTCCTCTGAAAAGAATTTCAATTTCCTTAAAAAATTCAAAAGTCAAACCGTTGAATTCAAAAGATGTGCCTCTTTGATCAAAGAGTCAAATCCCTTCAAATTAGAACCTTCCAAAGTGTCTAGATGCATTGAATCACTCCACGGGGTGTTTGGAACAAGTGTCCCTTTGAAAATTTGCACAAAATTTGTTTCAAACTACATTAATTTGAAAAAGTCACATCTGGCACATCATGTGCCGATCAGGCGCATCATGCTCCAGCACTCTAGATTTTGGCGCATCATGTGTCAAACCCCAAAATTGGTTGTTGTTGCTCCAAATTTTGCTCCTTTCGTCATTTTTGCTCCAAATGCCTAAAAATGATATACCTGAAACAAAAATACAAAAATACCTTTCTTTAAAGTGAAATATCACCAAAAATAGGTATAAAAATGGTACTTAAAATAATATATTATTTTTTTGTATCACAACTCATAGTTATCGGTGTGATTTGGATTTGAATTGTTATTGTGATAAGTTATGTATGGTGATTGTGAGTCTTATATGATTTTATTGGCACAAAACAATTTTATATTTAAGGACTTGAAGAGTGGAGGAAAGAAAACTGAAAATTGAGTACGTTGGTTTGGCGTTATAGCGCCAAATCTGACGTTATAACACCACTGTTTGAATAACTCCTTTAAACCGCTAAAAATTTAGTTTCTCTTCTTCTTCCTCTATATAAAACCACCTAGAATGGAATTTGAAGTATCCCTATGACATTCCTAAGTATTCTAAAGAGGATTTAGAATGAAAATTCCATTTGAGAGATCATGGACAGCAATGATAATGGGAGATTGAAGAAAAGAAGTTGGTGCATAAGGATGCTCAAACATATTTCAATGGATACCTCACAGTAAGTTTGGAGCACCTCATGGAAAAACTTGAGAAGATTGAAGGTGAGAATTATGTTCTACATTCAAAGGTTGAAAGTTTTCCCACCATTATGAGCATATGGATTGGCAGTTGAAACTACAATTCAATAGTTTGGCGTGTTTCCAAGATAGTTAAGTGACTATGTATAGCACCAACAAATGGATCGACGATAAGTTTGCTAAGGAATTTCCTTGAGCTCCTTTCTACCATTGCTACGATAGAAATTGTTTGGTGAGTGGAATGGAGAATATCATCACTGATTAGTAGTGGTCCTAAAGGTTGTTTTTATATGGATATTTATATTTTATATGTTATGTAATTTTATGTGGTGTGTGTACCGTATTCATTTCAAGACTTAGTGTGGTTCATATTGTCTTTGTTGTATGAACATCTAAGTGATGTCATTGTGCTTGTGTTATATGTATTGAAATTGTTATTAATATAAGAAAATGTTATGTTGTGCTTTGAAAAAGTGGACTTAAATATTTAAATTAGAATTTGCGAATTTGAAATATTGGATTGGCGAAGAACTCAATAATTATAAAATTGGTCATTAAAATTTGAAAAAGAGCCTTTCTGCATCCTAAATTTTCTATTTCCTTTTAAAATATAATTTTTTTTGAAATCAGGATGAGTATGAATGGCGCTATAATGCCACTTCTTGGCGCTATAGCGCTATTCATCAGGTTATGTTGGGCGCTATATCGCCACTGCCCGAAGTTATAGCGCTGAACTTACCCGTGAGTCAATTTAAGTGCTTGGAACCACATATTTCGCCATTTTTACCCTTAGTTCGCCTCCTTCCTCCATTTTTCGCTTTTTTTTCCCATAGGGTTTCAATTTGTGCTTGATTGGCTTGGAGATAGGCTTCCAAACTTGAGATTTCTTCATATATAGGTAAGATCTTCACCCTAGCTTTGAAATATTTTGATTTGCCAATGGATTTCACCAACATTTTGAATTAAGCCAAAAATTAGAAGATTTGATGAAAATAGTGTGAAATTCATGGTTGAATGATTATTTATGTTTAGATTGTATTTTTAGGAGCCTTTTGAAGTTGAGTTCATGATTTTTGAAATTTATCTTGAAAATTTTTAGATTACACATGGCTCCTAAAATGAGGAGAGGCAAGGAAAGGGCAACTTTTGATTCTGATAAGCTTGCCGGTGCAAAGGCACGGGACATATATGTTGAACTGCAATCAAAGAAATTGATTGCAGAACGTAGTTTTCTACGTCTTAGCGAAACCATTGCATACTTGATTACAGAGAGACTGTGGGAACATTTTTGTTATTTCACTGTCGTATATGTGATTTCAGTTGTTCTTGAATTCTATGCCAACTTGACCAATGAACCTGGTGACTTGGTTTTTGTGTGTGGGAAATATGTGGATATTAGTTCTGTTTGGATTAACCACATATACCAACTGCACAATGTTCCTACCTGCTTCTTTTCTGAGTTCCATCCAACTGACGATGAATTAGATGAGATTATGAGATTTTTGACTAATGGAAATGGAGTTTGGAAGATTAAGAATGGGCAAAGGGTGAACTTTTCTTTTTCAAAACTTAATGTTCATTTTCGAGCCTGACATTTCATTTCTAGTAGATTACTGCCTACCAACCATTTTAGTAAGATAACCCATGAGAGAGCCACTTTAAACTATTGTATTCAGATAAAGAAACCTATTGACATTGACTCCCTCATCTATACCAACATGCTTGTTTCCTTGAGAGGAGTAGCTACAAGAGGTTTGGGCTAGCCTTCTCTTATTACTACTTTGTGTGTTGGACCTGGAGTGAAGTATGAGACTTGGGAAGAAACTTTGCCATCTTATAAAGCCATTAGAAAAACAAATTAAGAAAAATATGAGAGACATTTTGGGACTAGACCTAGCATTGGAGTTAACATACCTTGTACTTCAACTCCTGTTCCTGCTCCTACTCATGCTTTTAGACCATCTGCTTCTGAGTCTATTTCTCTGCATTCTCTTATGGAACAAATGATGATTCAATAAGGAGATCTTATAACTCTATAGAATCAAGTGAAAGGGATTGAATCTCATTTGTATCATAGTGATGATATTATGGTGAGGAAGGCTGAGTATGATTTTGCTTATAATGAGTCTATGAGGAGATATGTGGGAGGTGACCATTTTGTGGAATTTTCTGCTCACCCAACTTTCACACCATATCAGCCTTTTGAGAAGGATGAGGACATAGTTCTGGGTGCTGCTGCTGATAATGATGATGATGCTGGAGTGATGAAGATGTTGATGTTTAGTTTGTGTTTTCTTTCTTTTCTTTGATCTATTAGATTACTTGGATTTTGTTATTTTCATGATTTATTGTATTTGTGTTGGAGTGTGCTTGTACTTAGTATTTGTTTCTCTTAAACTGTAGTTCTACTGTTTATTTTTTGCTCCAATTTAAACACTAGAGTAGCATTTATTTTATTTTTTTATTGTTATGCAAGTTAATCTTATGTTTATCATTACTCAGTACTTATCTTTCCTACTTGTACCTGCATTAGTTTCCTGTTTTTAAATTTAAAATTTTTTTTCTCTTCCTTCATGAACTTTCCTGCTTTAAATTAGTTTAAAAATTTAAGTTTGGGGGAAGAGAGAAAATTTTTTTAAACTAAACTTTATTTTGTCCTCAGCTAATTTTACTTTTCAAAATTATTTTTAACATAACCCGTGGTATGTAGAGTTAACTTTAGAAAACTATGTTTTGGATTTTATGAAAATTTTAGAAAACCTAAGTAAATTTTTTTAATAATTAAGGTTAATTTTAGAATTAAGATGTTTAGTATGAAGGGTTTGAAGTTATGTTTTTGTTATTTAAAGTAAAGAATGTTGTATTTTTGGAAATATTTAGGATCTTAGATTTATACTTAGAAAGAAAGAATTTATATGTTTGATGTTTTTAACTTTAAGAGGAAGATAGTGGAGTTTAAAATCATTAAAGATTATCCAGATATAGTAATCCTCACATGACATATAAAAAGAGAGTGAAAAAGAAAGGATTGAAAATTATCCTAAAAGAAAAAGAAAAAGAAAATAAAAAAGAAAAGATATATATATATATATATATATATATATATATATATATATATATATATATATANAGATAAATCAGCTTACAATTCTGAAATGGGAAGCTTCAAGAAGGTCCCCAAAAAGCAAAAAACTGAGAGGGGGTGGGGGGATGGAGGATACAGAAATAGAGTTAGAGCATAGGCCATATCTAGCAAGCCAATTAGAAGGTTTGTTTCCTCCTTTGTAGTTGAATGAGAACTGTGTGATTATCTGTGAGCTCACCAATCTGATTTTCTGGATCTAGTAAGAGTGGTACCAAGAAGACTGTCACTCATATTCCATCAGATCAATCAAAAAGTGGAGTCCACTACAATCCACAAGTGAGATCAATTCTTGACAGCAAGCATAATACCCTAATACACAGTACTGAGTTTAGTTTATAGAACATTAGAAGCATATACAGGGACATGAAAGAAAAGCAGGCACTTCCCATTATTGTTTCTAAATACCCCTCCCACACCAACACCAAATTTAGAGAAGCTCCCATTAGTGTTTACTTTGATAATGGAGGGAACAGGAGGCCTCCAAAAAAATTTACAAATAAGGGGGTGAGTTGAATTCCCAATGGAAGAAGTACATATATTAGGAAATCTCTAAAGTTGGACCAATTTTTGGAAGAAAGAAATGCAGTTTCTCACCACCACAGCAACAAAAGCTAGTTTTCCCTCAAATTTAGCATGATTTCTTGCCATCGAAATGAAACAGACAACCAAAAAGGGGATGGATGCATATTTTCTAATATTCCAGCTATGCCAGCTATCCTATAAGTAATCCCACTAAAAATGAGATTTTTCTCAGTGTCAGGTATTTAAACAATTAAGTCCAAACTTATTGAGACAACCTGCATTCAAAAATGAGATGAGGGATGGAATATATATAAAATAATCAAATAAAACAATATAATTATTTTTGAGTGTTTGGTTAATTNAGCATGATTTCTTGCCATCGAAATGAAACAGACAACCAAAAAGGGGATGTATGCATATTTTCTAATATTCCAGCTGTGCCAGCTATTCTATAAGTAATCCCACTAAAAATGAGATTTTTCTCAGTGTCAGGTATTTAAACAGTTAAGTCCAAACTTATTGAGAGAACCTGCATTCAAAAACGAGATGAGGGATGGAATATATATAAAATAATCAAATAAAACAATATAATTATTTTTGAGTGTTTGGTTAATTTTAATTTTTGAACTATTACTTTTTTTATGCATAGTTCACGATTTGTAGGTTTAGTGCCTTACAATTCTGAGTTGGAATAAACAATTAGAAAATTTTGAAAATGAAAACAATTTCATAATTTAGAAGAAGTGGAGAACATATCACATAATAATTTAGATCATCAAATTATGAAAAATGAACTTCATCAGGGACAGAGACCATTAAGGGATTATGCAAACCCTACGACAGATAAATTTCACTTAAGTATACAAACT